>CM061045.1:61427924-61992924 GCA_030762985.1 Adelphocoris suturalis
GGATTCTGTTCAAATCGTTGCGATAATTATTCTTTGATATTAAGACTGATTGAAGGAAGTATGTACTGTATAAATACTAATATAGCGTGGATGGATGAACAAATCTTTTCCATTACTCTTGAATAGCATTTACAGCAATAGTGTTCATTTGATAATGTGCAGAACGTTGAACGAGTTTTCCCACAGTTTGCAATTCCATTTGATGCATTATTCAATCGCATGGAAGTAAAAACGTTCCCTCAAGATATTCTGCTATCGGCCAACTAACTCATCTGGATACAGATCAACACTAAATGGCCTGTGATATTCCTGGATGGTTTAAAATCAAATGAAATTGTTGGAGTATATTTTGAGACTCGTTATTTAGACTGATAATGGTGTACAAACCGTAATAGTACAATACAAATAGTAATTCACCGCAGGGATGATAGCCATTAAGATATGTGTCATTGTGTCAACTATGTATCAGAGATCGGTTCTGAGAGAGATCTCATTATTATGTGCGCAGACTCGATGAGCACCATTAAACCTATAATAAATTTATAATGTCAGATAAAATTTGTTTTCAGCACGAATGTAAGGATGAAGGAATTAGGGTGATCTTAATGCGGTTTAAAGCTCATCATGGGATTAATGCAAATATGGAGGTGCCTAGCAAGATAGTGAGCTAGGGTGGACTCTGAACTACGTGTTCGTCAAGAAGTATATTGTTGCTTAATGGGTTGAATATTTGCAGAGAAAAGCTTTATATCATTTTATTGAACCTGGAACCAACATTGCAAGCAAAATAATAGATGGATCAAGTCCTAAAGGACCAGAATCTATGTCAATCAAGAACAGGAGTTCAGTTCGGTCGAGTTTACCTGCATACAATTAACGCCCGTCCATCTCCGGTATAAAAACTTCGTGGTAATAGTATCAATGATGCAGAACATTTAGTTGTTACGTGCAAACTATTTAGTTCCTACTCAAAGTCATTTTTTGTTCACATTATTTTGACAAAACTCATATTTCCGTTGAATTATATACACAAACACCAAAATCCCATGGTTCAAAGTTATTTAAATTTATCGTTGCTTGAAAATTGAGGTTATAATTTATTTAATTTTTTTGATTTAATAATCATCAACCAAATGACAGTATTTTGAACGAAATTCCATTTAATAATTAATTTGAAAAATAAATAAAAATAAACAGATATATGTAATATTTGAAGATTTTATCGACATCAGAAGAAAACTGTGGAAGTGTTGCAACGATTTTACACATTCGAAGTCGCTGCTACCGATGTGACAATAATAAAATTAAGTATCACTTCTTCACGGTTACCTTCCTTTCATTTAATTTATTTGTCGTACATTTTTTCTGTTTTTCACTCGTTAATAATTATGCTCTGAATTTAAGTGAAATTGATGTTTTGAAGATTCATAAATTGTTGTGGCTCCAATTGATCCAAAAACACTGGTTATTTTTATCAGGAGAAAGCCTTACGGCTGGAAATCTAAAAGTTGTATACTTGAATCGGATGAAAACTGAATGTAATGCGAATGGAGAAGAATTCAGGATTGGCAACTTTTGTAGGTACTCTACTTGAGTGAGATGAAATCCATAGAGATTATTCAAATGTTTAATCTTCTGCAGTCCTCCAAATGTATACGAAATTAACCTTATGGGTCGGGAAAAATTTGCGTTATCAAGATCAGATGTTGTCGCATGTCCAGAAGGTTTGATCCACAATTGCCGATTTCCATATAAAACGTACCATACTTACATAATCTCTTTCATTTTCATAAAAATGGGTTGATGATTTTTAGAAGTAATATGATGCTTCATATAATATTGAGCTGGCAATGTAGAACTTTGAAGTATTAGGTCCCGTCCATGCTTTACCAGACGTGTTGTAGGTAACCGGGCGCCAACGGTTAATGAGGCTGCACGGAACCAATCATTTAATAAGGTGGATGAACTAGACAAATCAATTACTATTGTTATCTCATGATTTACCGGAACGGCCCTTAGCTTTTTTGATGCGAATGACGTTCAAGCTTTATATCATTATTCCCCGTCATTATTTCGAACTGTTCTCCCATTCCTTTTCTTTCTAGTTCATTTCGTACGTGACTAAGTCCTTTGCGGGAACATAGATTACGTATCAACTAACGAGTTAAGTATTTAAATACTTACCAAATTCCAAGTCCTTCAAACATGTTTTCTCACTACTTCACCAAAAAGGCAGGCGAGCTTTCCATTCATGCAGGAAGTTGAAAAGATTTTGCCAAAATCGATTGTCAAAATAAATGTTTTCATTTGCTCCTTGCGTTCCACGCCTTTTTGAGAAATTGTGGTTCCGTCTCTTTCTGTCAGTTTGTATCAATCCAGGTTCTGGGAAAAATTCGATACCTAATTATTCTCATTCCGGTTTTAATGAATGTTTCAGGGATTTACAAACTTGAATTCTCCGAAACACATTTTCTCGTTATCTTATGGTCTCAAATGCTCTAACAATTTTAATTCGTAAGAATGTAGACTAAGGTGTGAAAAAGGCCCATACATTTCATTGCTAATAGATCAACCAGTGTTCTTTGCCCTTACCGTAAAATTTGTAATCAGACACTTAATGCCAAAATCAATTGTCAAAAGTTCCAGTCATGCAGCAAGATTGTATGAGCGAATTTTCATAAATAATAGTAGGTACCTACTATACAATGTTACATTGTTTTGAAAATTGAGAACTTTGAATGAAAAGAAATCGTTAAAACCCAATTTTATGGCACGAAAACTCGTTCGAAATAATATTGTGCAATTCAAATAAGATTTTAGATTCTAAGCTTTTTTTGTAGTTTTCATAATTATTTCGGCAAAAATATTGATCCAATTTAAGTACATTTTTCAGCATACATTTTTTAACATACTATTTCAACGCTGATAAACTTCTTTTGACTAAAATTCTGCTAAAAAATAGACAATTAACAATTTTTAGCAGTTTTTAGCCATTTTTACTGATTTTTTTAGCACATTTTTGAAATTTGGCCAATTTATTGTGCTCACAAATGGGGCCAATTTAATGTGCACACAAATGGGGGTGCTCACAACTGGTGGCCAACAAACTCATCCTTCAATTTGGAAAGCTTGAGTTTTCGTTGTAAGAACGGAATTTTTAACTCAATCCTAAGGGTAGTTATCGTCTGAAAGCACATAATATATGAATTCATATGAAAAAATATGCATATGAATAAGTTTTAAACTCTAGGATTCGTTTCAGAATGTCTCAAAACAGATGTCAATGAAGAAAGTTTTTCGAAATTTCGAATTTAAAAATTTTGGAGACATTGCAATAGCTTTATTTCTTATGGAAATGCTATTTGGAAGAAATTTTCAGAATTGTTAGTATTTTAGCATCTACCTAGTTGTTTCATCGTCACCTTCAGTTGCTCAAAATTCATAGGTGGCAGAAGTATTATCTCAAGACGATTGGTTGACTAAGGATTTTAACAAGATTGATTGGTAGCAAATTAGTTGGATCATTGATACGCCTGTATGACTTGTAAACTTTTGAGTTTCATAAAATGCTTTATTTCGTGATCCAAGGGTCCAAGTTCGCTGCATATTGGGGGAGGTAACGGCTTTTTTGGGAAAGTCCCTATGAAGCTAGGATTCGTCAACTGAGGGACGACCTATTGGAATTTATCAAGGGGGTGTGGAAGATTATTTCTCTGTTCGATTCCACAATTAGCCTAGTTGTGCAACAAACCCTGGAAATTTTGCATTTCATTATGGAATAAAGGAGGTAAAGAAAAAGTGTTTTTTTTTTTTTTCGAGAAATTTTTACAACGCTACCCGGGCTAAAATTCTCAACCGATTTTCGTGATTCTTATTTTATTCAATCATGATTCGATCTAGTGTTGGAATATCTATCAGGAGTTTTAAACTTCATTTTGGATGTTGGACTGATGAATCGTGATGTTTTAACTATTCTCGTCAGATTTTCGTGATTCATTTTTAGTTCAAATATGAATTTGATCTGGTTTTGAATTGTATGAATGGAGGGGGTAACAGTGATAAATCGCGATATTTTTACTATACTTATCTAAATTTCTGTGACAGATGTTCGATCCTTAAGCAGCGTTATGTTATACAACCTTGGAAGTTTACCATTCACAGTCAGTGAGATCGGTCAGTTGAGAGGGGGGGGGGGGGGGGGATTTCAAATAATCTTGGTATTTTCGTTGTTCTCCCTTGTTGCTTCCTCACTACCGAAGTAAGGGAAGCTTTGTGTTCGTGAAAGAAGTTCAAAACAATTTTTTCATCCAAAATCAAAATTTTTATTCTATTTTTGTCCAACAAACATCAATCTTCAATAACTAAAAAACAAATTGTGGGATGAGGCAATAATTTGAGGGACTTCTTAATTTGCATAGGGTATCAGGGATCTAGGTACCCCCCAGAGGTGCAATGGGGGCCTAAATCCTCGATAAAAAGGTAGAGGAGGTTGACAGTATCCCGTCAGAGAGATACCACTCCTACTAATAGCTTTTAATGAGCCATGTTCGGAGTAGATTGGTTTTCCAGGGATCTGGATCGCCCATCCAACGCCAAACTCAGCTTCTAGAAAACACGGGTATGAGCGGCGACACCCGTTGTTCACCAACGGGACGACGACAGCGCTATCTCTGAGACCCTGACGGGACCTCGATGACGGGAACTCTGTTACAAGAGCTTCTTGAAATTTAGAGTGATCAAAAAATTTACTGGTTCCACTAGGTTTGTTTTCGTCAGTTGTGTTTAGTCATCGCCAACCAAGGGCAGTGCCGCTGTACCCTCTAATCCCAGGCTCCTGAACTTTCTTCTTGTTCCTCCCCGGAGTCACATAGCCACAGCCCGTAAGCTTCAGAGCTTGCTGATCAATTTCGGTTCCGCGTATGTCAGTCTGTCTGGTGTTTGTCTGTGGTAAATCCGTGTCACGCCCAAAACTATACCAATTTTCTGTCCTATTTCGACGAAATTTTCCGAGATTGTGTGGATTAGCTCTTAGACGGTCCCAAATAACTTCCATTGCCATCGCATGAATAGTAGTCTATGCGCTTGCGCAAACGTAGATTTATCATAACGTCAATTTCTCATTATCTGTGGGTCCGATATCGTTCAAACTCGGTAGGTTTTACAAAGATACCCTATAAATTATAATAGAATTGGTGGAGTAATATCCATTGCGCATGCGCGAAACTGATATCTATTGACACTGGCAATACTCCGAGTCTAACGGAAAGATTTTATGAAATTTTCAGGGATTGTACGGATTAGCTTCTAGACGATCCACCATAACTTCCATTGCCGTCACATAAATATTAAGCAGTCTCTGTGCATGCGCAAACATTAATTTCTTACAACTTTGATTTCTTACCATCTACCTGTACAATTCCTTTTAAACTCGGGAAGTAGATGAGAATATGTCCCAAGAAACTTCTCTATGAATCATATCGCGATTGTGGAATAACTATAGTGTAGGCTCAAAACTGAAATTGATCGACACAGACAAAACTCCGAAACTAATACACCAATTTGTATGACATTTTCAGGGATTGTGCGGCTTAGCTCCTAGTAATGTCGATTCCTTATCACCTATAATTAGTCCGATTTCGTCCAAACCCGAGAGGTTGTTGGGATCAGGATGATGCCCTGTGTATTTTATCGCATTTGTATGAATAAATAGGTAACTATCGCGCATACTCGAAACCGATGTTGGATGACACTCCAAGGATTATGACTCAAATTTGATGAAATTTTCAATCATGGGTGGGTTAACCTGTTGACAATTTCCGCAAATGCAAACATGAATTAAACTCCTGATTTGCGTTCTAGCATGCATACAGATGCATCAGATACTGTTATATTTTACATTCGATCATTTCGACTCCTACTTTGTTCACCAACTAATTCTATACGTCCATGTTATACTATAAGCGATGAAGCTATACTGCCAACCCTATTCGGCAGACGTTTTTAATTCTCAAGGGTATTATATATGTAAGACCCATTCATCATGACGTCGCGTCGCTGTAATTCATGCATTAATTAATAATATGTTCCTTGTTTCGCTAAAAACCTCCTATTTCGTCCCTATGAAATTCCTGAAGACTTGCTGTAGGTTAACAACTTTCTATGCCCCATCTTAGTAATACAAGTCTTGAATCGCTTCAGTCAATTTCAATTAAAGAGAACAGGGAACTCAAGATCTGAAGTTAATCTAATTTTTGATAGTATGATGGAGAAGTGGCAGGTTCATTGCAGTACCGCTGCCATGGGCACGTGAGAAGATGACGGGTGTTCTTGTTAACTCTGGAGTTGACAAAGTTTTGTACAGTCTCCCAACCCAACCTTCCTCTGGGCCACCTTCAAAATGACACCCATACTCCTCTCCTCGTTGCTAGCAAAGACGAAGCCCTCGCACAACCAACCCCATGGGCTACGGTATAAATTGCTCTTCGTTCTGAAAGCCTCCATGAACGAGAATTTTTCAACTTGGAATCACTCCCAGGCGGCCAAGTTCCGTCTCAAGCACAAGTTTTATTCCGCTATCCTCTTCACCCATCCTTCTTGATAATTCGAGAGACTCAACTTCCATTATCAGCTCTATGGCTAAATATGAACTAACCCTAGACAATTCTCGATACGCAGCTCAAACTTTATGTGCATGATATATAGGGATACTAAGAATACCGTGAAACAGTGCTAACTCCTAATAATTGTTTCCTTTGTTTTCGAGTTTACCTGTAGGTAGCGGAAGCATCACTTCTGGGAAGGGAAAAAGTTAAATCATCATGAATCAATTACAGCGAATTTTCGTAAAAAATGAAACTACAGTAGACTCTCTCTCTCTCTCTTAACTGGCCATCTAAGGACCAGAGTCTGGCCGGTTGGCGTTTAGTCCGGTTGACCCGATGTGTAGGCATTTTTGTGAGAAAAATCAACTACATTTGTATTTAACACGTGCATATATATTTTTATAGATACGTGCTAATTAATAGAGTACATAGAGTATACAGTAAAGAAGTAGGTATTTGTTTGTTTACATAGAAAAATATTATAAAATTTACTGACAAAATAATGGCAATAACAGAACTGACTACAATCGAGAAATATTGTTCTTCTTCGCTTTGAATTTCAAGGATGTCTGCCCGCGCATGCGTGTACACTGTATATATCTAGTTGACAAAAGTCATTGGTAGAAAGAAATATTTTTTCAAAAAGGTGAATGATTTCATTTCTTTCATTTTTGATGCACCGGGATTTAGTTTATAGAAAAAAAATCCAGTCATGCAGCATGGTCGAATGAGCGAATTTTCGTAAATATCGTAAAATATTGTTTTTCATTGTTTTTAATTCGAGCTTTTCGAGTGCGAAGACATACTTTACAATCGATTTCATAGCAAAGAAACTCGTTCTAAATAATATTCTGCGATTCAAAAAAGAATTTTTAGCTTTAATCATGATTTTAACAGTTTTTCAACAAAATAGCAAAATAAAAGTAGATTTTTCAGCGAAATTTTGATAACTGGATTTTTGATGTTGTAGTTCATCGTTGGTAAACCTTTTTCTCTAACATTTCGTTCATAAATATAAATTTAATGATTCTCAGCAATTTATATCAATTTCGCCATTTTCAGTGATTTTTAAGCAAATTTTTAAAATTTGACCAATTTAATGAGCTTACGAATTTCAGGCCAACGAACTCATCATTTCATTTGGAAACTTTGATTTTTTGTAGCAAGAACGGAGTTTTTATCTCAATCCTAAGGGGAGTTATCATCTGGAAGGACAAAAAAAATTATTATTTTTTTTTTAATCTTAAAGGTTTTTTGTGAGGCTATAAAAATGACAAAATTGCGCACTCGCGCAATGTGCAGTTAACATCAACTTCTTATTTTGAACGAGAACCCAATTTTTATTGCAAATTTGAATTACTCTATTTTTTAAGTGCCGCAATTCCACGTAAAAAAAGTAAGCAATTCCGGTCTAAAATTGCAATAAATATGAAATGCCTACTGAGTTTTTAAAGATCCTCAATCGCCACATGTAATACATGATTTTGGAATATTTTTCGTGCTGAACCTCGTAATGGTGTTCATTTATTGATAGGTACTTGCTACACCAACTCGGGAAATCACCGAAAAACTCACATTTTAGAACGCTTTAACTTTGTGGGAATGTATAAGAAAAGTACAATTCTGATCAAATTTTCGGTGTTTCAAAAGTTGGTGTTAGAAATATCAATATATGAACATCATTACGCGGTTCAGCACGAAAAAACACTCCAAAAGCATGTATTACAGGTGGCAATTGATACCTTCAAACACTCAGTGATTCACATTTATTGCACTTTTGAAGCGGTATTGCGCCCCTTTGCGCGCACATAAAAATCGCGTTATGAATAATTTCTTCATGAATTTTTACGTCAAATTCAAATCTGCAATGAAAAATGGGGGTTCCCATTTAGAATAACGAAGTTGATGTCAGTTGCGCACATTTGCGCACCTGCGCAATGCCCGATTTTGTCATTTTTGAGATCCTTACAAAAAAAGTAAGATTGGAAAAAAAGTATTTTTTTGGCCCATTATTAAAGGTTTCAGCAGGGGGGGGGGGGGGGGGAAGGCATTTTTGGGGTACACCTGTATGAATTCATGTGAAAAATATGCATATGAAAAAGCGTTTAACTCTAGGATTTGTCTCAGAATGCCTCAAGACGGATTTCAATGAATTAGCTTTCAATGATTTTCATTTTAAAGTATTAGGAGTAATTGCAATAGCTTTATTTTTTACGAAAGTTCGCCAAAATGGAGTGAGAGATGTTCTTTTCCTTCGAATTACTTTCCGGGAAAGCCGTGAAGACCGATATACGCAGGACAAGGAAAGAGAGATGTTTTCTCCTTACCACCTTCCAGGAAGGTTGTGAAGACGAGAAGACAACATGGAAAAAAATAAACTAATTAATGGAAAAAAAAAAAAAAAAAAACACTGCGCCTGAAGATTAAAGAGCGATGAGCGTACAATGCTTTCTTCAACTCCATTTATAATTTTACCTAATTGGTTGGATAGCAAATAACTTATCTCCGGAGATTACAAAGCAACGGCAGCACAAGCATCTTTATGTATTTCGTTATAACGTGTCACTGTTTTGTGTAGTTTTTACGTGTTGTCATTAGTTGACGTTTTGTGGTCTTATATCAATAATAAGACAAACTTATATTTTACAAGAAAAACACATTATTTGCCGGAAGAAAAACACGAACTGATTTATTATTGGAATATCGAACATACGATCGTAAATCAAATTAACTGGAGAGCGCAAATTGTACAACAAAAGTGAAGCTTTGGTAGGTAGGTAACCGTCACGCGAACTGCTGCATCACTCTCCCCTAATGACGACATCAGAAAATCGTACTACTGGACGAATGAGTCGACCTGAGCGTGTTCTGGTGGGTTCAACTGCTGGTGGACGTTTTTCTGGTTTGATCATGGCGTCATTATCCAAAAATGTTGTAGAAGAGCAGGGATTCTCAAGTAAGAAGGCAGGCTTCAGGCGATCAGCCGACACAACGACTTGGCGAAAGGACACACCGTTTGGATGAGGTGATTCTAGCATTAGTGAAAACGGTTTGAGCCTGTAGAAACCATAATTCAGGATCATGTTTCCAAAATCTGGGAAGTCGGTCTGAGACACTATACACCGCGCTAACTTCGCCTGCTGGTGCAGATGTTCCGGACGCGGACACGGTGGCATCCATAGGTGAGTCGTTCAGTACATTAAACACCGAAAAACACAAATTTCGCGGAAATCTATTAGCGATAAAAGTCGAATCTCGCGAGCAAAGATCAACAATCGTGTGAAAAGATCGACACTCGCGTGTAAAGATCGATATCGGGACGAAACGTCGGGGTCACCAATTTTGTGGTCTTATATCAATAATAAGACAAACTTATATGTTACAAGAAAAACACATTATTTGCCGGAAGAAAAACACAAACTGATTTATTATTGGAATATTGAACATACGATCGTAAATCAAATTAACTGGAGAGCGCAACTTGTACAAACAAAAGTGAAGCTTTGGTAGGTCCGTCAACCGAACGTCAACCGTTACGCGAACTGCTACAAACGATTTTAAGCAAAATGGCTCCGTAAAAACAAATTCTACGTTAAAAAGATGGCCGGTTAATCCGGCAGCCGGTTAGAGCGGATCCGGTCGTGGGAGTCTACTGCATTGCAATAGCTCCAAAAGGATCTTTCGCCGTAAATTCAAGCATTCCAAAATGAAGAGTCCAGGGGAAGAAGGGTATAAGTCCATTTTTAGCACTTTCCCAGGAAACGAAAAGTAATGTTCCACAACTGCTTAACACTGGAAATCAGGGAATAAAAAAATAATTTCAAGTCTAACAGTGCAGTAAAAGTAGTTTATTTTGTAATATCAAAAGGAAAAATTCAAAACGTCCAGTGGGGGGGCACCTAAATCCTTATAAATATCAAAAGGAAAAATTCAAAATCCTTCTTCCCGACAATAAGTTCAGATCTCAGTTGTCATTTTCGTCCAGTGGCACATCATCGCTTCCTTGTAAATTTTCGCTTGATTTGAGGTTATCATAAAATTGAACAGGTGACGGTTTCACCAAAAACTGTTTCAATTGTTGAAGATCTTTATATTTCGCAGCTTTTATGGGGAGTTTGCCTTCGTAGATTCTCTTTAGGGGAATTTCAACTTCTGGTTTAGGTTTTCGCCCTCTTCGTTTTTTGCCAGTTTCTGCCAGAGTTTGGTCTTCTGTTCCAATAGGTTCTCGGACGATGGCAGAATTGTATGCTCCGGCAAAATTAAGTTTGTGGAACACCATTCTCGAATAGTCCTTTGAAAATTGCAAGACTCTGATGGGCCTCGTAGGGAAAGGGCAATTTTTGACATAGTAAAACGAAAATATTTAGTCCAGTTTTGGAATTCTACATTTTTTTCGCAGTCAACTACGGTGAAAGGAGACGGTTTAACCCTCGCGTTACGGAGTGGAGCGGGGGCTTTAATTCGGACTCCAACCTTTCTTCCCTGGTACCGCGTGGACTCAAATCCTTTTTCCCCCGCACGGCAAAACTTTTTCTTGCTATATCTCGTGACTTGAACCCTTCTTGCTTCCAGTCGTTTTGCCATTCCATAGTACACCTAAAACTCTAACAGATGGCTCCTCTACCTAAAAATCGACCAAAAGTGGACTTATACCCTTCTTCCTCTGGACTTTTCAAATAGAATATGAATTTGTTATACAGCACTTTTGAGCACAGATAATTCCTCAAATTTGAATCACCAAAACTAGCAAAACGAGACTAAAAATCATCAAATTGGAATTTTTTAGTCGGTTATTACTCAATAAAAGGTTATTCTATAAACTAAAAAATTTAAAAATTTATTTAATATATTACGAATTCCTTGCTATCGAAGTGCGCAAATTTCAAAACAATTTAGAACAAATAAATTACGATAAATTATGTAAATCAGGTATTTTTTTAATTTTTGGCCCAAAAAATGCTAAAAAATGGTTTTTTGACAATAGGGCATGTGGGGTGTCCAGTCAAAGTATTTTTTTTAATAAATAAATAAATAAATAAATAAATATATAATAATATATATATATGATATATATATATATATATAGATATATATATATATATATATATATATATATGAAAACGCGAATCATGAAGAATGCCTCAAAACGGATTTCAATGAAGAAATTTTTCAAAAATTTTTATTTTAAAATTTTCCAAGCCATTGTAATAGCTTCATTTTTCGATGAAAATTCGCTAAAATTCGCAATCACATGATCAGGGTTTTTTTTTTTTTTTCCTTCCACCTCCTTCCCTCAACCAAGACAGTGTAAATCCACTCCAGCCTAAATTTACTTACCAAATCGGAAAGAAATCAAAGTTGATCATATCATTTGAACCCATATTGCTTGAAGGAGTTTTTGTAAGATTTGATAATCTCCAGGATTAATTTTAAAAAAGTAGGTGATGTTCCTACGGTGATCAGATTTTTTTTTTTTTTTTTTTTTTTTTCAATCTTTAATATTCCGTCTGGTTTTTGATGATATTTTTTTGCGAACTAATGGACACCATTCTTTCAGGAAATTCAACGCTGGTTTCGAACGTACGGTCAAAAGTTGAAATAGATTGAATTAAAGAAGAAACCTAATAAATCCTAAAGGTTTTATTGAAAGAAGCCTTTAAAAAATCATGTCTCGAAGACGGATTGAAATAGAAAATGCGTGGACGGCATTTTACTCAATTTTTAGTCATTCTAGGCATCATCTGAATCCATCCTGTTAGTATATTTACAATTTAAGTAATCAATAAGCTCGGAACGTTGTATATTACAGACCCTTAGAATACCTACATGTGTGGAAAATGGCAATTTTGGAAACACTAACTGAGATGAAGTGAGTATTTAGATTCCAAAACATGTAGATTCTGGAAGAGGAATCCGTGATGATTTTTCCTAATTTATTTTTATTTAGTATAATTTAATTAATCGATTTATTTTTATTTATTTATTTTTTGTACTTACTTATCTATTCATTTTTTGGTTTTCTGCCCACCAGTGGCACTTCGACTGGGGGGAACAAGAAACCTAGATCGGAGCCAAAAGTGGCTATGCTAAGCCTGCAAGAATGCTGTGTCTTGATGGAGAGGTATAACCTACGCCGCCGCTCCCAAAATAGTGCGTTGCCTCCGCCTCTAGGTCAACAACTACTGTTGAATGCTTCCTGATATTTTATTCCACTATATTGTCAATTATACAACAATTTCGCGAAGAAAAATTCGTATTGAAGGCATGAAAATAAGGAAATCTGAAATCTACATCAGTTGTATCGGCAATGGAGTTTATTGAAGTTTATGAGACGAACTCATTACCAAACTTGCAGTTGGTATGTTCATGTTGCCCCATAGTTAATGATTCATACTTGATCATACAAATTTCATGTAATTTCTTGAAATATTCCATCTAGAAAATATCAGCATAGCACTTCCTTACTGCGAATTTTTGTTAGTATTATACGTTATGAATTGAAGATCTCCCTTAATTCCTCGAATTACATTATTATCATTAGTCATTATTATTGATGTTTTCCTATAAGGGTCATTTTTACCCATCCGCCACACCGAAAACGTAGTTTATTGTGTAGGACATTCCCCTGTTTTCGACCTATAAGTTCTGGAGCGGATCCACCTCTCCCATCAATCTGAGGATCCCCCACGGATCGGACGCCAACGGACGTAATCTGTTCAGGGTCGCGCGTCCCAAAGATTCTGAATCGTTAGGCTTCCAGTGCTGAGCAATCAAAGAGCAGATTGGAGGCCATTTCTTCCTTCTCTCCACATAATCTGCACATTTGAACACCTGTGTAGGCTCTATTCCTGCGCAAATGGTACTAAGAGTCTCATTGTCCTCATTGAGATATTGAGGGCAGTTGTGCTCCTGCGATGCCAAGACACGTTCATTACTACTACTACTACTACTACTACTACTACTACTACTACTACTACTACTACTACTACTACTAATACTACTACTACTACTACTACTACAACTAACTTTGCAAAATAAAATACCTTACAGAACCAAACCATTATCGCTACATCAGATCCTTATTGAATATGTTGTATTTACCAAAACTTTTTCGGTGGTTCCTTCATTTGAAATATTATCGATGCGAGATTTCCTTGCATGGATAAATATGATATTTTACAGTTTCTGAAAGAGGTTGGGAAGAGTTTAGTACCTCCTTCAGCTAACGCTGCGATCGCTAACGCTCCTTATGCGGCGATCGCCCTGTTTTTCATCTACGTGGGATGTAGCCTATAGAGGCTTGGTATGAATATTGACAGAAATTGACCTATTCTTACTGTTTTTATAAACTACTAGCCGCTCCGGCTCGCTTGGCTCGCCTCAACGTCCAGCCGGGGGGGGACCCTTCCGTTGAGGTGTATTACAATAGAAGCATGTAGGGGATGTTGCTCGTCTCTCTCGCTCGGTGTGGCTGTATAGATGCGATGGTCCTTTACTGTCGAGTGGGACTTGTAGAATGATAGGAAACGGTAGATCACTGAGGGTAGGTTTAACGTGTGTAGGGGATGTTGCTCGCTTCGCTCGTTTGAGGTGAGTTGTCCCGCTCCATTCGCACGCTCTATGTGGAATATATAGATGCGATGAGATATAGTCCATCCCGAGTCAGTGTCCATCCCGAGACCTACAGCCCATGTTACAATATGTGAGGATGTTATACTGCCCACCCAACTTGGCAGATGTCTTTTTCTGTTGGAAATAACAATCAAACGCGGAATCTTATGAGGAACCACGAAAGGTTTAGTTTTAAGAACATTTCAGTGCTAACAGAACTGTCGGATATTAAATTTTCATACGTATTTGTTTTCCCCGTCATTTGGGTGTGTTACCCACCGTGGTTATGTTCTCTCTCGAGCTATTTACATTACTAGTTCCACTTTTATCAAGGATTCGTATATTTACAGTTCCTATTTTCACTTGAACATATGGAAAACAATATTAGTAGGTATTTATTTCAAGTTTTCATATTTATTTAAATTATAAATAAATTAATAATTTAATGGACGAATTCAATACGTCCATGTTACAATATGAGAGGAAGTTATACTGCCCACCCAACATGGCAGACGTTTTTTTCTGTTCATAATTACTTACAAAAAATTAAATCTTATAAAACTATGTGGAACTACGAAAAGTTTATTAGGTTCAATAAATATAGGCCATTATTTTATCTGCGTAGAGGTGCTATCCTTTTCCCCTTCTATTATTCAGTGGAAATGTCTTTCAAACACGGGAGGTTCCTTCCTTCAAGAGGTTCGAAGGCAAAGATCAGATAACTACGTAGCGATGGAATAAGGAAGAGCGACCAACGTTTTCGTCTATATTTTCGTTCAGTACAATCGGAAAACAAAATTCATGTCTCGAAACTCGCATGGAAGCAAATGGGAACTTCAATGAACATTTCAAGACCAACCCGAACAAAAACCATCGAAATTTACATGGTGTAAGGCGGAAAGAACCATAGCGGGGAATGAATGTTTTTTGTCATTTTCCGCATTCATCAGGGAAGACAGCATCTTTCAGCGATTTCGTCGGCACCATCGTGTTCTACGGGCCCTGAAACGTAACTTTGTCGCTGACACACGAAGTGCTTTCGATCAAATTTTAATGTGACAGCGGAGAGAAGACCGGGTGTTAAAAAAAAAGAAAGCGCATTAAAAGGGTCTCCCACCCTCCCCCGCCCACCAGCCCATGGTTCGGGTGGGAGTCGAAAATGTTAAAATAGCCTATATTCTGACCGGTAGATTTCCGGCCACGTTACAAAAAAAAAAAAAAAAAAAAAAGAAACCCCGTTCGGATCCCTTCGTCCGTTTGGCCGTGATAGCGACACTCACAGAGTTTCATTCTTATAATAGAGATAGAGATAGATATTTAAGTCTATGCGGTGATAATGGATAACATTGGTCAGCGTTCATCAGGTGCATCTTCATCACCTGGATGTGATTCGATTGGACTGAAGAGAATCACACAAATTTCCCGTCATTGTTTCAATCAGTAAGTAGTCTCGTGGCAATGAATGAAAGGATCAACTAATGCCAACATTCACTACTTACTAACTGAGCTCCACCATATTTTTATGGTCCAATTGTAACTTACAAATCGAATCAGTCCAGCCTCTGATGTAAGAAGTTTAGTAAAAGTTCTTCATTTATAAATATCCGATACGTCAACCCGTTTGATTGATAACTTTTCTGTTTGCTCTCATAACTCAATACGAAGTCAGACGTTCTCAGACAGAAGGATTGTACTCGATCAGGAGCTTCTTAACTTTTTTTCAACTTTGCCGTGCAATCGAAGGGCTATCAGACTTCCGGCTTCAGAAATCAAAGTTGGACGTAACGTAGATTCAATAACCATTAGCTCGCCTCCGTTCACAACAAGCAGGAGAAGCGCTCGAGTCACGAAAGAACCAACTCATAACTCATGATGAGCCATTTGTCAATTACTGGTTCAAGTCCTTTCAAAGTGGTCGAATGAACCCGACTTCCAAGTTTATTCGACAGTCCAAGTAACGCGATTATACGTATAATTGCCAGAAGTTGAGCTCGACGAGGCAAGTTAGAGGTCATACAAGAAACTCGTATCCGTTTATGTGCTGTTACTTACCCTATCAATACCAAAAATACACATTTACACAGGGTTAAAAAAAAATACACATTCACGAGTTATGTAACAGCGTATTACCTCCTTCAAGATACTAGTTAAAAAATCCAAAAATTTTTATCCCCCATAACTTTTTGCTAAAAATCGAACCATGACATTTTTGCGCCCTGTTTTTGCTCAACCACGTGCAATCAACACCAAATCTGATTTTTCAAACAAGAACTCCCATTTTTTGTAGCAGATTGAGATTTTACTCTGAATTTCATGAAAAAAGACCCATCACTCGAATTTTAGAGTGCACGTTCACGCGCAAATAGAGCACAAATTGCTAAATATTGATATTTTGAAGACATTCAATTGCCACATGTTGTACAAGATTTTGGTGTATTCTTTCCCGCTGAATCAGGTAGTGATATTTATTTTGATGATATTCATCAAATCATAGAGCGATCTGAAAGTGTAAGCGATTGGCCTTTCCTCATCATCGACGATGTGACTCATCACAGCTGCGTAAAACTGGTGTCCACATGTTTGGGTAGCAACAGGAGATAGATTATGATAATTGTAGGGTTATAACACCTCGTATCAACCAGCTATCTTACCCTACGAATAATCTTGGCATATCCTACCAAGTTATTTTTCGAATGAGCAATGAACATGTAATTTTTCTTCAACGAACCAGGACCATAACAACTGCATTTTAAGGACTATTATTCGTAACTGTGATAGTACCTGTAATTTGCACTCGTTTGCGTGGAAAGCTGTCAATTTTCTATTCTAACAAAATCTTTGCATATTTGGGTTCATTACTCCTCATCATAGGTATTCCGAAAAGGGACTTTACTTCCCCCTTAAAAGAATGTCATGGCAGGGCGGCGTGTAATAAAGGAAGTTTTAGTCCTATACTCTTATCTCTCCAATTACATCCACGGTCTCCACAAAAAAAAAAAAAAAAAAAAAAAAAAAAAAAAAAAAAAAAAAAAAAAAAAAAAAAAAAAAAAAACCTAACAGTAGATGAATGATTGAAATCGCAATCCTAATTGTTCCCATCCAAATAAACAAGATCACAAATACGCAACATAAAGAAGATCAAGCCTTACTACAATGAATAATCCAAAGTTAACAAATCGATAATTCTATTATTTGCAGTATTAAATTTGATTTGAATCTGGATTCTAATTGTCTACCAAAATTAGAAAAAACAATAGAAGAAACAGGTTGAGGATGAGCAGCTTGACATTCTTTGGTGCTTTATTGCAGTGTCGGGCAGGAATACCATCATGTCTAGCAGACGTGAAGCTTTTGACATGGCACTTATGTGCCTCGTCATGAAGCACCGACTATCACATATAGCTGCGTAAGGAATCCCGGGTGGAAGCTGGAGGTACCACCAGCCCACCAGGGTTGAGGCTGGGAGCACTCACGAGTGGCTTCCGAAATTCCACAAACTTTTGGAGAGGGGACACAACTTGTCCATCCCCAGCTCCCTTCAGTACCTCCGTAGCTAAAGGAACTGGATGCTTCCTCCACAACCTGAAACTGCTGGTATTCCTGCCTCCTCGCTTACTTCGCTGCTCTGCGATCTCCACGGGGCATCAAAGCAGGAGGATTTACTCTCTGATGCCTCGCCGTGGCCGTTCCCTTAACCTGTGGGAGGATCCTCTTCACATGAGCCAAGATCTCGTCCTCCAAGCCATCAGGCCCCTCCACAGCCCGCCTTGCCAGTACCAGCAGGTAGGCGCTCTCATAGCCTCCAATACCCCCTACCTGCTCCCGAGCCTCAACACTTCAGTCTTCAAATCCTCAAGGAGACCAGAGGTCCTGGGGGAGGACCTCTGAACGGCAGGCTGCTGTTCCAAGCCTTTAGGAGATGCGGGAGAGGTCCCACGGCTATTTGCCTGGATTTCGACCTGACAAGTTGCTTGTAGTAGGGCATCAAGTGAAGAGATTGAATCGCAGAAAGTGTGCACGTGGGAAGATGTTGTGAACAACATTATCATGGCGTACCCCATTGCGCACAGCCCCTGCCTCCTCTGCTGAAATTCATTGCTAATCATCAGGAGCATACCAGGGCCTCTCCCACTCAATATTAATCGCAGCGTTCGACAGGATGCTTCTGTCAGAATAGGTACTGTGGCTATGCTTAGAACTGAAGGATCTATCACAGTGTGCACACTGGTGGGCTTTTGCAGGGGAAGTGGAAGATGAGGAGGAGTAGGATGATGTGGAAGAAAAGAGCGAGAAGATGGACGGTGCCCCTGCCTGGAGCACACCCGAGTGCCTCCCCTAGAACCCCGCGTACCAATGGGCCAGTGGGAGTTATGAGGCTCATGGCTTAAGACCATACAGGGGGAACATAATCAAAAGGAACGGGAGATCCATTGATACCCCTAATCGCCAGCGGGTTATTCTGCCACCCTCTGTTCACCTAGAGGGTGCTCGGGTTGCACGACAGGGACCTTGACTAGGGTAGCGATATTTAGAAGCTCCGAAGAGGTAAAAACACCGACAGTTAACTCTACCCCAGCAACCGGAAAAAGGAACTGAATATAAGTACGAGTATTAGCAAATAAACAATAAGGTTGATGAACTATTTTTGTTATTAAAATCATTTACCGTTTATGGTTGTTTCAATTATTCATCGTCGCTACTAACGATCGACATTAATATTCAAACCTAAATAAAGTAGTTTTAAAATGTAAACCCTGCACCTCATGTGTGTAGTGGGTTTAAAGGATATAAAAGGTTTGTTGACTCCTCATCCCTTCCGGCTTAAGGAGGGGATCGAGTACTCACTGAACTGATCCTTTGACTACAAAAAGTAATTCTGTAGGTATAAAAAAATAATGCTCATCATCAAAGCCTTAAGATTTTTGTGTTTTGTCCCGGGCGTTACAACTCAGACCGACTCGTTGAATAAATGATGCGTCTTAATGGATCAAATGTTGAGTGCCACTAATATTTAAAATCGTCACTCGTTATTTCAACTCTGATCGGATGGCTTATCAAGCTTACTAGAAATTGTGATGTGTCGCAGTCAAACATTTAGATGCCAAATTGTATAAAAGTTAACTCAAGTACAATAATTCGGATGAAGAGAATTCCAGGTGGCTTATTGTTCACTTTGGACGAATCTTCATGGCTGTCGTGTTTTGTCGGCTCATAAAATATCAACAAGACAACACTCAGACTTACCTACTAACCGCCAACTTTCAGATGTACTGGGTGTCCCAGATAATCCCCCCCCCCCTCCTCCCCAACTTTCTCAATACATAAGTAAGAAGAAAAGTTCAAGTGATAACCCCCCTTAACTTTTTTTGTAGATTTCAAATATAACATTTTCACGCACTGCGTGAAACGTGCGTAGTGCGCACTATTTTTTCATGCAGATACGAATGCTACGAGACGTAATTTCGTGAAGACATGACCCATTACACGATATTTGGAGTGCGCAGAAACGGGCGCGGTTCCGCTCTAAAAGTGCAAATAATGTGAAACACGTTTTTGAAGATATCCAAATGCCACATCTGATACATGATTTTAGGGTATTTTTCCGTGCTGAATCATGTAATGATATTCATTTATTGATATTTGCAACGCCAAATTGGATAATCACCGAAAAGACAAAATCTTAGTTCGCTTTGTACTGTGTGGAAGTGAGAAAAAGTGCAATTCTTGTAAACTGTTTTGTGTTTTCCCAAGATGGTGTTGCATCTATCAATAAACCAACATCATTACCTGATTCAGCACAAATAAATACCCCAAATGTATAAGATATTGCAATTGAAACCTCAAAACCTCAGTGTTTCATAGTTTTTGCATTTGTGCAACGGAACTGCGCACTTTTAGAGCGACATTGCGCCCGTTTCTGAGAACACAAGAAATCGTTTAGTAGGTAATTTTCTTATGAAATTACGTGCAGAACTCAAACCTGCAATGCAAATGGGGGTTTTCTGTTAGAAGACTGTTCATTCCGTGAGCCATTGTTCACTCACTTTTTTTTTAAATTCCAACTAATTTCTAAATTTTATTAAAAAAGGATTATTCATTTATTTTCATTTAGAACGGGCTAAGAAAAGTCCAATGCACAATATGAATATAGTCGTAGTAGTAATACAGATGACACGATGTAATATATGTATTTAAGCCGCACCTCAACTAGAAGGGTCATTAGCGGCATTAAACAACGCACACGGCATTGAGACACTGAAAGTAGCACGATTCTAAGAGGAACCGTGACTAAAAGGAGCGCCATCATGGACTCTAATAGCAAATCGGAGGGGGGGAAAATGAGGGGCACAGCGATGACCACTGTTCAGCCCCTCAAGTAGGCAAAAAAAAAAAAAAAAAATAAAATAAAAAAAAAAAAAAAAAAAATAAAAATAAATAAATAAATAACAATAAAATAATACAACCAAGACCAGATGTAAAATAGGCTGATAACTACATACATACATGCAGCAACCAGCAAAGTGAAATAAAACTACGACTAGATGTATATAAATATTTCACAGATCAGATATCAAGTTCGAATCAATTTGAAAAGCCAGCTCAATTACTGTTTTGTCGTACAAAAACTCGTTAAGTTATGCTTCATTTTAAATGTTTGCTGCAATAAGTGGTGGTTGGTTCTCGTTGAACCCATACAATCGTCGACGGTATGGATATTTTCTGATCGCACTGGGCTCCATACAAGGATAGCGCACATTGAATTAAATAAATGAATGGGTGTCCGAAAGAAATGCCTGACACGATTCTGACCCAGTTTTTCGTGGAATAAGGGCAAATGTCATATGGAGTAAGAGTTCCTATGGTTTTCAGTTGTAAGCAAGGCCGACAGAGGTCAGGAAAGTCGCATTTCCATGAAGAAGTGAAAGAAATTGAAGTGGAAGAAGGTACTATGTGATCAGTTCGTTATCTAATGTGATAACGTTAAATTATCCACAGTGATTTATAATTTTCCCTATTGGAAGAAGAGCCTATGTCACTATAGCAGACTTTTATTGGTGGCCATTGGCAATAGCCTTGTTTTTTAGCGCTCCTGTAAAATTTAGATATAGTGACAAAGGCCCATCTTCCGAACACCCATGCAAATATGGATTATCTATGGTGAGACATTCTTATACCTACCTACAACTGAATTATATATTTAAGATATTTATGACAGTTATTTGGGGTTCTTGAGAGTCGGCCAGAACACCGCTGACCGACTCTCAAGAACCCCAAAAAACTGTAATAATTATCACCTAGCGGTCAATAAACTAAACCATATTATTTAAGATATTGTCAAGACTTTTAATATTTATTGGTTCACTATGAATGAATTATTTTTGAAACCCCTTTTACAGGCAGATGTTTTCGTACGAATATCGGGTTCTTGTAATATAATTAAATAGCGCTGCATCGCCGTTGTTTGAAGTAGCTTGATAAAGTGGGTACAAAAGTGCATAAATTCCAATAGAATAATCCCTGTACATCAGAGGTCGTTTCAACTTTCCGGCGGTAAGGCGGTCCCAGGTTTTATGGGACTTTACAGTTTAGGCAGGTCTGAGGGAAACTCACCGAAGGCGCCCCTACGCCGCAGCGGAGAATCGAATAATTCTACTCGAGCGCCGCTTCCTCCCGTACTAGTACGAGTAATAGCTCCGGCGGTGATCGCATTCTAATGAGAGCAGATAACTCAGGAAGACTTGAACTCCGCCCGTCTAACACACGACTTGAATATCTTCTCCATATACATCTTGGCCCGGGGCCAAATTCATAGGTGCAATACCCATGACTCCCGTGTCCTTTAGTTAGAATTTTTGTGTCAAGATAAGAGAACCGTTGCTAAAGGAGTAAGAATGTCAAATGCTAGAGTAGCCTGGTGAACCGGGATTCCCGTTCTTGAATTAAAATACGTAGGTACCAACTCCAAAATAAAACGAACGTATTATTTATTCTCATGTAGCTCAGGAAGCTCCTAAACTTTTATGGGTTTAGAATTGAAACAACCAACAGCTTCCCTGTAAATGGGTTACGAATTGGTTAAGTAGAGTAATGTATCAGATGTTCCACACATTACACATTTTCTAGCTTTGAGGAGGTATGATGATACAAAAATACGATATTAATCTGAGCCTTCGTTCTCTCCAATATTGCGCTTGCTCTAGTTATATGAAATAAATGTAGCCAGACTCTCCATACAGAAACTTATAATAGTAGGTATTGTAAATTCTTCAGTGAGACCAAGGTGCTTTTACCTGCGAGTGTCTCAACCCTTGCAGTCTACTCCTTCACTGACCCTGTATCCCTGTCTATTCCTTCCTTCCTGTATCATTGTGCGCATGTTCACTGAGTTAAGCCTCTAGAGGCTCGCGATTTAGCAATTCGCCCATTATCTACTGCTCCTGCTGCCGTCAGTATTTTTTTATTTTAATAAATTTTGTAGCTTTAAGACTTTGATGAATGATCTAGCCTGAATCTATCAATGAAAAAGTTAATTTATTAATTCAAACATATAATATCATTAGGACTACTTTAGTTTTTTGAAATAATATAAGGAAGTAACAAATGATAGGCGATTACAAATGTAACGGCCGGGAAAGAACAGGTTAGTGGTAAAAGGAATGGAACAGATTGACATCTAAATCTTTTTAGAGAGCAGCATTTTTTCATCTCCCTTTTTTCCAATAACTTACTGCAAAATAATGCTTTAAGAGCATTTTCAGCGAATTTAGCGTTTTTTCTAAATTTTAGAGAATAGAGACACTGGAAATTGTCATTTGGAAAATTGGTGTTTTTATTTGCTTAAAACTTAGTATCAGGTACCCCATAAACGCTCTCCAGGTTTCACTTCGATATCTCAAAAATTGTGGGAAAAAATTAGGAGGGAGTGGGTTATACTTCTTTTGAGAAAAATGCTTAGATTTCATTCTGTTTTGGCTCAAGTCGGAGCTTGATATTGCTGGTCTTTCTCAGTGTTTGAGAAAAAACAAAAAGAACAAGGTGCATTCCATTTCCACTAGGTACCTAATGATGAGATATGATGTGAACTTTGTCCGATTGATCTGGGGTCTTTGACGTCTATAAAGAAAAATGATCCCTCAATATTGTTTTTTGAGGTTTTACTGTTCGTAAGACATCCCAACCTATCCCCGAACTTTTAATGTGATAACTTTAAAAAAGTCGTACAACAGGCAAACTTTAGCGTAAGTCACAATATTTTTCATATGGTTTTTGGTATGTTATAAATTTTGTGAACAATTGTGTTAACAACTTGCTTAACCTTCGAACGCACGAAAAACAAGTGATTTTTTTTCTCTCCTTCTTCTGATTAATATGTTATTAGCGAGGAAAAAGTAAACAATACCGCAAACTTGGAAAACCAGGAAGCAATGCATGCTTGAACGACATCTCACTATAGAGAGTATCAATTCGATTGGGTAAAATACGCGGATTAGTGATTTCTTCCTATCATTGGAAAATCATCTGAATCAACTTAACAGATGTAACATTTTGTGGCAATATATAAGAATAAATTGCACGGAGATTGTAAGTACATCACAGCATACATAGTATAAAGGTGGTCTTCAACTAATTAGCACACTACTACACACTATTAAACCCAGGAAACCAACAATAAGTGACTGATCTTATCTGTAGACTGTCAAAATTTTTACCAGATCCATCTCATTCGAGCTAACCAACAGAATCCTCATTTTTCATGCTAATTCTCTCTAAGCCGAGCTGACCTCCTCGCCGCAACCGCCCACATATCTGTCCTCTCCAGTCGCCGGTTAGTCTACTCCACCGCACGGCTGAGCCTGACTTTTTTTTCGGGCTCTCGTCCAGAAAACGACTACGTGGGTCCGTTTTTTAACTGTCATTTTTGAATTAACGCAAAACAAAACGTTTCTTCCTTTTACCCCAACTAAGTATTCTAATCGGCTCTCCATAGCATGAAGTTGACATCGTGAATGGCATGAAAGAGACTAAAATGAAATGATAAATTTCTTTATCATCAAAAAAGCTAGATTTGGATGGAATTCTTGTACAAGTCTTTATTATACAAGCAAATGTGATGAAAATACTTTCCACTCATCATTTAACAGAACTTTCTGCTATGTGATAAAAATTCATAAAAGACAACATACAATACATCCCAAGGTCCCCCCCCCCCCACCCCCTTCTTTCTGTTTATTTCCAGTCCAGTCCTCGAAAAAAACCTGTTGCAAAGCATCACAGAACTTTGCTTACTTTTGGTAACTAATAATTGTTAATATGACAGGTCGCACCAGGACACCAAAGCTACTGCGCGGTTATGGAAGAAGCTCCGATTCTACAAAGTTTTTTGTTTTGTTTTTGTTTGTATAAAACCCCTCTTGTCATATATTTCCGAGCATAAGAAACATTATATCACTTTCGTAGGACAGAAAGGAGTAAAAGGAACATTTTAAGGGGTGTCCATACAAAAAAAAAAAAAAAAAAAAAAAAAAAAAAAAAGCCAAAATTTTTCTTGTAGAATCAGAAGCTTGCAATCTTGTGTTTAAGTTCGTAACAACGAGAGGAGACGGAAAGAGAGAGTTCCGACTTCAAAGGTGAGAGGCGATTAACCTGCTACACCCAGAGGTATTCCTGTTGGTTGTATAAACAGTCAGGCATATCCCCAGATGCAGCGTATTCAAGAATCGAGAAGGAGGAACTACTTCTATCCATCACACTCCCGGGGTTTTCAAGAAGCAGGGGGGGGGATGAAGGGTGGCAGGCTCCAAATAGGCAGGGTAGGGGTATGTTTTTTAGTTCTAAGATTTCAAATTTTATGGGTTATTGTCCATTTTCCTATTTGGCGGGGGGGGGGGGGGGGGGGGGGTGTCAGGACATTCAATAATAGAGGGGTTGGGTGGGGACGAGGGTGGCTCGAAACCACGCTCTGCTATTTTTTGGCTCAACTGTCAAAAACTAACCTCAGATTTGCTTTGGCAGTTGGTAAGTGTGAAGTAAGCACTACTTCTGTAGTGGGTTCAGTCAAGCCTTTCCAACACGTGCAACGGGTCCAACAAAGCTTGTAAGGCTCTTGTAATAATGAGAATTCCCATGAAGTCAACTCCAAAGACGCATTCAACCTCAAGCACAGATCTGGTAAGGGTAGGAAAATTTCCTATGACACAATAGTCGTCATCCACAACCCCACTTTAAGTTGGAGACCTGACTAAGAGACTGACCCACACTTAGAAAGGCCACTCTAGGTGATACATACATTCCCTTGTGGAGAAACCAGGATTCTGGATCTCAAATGAGGAAATGCTTTTCTGGCCTCGGAGTTCAATCGGGTTTTAGTCTCCAACCATCTCTAATTTTGCAGGGCTAGCCCTGATGAAAGCCCATAGTCTCAGGGACACAGCAACAACCTGCTTCACCAGGCGAATGCGAATTCTACAACCTGTTGGTGCTGGTCCGCTGCACGACTACGAAATTGCTGGTGTGATCATTTGCAAACGTGGCTCGTACCCACATGATTCTCTGAACCCCCATGGAAGCTCGATTTACCCGAATGAAAAATAATCACCAATAAAGATTCTGAAAGACGGAGATAGGTACCTATTTACTTTTCTAGTTGATTTATCAGATTTTTATTTTTCTCATTTCGTTGTCCATAGAGTTATGGCTCTTTATTGCCATCCTCCCCTATTATTACATTATACAAAATTGCATTGAAGTCACACTTGATATTGATGATCATTAAAATGAAGCAACTAAAACCACCCAGAAGTTTCAGAACAAACAGAAATATAATAAAAATATAGTCATTGCTCATCAAATGAATGTGATCTAAAATCTTAGTTTTCAATTTGTCTTCGGACATGTTGACAAATAGGAGCATCTCAACAACAGAACTCTATATCGGTCTAAAATCAATATTGAACCTAAATAAAATTTGTGGGTAAACATATTACAGCTGATTTCAATGCAGTAGGCATAGTTCTACGAATCCCTAAAACCTACGATCCTCTAGAGCTAGTTTAATAAATTAGGTATGTATACATACAGACGGGGGTTGGTGGATCATATCATTCCTCCAAACCCAGCCATCCATCCCAATGTATCTCCTCATTTGTAAGTCAACAGGATTCGCCTTATGTTGCGCATTCTACCACTGCATCATCACGAGTATTCCAGTCAACGGCGGCGGCGGCCCAGGAGAAATAGCGCTAGACTCCACCGGTCATATTTTAATCACGGCGTAGGTACATTCGATTTTACTGTTCTGACATTAGAATCTTTAAGAATCAACTTCGAAGAATTTATCTTATCAATTAAATTAATAAAAAAGGATGTCAGTATGTATATGTATGCCAAAATCACGGCTTAACGGCTGAACCAGTTTCGGTGCGGTATCTTGCAAAATGATCAGCGTTTTTCAGTAACCACTATAGGCTAAATTACATTTGCATAACTCTACTACGTCAGATTATTTTGAACCTGTCAGAGAATTTTTGCCGAAACGGGTTAATTTGTTTCAACCAAATCAAAGGAGTATCAGAAAATTCCCACAGCAATGAAGCGATATGGCGAATTTTGTATACGAGCATATGGTGATAGGGTGGGAAATGTTTTTGTTGACACTGTCAATGATCATCTGGTATAATCGAGTCATCAGTTGCCACTGGAAACTATATTTTTGTGGTAATTTCTATGCAACAATATTCTTTGGTTCAATCGTGTTAGAAGGTGCTACTGGCGTATGGTTGGTCACGAACTCGCTTTGTCATGGAAAACGGAAACCCCGACTAACTGGCTTCGACTTTGGAAAGCTTTATAGAACGAGGCTATATATATATATATATATAATATATATATATATATATATATATATTATATATATATATATATATATATATATATATATATATATATAATTATATATATATATATATATATATAATATATATATATATATATATATAAGGGTACATGAAGGTACATATGGGATATTAGAATACTTTTTATTGCATCGTCGGATCAACATTCGGGCCGTGCAACGCTCTGGTATTATGCTAGTCCTTTATGAAAATTAAGACTCATGAAAATGAGGTGTTTTTAGCAAATTGTTGTAGAAAATAAAACTATTGCAATGGCTTCAAAAAATTTTAAATACAAATTTTTGAAAAATTTCTTCATTGAAATCCGTTTTGAGACATTCTGAAACGAATTCTAGAATTTAACGCTTTTTCATTTCTATATATATATATATATATATATATATATATATATATATATATATATATATATATATATGAGGAGTTAAGAATCAAAACCGAACATATCCACTTCCGAACGATTTTCGGGTTATTGCATTTTTTCTATCTCCTTTCAAGCTGGTACCAAAGGGTCCAGAAATATTTTTTCAAATCCCAACATATTCATATTAAAAATACAGTCAAAGTTCACAGTTTGTGACAAAACATGACATATCCGTCTCCTTAACAATTGCAAAGATGAAGGCACCACAACTGAACATATCCATGTGAGGTGCTAGCTGTAATGCATTTTTCGTATTCAAAAGTAAACATATCCATGAACATCGAATTCCTGCGTGTTTTTTCGTAGCGATTCTCTTAGTTTACGATAGATAGCAGTACCAGTCGTTAGATCTCAAGAAAGGTTAGTTATCTCCGCACTCAGTAGATGTCGCAAAAATGAATACCTCCCTGACCTGTTGAATAACCACGCTTCCTAACATCAAAATTATTAGGAAAACTGCCTGAAACAAGGCTAGAGAAGAATATGAAGATAGATATCGTGAGATTGGAGTGAAGAGGATTGGCGAGGACTGGAAAGCTTTATGACTTGAGGGAGCTCGAAAGGACTTACAGGAAGATACCTGGAATAAGTCAGGTAAAAAGGCTCATCATAAAGCAAATAATTTCAAGAAAACAGGGGAAGAAACTGACAACAATTAAATGCCTTAGGTACTATCGGAATGAATCAGCCCTTGACGAATTCAGATCGATTGTGAAGAACAGGGTCAAAGAGGAAAACGTTAAGGAGCATCCTGAGACTCCATTGAGTCAAAAACTGACTAAAGAGAAGAAGGAGGACGTTCTCTATCTTCTCCAGCAGCACTTTGGAAGAGATTGGGAGGAGGTTGATTCCTTAGGTTGGTATAGAGATCTGCTGCAAGAGCCTGGAGCACTTGTTTGAGAGCAAGACGATGAAATCGACGTGTTTGGATGAAGAAGGCTCAGCTTTTGTTGTTTAGGCTTCCTTGAGTGATCATTTTTATGTACTTTTCCAACACTTTTTCGATTACTTCACGATATTTTTTTTATCATGTTGGTATTTTGAAAAATGCCAGTGCCTATTTTCATAATCTTCTTTCATTTTTCATTTCCTCGTCATGAATTTTTTATTTTCGATTTTTCATAGTATAATTTTTTGTGCTCAGTGATTTTTTTCTGCTTATTTCATGCATGTATATATATTTTTTTTTTTTTGTATTCTGATGTTTTCCATCATTTCTATAATTTTTTTCATGTCTTATTTTATTATGACATCTTTTTTCTTTTTTTTATGTCTAGGTGAGAGAGGTACCTATTTGTGAATGTTGATGATACGCATATCAGAGTGATTTAATTTCTGATATTTTTCATTAATATTTTATAATATTCCTTCTCATTCTTATTTTGTCAAGAAGTGCGTTTTTTATTTTATTATTAAACATTTCCGTGTTTTGCAATCCAATTTTTTTTTTCAGAACACAACATATCCCTTTTTTTGTTCAAAATGCAACATATCCATTTCCTACATGGCTGTAACTCAGCAGGTATTAGTGGCATAAATTCAGTGTTAGGCCAGTCGGAGCACAGATTTTTTCTCTAATGATTGCTTAAGTTGATTTTTTTTCAAAACAAAAATCAATAAGAGAAAAAGAGCTTTTAGTCCCCCTGAAAAAATTTTCAATTTGGATATGTGCGGTTTTGATTCTTAACTCCTCCTATATACATATAAAATGTAATTCCAGACGGTAACTCTCTTTAGGATTGAGATAAAAATTCCGTTCTTCCTCCAAAAAATCAAGCTTCCCAAACAAAGGGATTAGCCAACACTTTTAGGGCACATTAAGTTGGTAAACATTTCAAAAATGAGCACAAAAAATCACTAAAAATGACTAAAAACTTCTAAAAATTGTTAAATTTATATTTTTATCAGAATTTTAGTCAAAAGAAGTTTATTGACGATGAACTAAAACATATTTCGAATAAATAAAAATTATTCCAAAAATTATGGTGAAAAATATACTTAAATTTCATTAATGTTTGTTGAAAAATCTATTAAAAAAGTGAAAAGTTTTTAAACATCCAAAATCTGTTTTAAATCGTAGAATATGGTTTAGAACGAGTTCATTTGCCATAAAATTGGTGGTTAACTATTTCTTCGTACTTACATAATTTCTTGTGGTTAACAAATTTCAAAACAAAGTAACATAAAATAATATGATAGTCTACGAAAATTAGCTCATACAATCATGCTGCGTGACTGGAACTTTTAATTTAGATATTCATCTATTATTATGAGTTTAGTTTTGCAATAGTTGATGAAACAAAGCCAATCTAACCCCCACTTCTACCGTTTAGCTATTAATGGAGTAGGTAGAATGGAGTAAGTAGAACGTGGCGGTACAGCGGCCAAACATGGCGTTTACCTTGAAAAAAAAAAAATGTATAGCGGATATGAACATGTGAGGACTGGCTTAGGGCGAGAGCAAAATTAAATTCAGATTATCTCTATTAAAGAGAAATCAAATTTTCGGATGACTTTTTCGACAGAAAGACTCTTAACACTTCCTACAAGAAAATTTGGAAAATTCAAAAACTATGTTGAAAAATGTCGTCTTTGGTCCCCCTAAATACTAATAATGAGGCTACTTCTGGCTTATAATCTACATATTTCAATGGTCCAGACAAATTTAATATAAAAAGGGTTTAGAATTTTTCTTTATTGAAATAGATTTATAGATTCTGAAAGGAATTCCAGAGTTTAACGCTTTTTCATATCAACTTTAAAAGTTGATTCCCCTTAATTTTTTAAATTCTATTCACTGGTGGAATCAGATTTATATTATCACGCGCCATAGTGGCGCTACTACTAAATTTTTCAATTAGGGACCCCAATCTTGCATGCAGATTTGAAATTCACATAAACTTTTATGGAAAAATTACTCATACGTCTAATTTTTCAGTGCGCAATTACGAGCAGATAGCGCTCAAATTGTGAAATATAGAGTTTCTGAAGATTGCCACAACGATGATCATGATTTTGGGTACTTCTTGATGCTAAACTACGCGGTGAGCTTTTTTTTAAATCGATATGCTCAATACATCAAAAAAAGCCATTGCACATTTCCCCACTCGTATTCACACAGCGCAGACTCCTAAATTATTTTTTAAGTCGATTATTTTTTTCGTTTTGTTGATTTATCATTTACAGTTTTTTGATATCATCAACAATGAAAAAACAAATGCCTTGTCCATTAAATTTTAGTCACCTTGTAAATATATATATATATATGTGTGTCTTTGTGTGTGTGTGTGTTTTTGTGTGTGTGTGTGTGTAAATATATCATAATTCTAGAAAATTCGCTCGCTCATACGGTCATGCTGCATGACCGCTTTTTTATTCATCTACTCGAAATCCCATCTATCCACATGGGAAGAAAGGGCTGAGGAAATCCCTTAAAATATAGTACGGAAAATAGGGGTTATGCATAACAATGATAGCGACATTTTAAACTATTCTGAATAAAACTCATTATATTGTACAGCGAAAAAGCATTGAGCCCTTTTATACGTGAAGAATGGCAACCGCTCTTACTTCCTAGTTTTTTATGACGTCCCTAATGGATAACCTGATTTTGACTTTATCCCACCCTGAACCACTTGATCCTCAACACAACGGTATTTTTTCGAACCCTCTTGATAGTCCAGATCTCAGTAACTTTCTACCTGGTTTGTGGAAATGATGGTTTATTCCAATATTCTTACTCCCGAGATAACCTGTATGTTGCTGAAGCATTAAGAAAACTTGTGAGGACAAACAGAAGAATCTTTACTCTACTAATTTATTAAACATTTGTCATAATCTGAATGGACGTACCCGCTATTCACAGTGTAATTATTTTCGATGAAATGTGATAAACACAAATTTCTATTAACAATGATTAACCAGGGGTGCCCCCCCCCCCCCAGCGCAACGACACGAGCCCCCCCCCCAGCGCAAAGACTCGAGCCCCCCCCCCCCCCAACTAAAATATTTATTAAATAGGTAATGTAAATGATACACTGATGTGATAAAGAATGTTGTATTTCTTGTTTTACAAATGTAAGTAATTAATTTGTTAGTATAAATCTTATTACTTGTTCATAAAAAAATAAAAAAAATACTCATTTTTCTAACCCCCCCCCAAAAATTTTAACGACGCAGTTTGCGTCGTGGCCCCCCCCCCCCCCCCCCTGTGGGCACCCCTGGATTAACGATAGTGGTTAAATAACGAATGACCAAAATACTGGATTTCCAAGTTAGAAGTTTGATGCAGGGAACAACTGGATAACGTCTTCTAGATTAAATGGAGTGATGAGGAGAAAAAGACAATTTGATCATACTGCGACAAAAACAGAATAACCAACCTTGGTAATGGACACGTTGAGGTTGTACATGTAGTTAATACTTGAATTTCTAACAGAGGAAAGAGATTTTGATTTGGTTGAGACTAGAGATCCACATAGAGAAACTAAAAACAGTAGTTTTTGATAGTATAAGAATCCAATGACATGCTCGTACAGAAATATCAAATCCCCTGCACTTGCTTGACCTCAAAAGCACTGATTTTTGGCATTAATCTCATCTTCCATTTTAGCGTTTCCCGAACTGTGAGGTGAGTCTATTTATCAACCAATCTCAACAAAATAAAAACTCTGATTACGATGATATTATTAAGATAATTTTTTACTATTGGGATCAATAGTATCGCATACCTAATACGAACGGACACATATGAATCACATCGAGTAATGATCAATGAGATCCGGGTACTGCCCAAGAAAAACATGCGTAACTCCAAATTTTTCATCTGAATGCGATCAAATTCTCAAGAAACCATTTGGAATAGGCCGTACATGGTCCTTTAAAAATGTTGTACTGTGATCAATTGGCTTGTGCACTTGTGCAGTCCAAAATCCTCAATTTTCAACCACATTTTTAAGGATTGTGCTGGCTTGACTCAAATCGCCCTATATAATTAGCGAAGTTTTGTAAAAAATTAAGCTGTTGCCATGGCTCGGGAATTTTCAAAATCAAAATTTTCGAAAAACTTCTTTATTGAAATCCGTTTTGAGCCATTCTGAAACGATTCCTGAAGTTTGCACTTTATATATATATATATATATATATATATATATATATATATATATATATATATATATATATATATATATATATATATATATATATTCATGCTGCATGACCGCTTTTTTATTCATCTACTCGAAATCCCATCTATCCACATGAGAGGAATGGACTGAGGAAATCCCTCAAAATACAGTACGGAAAATAGGGGTTATGCTAAACGGTTGTCTATAAACTGTGCATCACACGTTTGAGAGTTGGCAATGATGATGAAAAGAAATCAATTTCTCCGTGATTCTCCATGATGCCATTTGCTGTGCGAGGCAATCTGTAGTGTGTGGTAGTAGTAATAATTTATATTGGCCAAAGGTTATAGCAACTCTGTGGGGGGCGAGTGAGTGAGGTACTGAGAAACTTGGAGATATATTATCCCAGCAGGTGTAGAGCACTGGATAACGCCATTGATTAGGCGATGGGATATGGTCATGTCAGAAATCAATCTTGCGCCTTTCTTGTTCAATTAGGCAATTCTTCGAGCGTAACATAAGTTCCAGTCATGCAGCACGACCGTATGAGCGAATTTTCGTAAAATATTGTACTTATTAGGTACTTTTATTATGTTACATTGTTTTGAAATTTGAGCACTTCAAGTGCCAAAGAAATATTTGTAAGTATCTACTAATTTTATCGCTAAACAGCTCGTTCTAAATAATATTCTGCAATTGGATTTTTTCCTTTTTAGCGTTTTTTATCGGTTTGTCAGCAAATATTAATGAAATTTAAGTACATTTTTCAGCATAATTTTGTACATACATTTTTTTGGTCTATTTCATTGTTGATGTAAATTTTTTGACTGAAATTCTGCTTAAAAATATACTTTTACGATTTTTAGCCGTTTTTAACCATTTTTACTGATTTTTTGAGCACATTCTTCGACATTTGATCAATTTTATGTGCTCAAAAAGTGCTGGTCAACATGCTCATCCTTTCATTTGGAAAACTTGATTTTTCGGCGCAAAAACGGATTTTTTATCTCAATCCTAAGGAGAGTTATCGTCGTTTGGGATGATATATATATATATATATATATATATATATATATATATATATATATATATATATGAATAAGTGTTAAAATCTAGGAATCGTTTCCGAATGCCACAAAACGGATTTCAACGAAAACATTTTTCGAAAATGTTTATCTTAACATTTTTGGAGCCATTACAATAGCTTAATTTTCTACGAAATTCGCTAAAACGTCCACAAAATTTCACAAAAAATTCGACAAAATATCACAAACGTCAAAACTACCTTATCTAAGTAATCGCAAAATATGGGGGAGCAAGTCGGTAAAGTCGGTAATATATAGATAACGGTATTCCTACGGTAATATACAGAAGTTAAAAAAAACTATTACGAAAAGAATGATTACCTACCAGGCAGTAAACAGACCTGGCGGAATACGGGCGATTCCCACGCTAGCGACCGATAAAAATCAAACCGGGTCTAATTAGGGCAGCATGTAGCGTGTTTCTGCAAGTCACAATACAACGTGTGTACGTAGGACAGTGGCTTTGTTTGACAAAACGCTTGCCTCGCTGAAATTGCCGACACATTGGACTCGCTACAACCGTTTCACGTAGGGGCGGGCATAAGTCATTTTTTGGTCAGAATAATTTTCAATACCTTAACCAAGTCATTTTCGGACATTTTCTAGACAGACTAGACAAATTAAGTTTTACATGTGATTTTATCAAAACTACAAGCTTCACAATCTATAAAACGGGCCCGAACGGAGAAAAAAATCTTGAATTTGGGACTTGAAATAGAATCTGGAATGTTTAATTGGTCGTTGCATCAAATGTTCGTCAGACAGAGGGCCTGATATCTTGATTTAATCATAATCATGTACTCATGTCATTGGTAACTTACGAAGATTATGATGATTATAGTCGCACATAACCTTAATTTTATATTGAACTGGAAACAGGAAACTACCAACCTATACAGGGTGATCACAAACGCAACGCACTTACTATGGGAAAATTCATGCTGATCACGATTATATCACGCATTAAGTGCCTCTAAGTGGACCATAAAGGTGGAATATGCCACGCCAGGTAATATACCGCTAGTAGTTACACAGGTACCTATGCATCGTATTATCGTGTCAATATCCAACTGTACTATCAACTATTATCCAACTAATAGCAAGAAATGTGATACCAGCTGTTTCCAGACCCTAACTGGGCCCTGGTGTCATTAAGTTACTTCCCCCTATGAATTTCATACATTTTCTTTCTTTTTAATTTAAATCAAGCAACACTGTTGTACAAGTGGACGATGTTTTTGTTAATTCACGCTCCTTTATCACTTCAGAGAAGAATGACCAGCATTAATGACCACTGGCATACAACCTCGAACCGAGTTGGTAAGTACATTGCTAAGATATTTTAGATTAACCTTACCTCAATGGGATTTCATTTACCTAGATGTAGGTGCAATGTATTATATTTATTTTGATTCATTCCATTATTGTTTCTAAGTTTTCAATTATTATATAGGTGGGTATATCTTTAATTTTAATATTAGATTTTTCACTGCCGCAGTTTCAAGTTTCCAGGGAGGCGACCTCACGATATGAAAAACCTATGAAGATGTCAAAATTCAGTTTCAAACGTGTGTTTAACATTCCTGATGTTCCAACGTTTCTATAGCTCCACAACATTCATATTGTTCACAATAAATATCTACGCGCAATTATGATTACTTAAGGTCTTTCGTAAATTATACGCGACACAACTTTATATGCATGCCACGGAAGCTTGAGACATTTGAACTAGGGAGTGTGGATGAAACAATAATGAAATGAAATTAACAACCAAACTCTTATATCGCAAAAATCTAATTTCTTAGATGTAGATTATCTTTTTTCCAAAATTTAAAACACTAAGAAATTAGCATCTTCATCTTGTAAGCCCCTTTGAAGGTGACGTAGCTGAAAACGTATCTTATGTCTTGCGTATCTTATGCCGCAACTAGGCCAAAAGGTTTAACGCAGGTACTCCTGAAGCGGGTAGCTTACCAACTTCGATCCGGGAGAAACAAGAAGGAATATCTACAAGACAAGTAAGATTTATTGATTAAGTAAATGATTTGGGTACATGTAGTACAAAAACAAGTATATAACGATATGAAAAGCAAAAAAATATAGTTCTTATGGTAAAATTATGCGTATCTGAAACGAGAGTGGTGACTCGTAACAAAATATATATGTGGTATAAAAATAAAAATGTTCTACTGGAGATAAGTACTCCCAACTCTATCACAGCATGATCAGGTACGAAAAATATTTACCAAAATGGCAAAGAATGCAAATTGGATAAAATCCAAAGCTTCAGTTTTTGATGGATGCATTTGCCGGAAGTGAAGGTTTATTTGAACAATCGCGTATTACCAAGGTAGATAGTTTCAAACATGTGAGTGTATGGGTATAATTTTGTATTTTCTACTTACGTTAATCATAAGAGTTCAAATACCACGTCTATCCGCAACGAAATAAATTAGAAACGTTCATGGACTTTACAGCTCAAGTAAACAACGGAATCTTCCTCATTGATAACTCAATTTGCTGGGAAAATGCTTGAGTTTGTAAGCCAATGAAGAGTACGCGGACGTTCACATGCATGAAATGACCGATGTGAACACTAAGCTGGCTACGAGGCATTATGCCTGAGCATAATTCTTTATGTTCTAAACCACACCACTCCTTTTTTTCGACTGCAGTAGTATTTTGAAGGAATACGGATTTTTTACTCCCGATAATAAGGAACGGTGCCTAGAACAAATTGTTGAAATAGTAGAGAGGTTCATAAGTACTGAGTAATACCGATGTTATTCTAAGGCCCAGTTGGGAAGGCAGAGTGCTTCATCTAATGGGAGGCTGTGTGGGAAAAATTCCTCATAGACAATACGAAATACAATGACACTAGTGCCACCACACCAGCACTAATGCGAGCAGAACAATGCACACCATTGACGGGCCAATCGAAGACTTGTTAGTAATCAGGGTAGAAGAATTTGACAATCCCCCCCTTCCACTTAGGCACGCATAAATCCCCTTCTGGTTGTTCACGTAAGGTTTTACAGAAGAATCAATATTTTCTGCTGAATAACATACTACCAGGTATACTACAACATACTTTCAGCAAAGAAAAAAAAGACCGGCAAACACCTTTTTACAACTTTAACTAGTTTTATATCGCCTGGGAAGATTCCCAGATCCAATGAAAGGGCTCCATCCGACGCTGAGGCAACGGCTCGGACGTTTGTAAAGCTTTGCACTAACAATTGGTTTTCCGGAAACGTGTAATCCAATATTTATAGTTTACTTCAGGATACCCACCAGTCCACTATATAGATATGCATTTACTTCTTAGGTCCACATTTGTCACGCCCTTTCGTGACTTACCGTTTATTTCCGACAAAATCTTGATGAGAAGTCGCCACGTGAACGCTGATTGAGTGAGCTCCCCATCACGCTCGTAGTGACGGCTGTTCTGAATTTACGACGTAGGAGGCACTGCCCTGTCAATCAAAGTCCATTAGTTGATTGAAAGTAGGTAATATCCCCATCCCACACACCTCCGTATTACCGACATAGCTTATCCCTTATCGTCAGGAAAAGACTTAGCCTCTCTGCAATAACAGAATGGGATGAAGGCGGGAGGCACCATAAACTTGCAATAAATACGTTACTCGAGGTAAGTAAAGTACCTACCTCAAACGTGTTGAACCGATTCCTTTATCCAGTAATTAACTATTGTTTATTCACGTTTAGTAAGATTCATTTAACTGCTGATTCATATGTTTACTATTTTCATTCCGTGAGACTGGTAGTTATTTGATGATGTGAAGTGGCTGTTCTGTTTAGTTGAAATTATTTTAGTCATTCTTATTTACGATTACAATCCTAACTGATGATGAACATAATATAAAACGTGATATAATATGGTTGTTACTAATATTTTGAAATATTAGGCATAATGATCAAACAATCCGGGTACGGAAGCCCTAATAACGTTAGAACGTAATGAATGGAAATGACTAAAATATAATTATTTGATAACATTGGTTTCTAATATCCCAGAATGCATTTGCTCTTATATGTGTATTTATTGATGAATTCATGGTTGTGGACGCTGAGTGAGAATATAGTTTTTTGAATCGTAGGACGGTGTTCTCTTTTAGCGAATTATTTATAAAAAAAAAAGTACTCAGTCATGCAGCATGACTCATAGAGCGAATTCTCAAAGAAAAGTTGTAGATAACATTAAATCCGGCATTTACATTCTGATCATTGAGGCAAACCATGTTCTGAATAAAACTGAGGGGGCCGTGTGACGATATAAAAATTTTTGAACACGCAGCCGAACTCGAAAATTGGGTCAATTATGGGAATTTTTCACTTGAAAATCGATTTTTTTTCCACTTTTAGATGAATCTTAGATATATGGGAGTGGTCGCAATCGTCTCAGCGCTAAAAAAATACTTCGACTGTGACACCTCCACATACCCTATTGTCAAAATTTTGTCAATTATGAGCATTTTTCACCTAAAAATATTTTTTTCTCATTCATTATGAATCCTAGAGATCTAGGAGTGGTCGCAATCGACTCAGCGCTAAAAACTACTTCGACTGTGACACCCCACATACCCTATTGTCAAAAAATCTATTTTCGGCATTTTTAGGGCCGTTTAATTGCAAATTTGAGCCTGAAATTCTGGAGTAATCGGGCCAATGAACTCGGCCTGTGTTTTGCCAAGACGGATTATTCTGCGTTGGACCATTTCTGAAGGGAGTTATCGTCTGGAAAACACCCTATAAATACATATATATACATATATATATATATATATATATATATATCGACGTTAAAATCTAGGATTGTGTTCTTTGATGTATGAAACGGATTTGTAGGGGGTCCCCGACCCTACCTACCAATTTTTAAAATTTTGAAGCCATCTAAATACCACATTTTTTCTTTGAAAATTCGCTAAAATGAAGTTATTGCATAAGATAAAAAAAATAAAATAAAATAAAAATAAGAAAATAAATAGATAAAAGTAAAAAATAAATAAATACATATTTCTATTATGTACATTTGTTTTCAGGCGTTCTGAAACGATTCCTGGAGTTCAACACTTTTCGTTTATTTAAATATACCTCTATTATATGTAATTTCAGACGAAAGGTAAATCTCTCCTTAAAATTAAGATAAAAAGTTACACCAGCATGATCGTCTGAGCCAATTTTCTAAATTATTGTATTATATTATGTTACACTGTTTTGAAATTTGAGCACTTGGAGTGCAAAGAAGTTGTTTACTGCCTAATAAATATATGACAAAAAACTCATTCCTAATAATATTATGCAATCCAGAAAAGATTAGATTCTTCCTTTTTTGCAGTTTCTTGTCTTTTGCGTTTTTTATCGATTTTTCAACAAAAAATGAAATTTAAGTTCATTTTTCAGCTTAATTTGGCACTAGCTTTATTTTCTACAAAAAATGCACTGAAATATGTTCTAGAGCCAAAAAATGAAGCATTCCAAAACTAAGGATGAGTCCGTTAGCCAGTAGGTACTTTTTGAGGACAATGAAGTGGTGACATTGCGAAAAATTTACTAAGAAAGGCAAATATTGTCTAATACCCTTTTAATTTAACATGATGTAGCAGAATATTACCTTGAAAAAGTCTATCAACTATAAATTAGAGTTTTCAGAAAATTAGCCCGAAATTGTCCTGAAAATGTTCCTTAATATCAAAATGTCGTCCCCAACCAGTCGTCCCAGCCACCCAATAGTGTTCCCATTAGTTTCCAAAGAGAAGAGCCATGTGGCAACGCTGGGCGTAAATGGGTTAGGTTGAAATGCCAATAGTTGAAAAAAATAGAGTAAATTATTAAAATTCTTGGGGTTAATGTTATATATTCATGAAACTTCATCTTCAACATATAAATCAACAGATAACAGTTGTAGAGATGATGCTAAGAAATTCAGAATGAAAATAAAAATACGGTGCATATTTTGACAGTATTATTTCAAAAAATTACGAATATCTTCGCCCCTTCCTCGTAATTAATAATGCTACTGGTATTTTAGTTTTCATGAATGCAAGTAGATTTTAACAAAAACATCTTAAACGTCTTAAGGTTTCCAGGTATTTGAATGTATAAACAAAGTTTGTTCTGTATCTTCATAGAACACAAAATCATCATAATTCAGAAGCTGGTAAGAGTCTTACGGTAGCGGTATGGAACATTTGTTCAGAGAAATTCAGGAATAGAGCAAGCTGAGAAACCGAAGGAAGGAAAGAAATAATAAAGGTGGAAGAAAGAAGCGGGTGAGTGGAGAAAAAAATATAGAGCATTCAGATAGAAACGGTTGAGATGGTGGCATTTACTGAAGAGGACGGAAGTCGGGGGGTAGGGAGGGGCGAAACAGCACATTCAGAATACGAGGCGCGCCGTCATGGTGATGGAGTGGCGGTGGGAAGGGAGATTTCATCGTATTATTTGTTTCCAGAAATTCCGAGCACTGGACTGTAGAGTGAGGGTAGCGGAATGCAATAAGTCGAAGAGGCAAGAAGGGAGTGTTTTGAGGATGGCTTGAAAAGGCGGAGCCTCGGAAATTGGGCTGGTGTAGGGTGAGGATTGATAGAAAATTTGCCACCCTCTACACATGTGATGATTTCGCCATTTATTCACATATGGAACTGAAATTGTTTTTTAGCAGAGCAAGTTGAAGTTATTTTGGAAATTCATTCCTCATGCAGTTCACTATTGTATTCAAAATTATGATAAGTAATGCAGCCATCACTAGTTTTTTCTCCGAAAATTTGAAAACAAAGATTCCGAGGCGGACTATCAACTACCACTCGCATAAAACGAACTCCTTGCTAACAAAAACACTTTTTTTTTCTTTCTTTTTTTCATTATCGAGAATCGAATGCGAAATACCAATGTCACCTTCGGCATTGACGCCACCTCCGTTTTTCTCTGAAGCGAAATTTAAAAACGCTGCAAATTATTTCACAAAGGTTTACTATTTTTTCAATTTAGTTTGATCGTAAGTAGTTTTAGTTGGCTTGAGTACGTCATAAGGCCCGTCCAGGCTCCTCGGAGTGTCGTATTTCGAGTTGCCACAACCTATACATCTATAATTATACACGCATGTTTATATTTCTCGATTTGAGCTCCTATCTATTCAAATAGTTATTGCCTTAATAATATCATTATCTAAGTACGTACGAAAAGTCGAGAAGATATGTTATTAAATATGCGTAGGAAAAGCATTGGTATTAACTCACAAATATGACCTAGAAAAAAACATATATTCATGCCTCGAAGGAACGCTGTACCCACCTCATGGTGCCGCGGCGCCTCCTCTCACTAAACCCCCCGCTCACCACCCTCGTCACCCACCGTGACCCCCTGCCAAGCGTGCCAGGCGTGCATCTAACACGTTTAACACTTGAAGCCTCGAAAAGACACTTTTTCGCCCGTTTTTGGCTCATAGCTTCTATGCGAATAAAGCGATCGGGATGGTTAAACGTTAGGACTAACTAGACCCCAAATGGAGTCTATGTGCGAAAGAACGGGTTTTTTAAGTAAATTCTTAGGCCTTTTATGGCCCGGACGGCGGACGGCGAACGGCGAACGGCGGACGGCGGATGGCGAACGGCGGACGGCGGACGGACATTTCAAATTTGGATTCTACGCACCTTGAAACGTAAAGTGACAAAGTTTGAGGGGGGGGGGGGGGGGGGGTTATACAAATTTTTTGCTACACGATCACATAGGCTTATTATTGGAAATAATAAACCAAAATCTGATGACATAGGAGACAACCAAATACTAAGTTAAAAATAAAAACGCTGCAAATTATTTCACAAAGGTTTATTATTTTTTCAATTGAGTATGATCATAGTTTTAGTTGGCTAGCGTACGTCATAAGGCCCGTCCAGACTCCTCGGCGTGTCCTATTTCGAGTTGCCACAACCTATACTTCTATAATTATATACGCATGTTTATATTTCTCGATTTGAGCTCCTATCTATTCAAATAGTTATTGCCTTAATAATATCATTATCTAAGTACGTACCAAAAGTCGAGAGGATATGTTATTAAATATGCGTAGGAAAAGCTTTGGTATTAACACACAAATATGACCTTCAAAAAAACATATATTCATGCCTCGAAGGAACGCCGGCGCCGTACCCACCACAAGGTGCCGCGGCGCCGGCGCCTCCTCTCACTCCACCCCCCGCTCACCACCCTCACCGCCCACCGTGACCCCCTGCCAAGCGTGCCAGGCGTGCGCGCGTAGAAAAAGACAATTTTTCGCCCGTTTTTGGCCCATAGCATCTATGCGAGTAAAGCGATCGGGATGGTTAAACGTTAGGACCAACTAGACCCCAAATGGAGTCTATGTGCGAAAGAACGGGTTTTTTAAGTAAATTCTTAGGCCTTTTATGGCCCGGACGGCGGACGGCGAACGGCGGACGGCGGACGGACATTTCAAATTTGGATTCTACGTACCTTGAAACGTAAAGTGACAAAGTTTGAGGGGGGGTTATAAAAATTTTTTGCTACACGATCACATAGGCTTATTATTGGAAATAATAAACCAAAAGTGTGTAAATAAGTCTTGAAATCCAGGAATTGTTTCAGAATTCATCAAAATGGCTTTTCGTGAAAGAAATATAGGAAAATTATATTTTTAAAATATTTGAAGCCATTGCAATAGCTTTTTTTAAATTAATATATTTTTTGTTTACTATGTAATAATATTTGGCTTCCGTGGGTAAAGGGTTAACTAATTTTCGTGGTGTTATATATAAAACTTCCCTGAATTGCCGAGGGGGCCATTAAATAACAAAAGACAAAACCAACTCGACAAGTGGAGAGGACGCCCCTCGGTTTACCCGACATCGCCCCTAGGGATTAAAGAAGTTGAGGAAGGCGGAGGACTGAGAGAGGTATGAAAGGAAGTGCCTCGACAGGATGACCACCAGTGTAGTAGGTAAGAGCCCTGAAGGACACGGATGGTGATACCACGAAACACCCCAGCCAAGATGCCCAACTCCGTGGCTCCTTGATGTTTTTCGCCACCACAACTTTCAGCTTGCATTTATCTTGCCACGGATTATTTCTATCTCATGATCATGTCTAAGGTATCACTGACAACCTGAACATCTAGGAATATGGCAGACCCATCAGGTTTAATGACAACAACATCCTGCTTCTTGCTCTGATCACTTTGTATTTAATATAGTATCTCCCATTCCACATCCTAGCCGCAGGAAGACAGATAATCTCCTTGCAAACCGCACCATGTTGTAGAATGCAGCCACAATGAGTCCATGGTCACTGCTGCACTACATGACACATGTTATCATTTTCACCCCGAAAGGTATGGTAAAGAGTTTAAACTATCCACGACTACCTCTTGAACACTTCACCGGGGTGGCTAACGTAGCTACCGGGAGGTAGTGAAAATGGCGACAATAGTGGGCCAAAATGCCCTCTGTAGCCCATTATACCCCCTGGGAAGAAATGGGGCATTCAGAGCACTTTTGGAGTTCTTTACCATCAACTGACTAATGCAATGCAGTAGAGATCTCAACAGATGAGCTGGGTTTTGGAGCAGTTGATGTTGCATGGTTGCACCAAAACAAATGCTGCTAAACGAAGTCGAGGTCAGCAGCAATGCAGCAGTGAGGGCTCTTCCCAACTCGAGGACCTAAGGTTAAACAGGCTCTGTCGGCGTAAAGATGGGATGCTGGCTAAGAGAGAGGCAATACCGAGCCTACCCGCCTTGACTGGTGTGTGGATGTAGGCCCGTGAAACACCAGCAGGAAGGCTAGCCAAGAGCGCAAAGCCGAGCAAACTTCACGATCCAACTCAAGCAGCCTCCCTTCAGTAAGCCTGGCAAATACTGTCTCATAGGTTTGGTTTGACCGTTAGTATGTGCAAATGAGGAGCAGGAATTGTTTCATATAGTCCCGAAACGGATTTACACGAAGAAAATTTGGAAGCCTCAGAAATAGCTTCTTTTCCTACAAAGGTTCGCTAAAATCGCCTTGTATACTACGACGATCGTATCAGCTGATATAATTACAATGGAAATTCTGAAAAATTTGTTAAAATTTTTTTGGAGTTATTGCAAAAAAAAGTAGATGGCAAAACGGGTAAAAATGGTTAACTTTATATTTTTTACTGACCAATTACTAAAATTATTTACCTGATATGAATTAGAGTACCATAAAATGTACGCACAAAATTGTGCTGATAATTTTACTTAAATTTTTATAACATGCAGTTCAAAATTCGATAAAAACTACGTAAAAAAGTTGAAATTTCAAAATAATGTTTTGAGAAGCAGTGTTAATTAGAACTACTGTTTTCCCATTTAATTGTTAGTTCCCTATTTCTTTGCAATCAAAGTTGAAATTTCACAACAATTTAGCATGAATAAAATACGATGATTAATGGAAATTCAATTCAACGATCAGCGCATGACTGGAACTTCTGTGAATTTATTCCTTTGTAAAAATCTCAGTACATATTCACTGATTATATGCGTTGTCAGTGGCAGCGTGGACAGGGTGCAGATCTGGCGGGCTAAGATAAAAAAGTACGACAGAAATGACCTGCAGCAAACGGTATCCGAGCCAAAAGGGGTGGCGGCAAAAAACATCAAGGTCATGGCCGCGACCGTGTCATGGCGCGGGGTGTGGTGCGGGAAAGGTGCCATGGAGTTAATCGAGATAGGCATCTCTGCAGGGGGGGCTCCTTCCGCCTCTAAAGGGGAGTAAAAAACAAGTGTGTGTGTCTGTCCGATTTTTTTTTAGCAAGATAAAATGCTAAAATTTCCTAAATATTTTGTTAAATTTACTGGAAACTGCAGCAAAACACCAGTTGAAGTCGTTAAGCTTACATATTTCATCAGAATATCACTCAGAAACAGTTTATGAACCACAAACTAGAACATTAAAAAATTTGTGAAAAAAATTATAATGGAATACCTAATCAAACGTCATTAGTACATAAATATCAAATATTGACAAAAACAGCAAAAAATGGTAAAACTCCAAATTAGTTTGAATAGCGAAACTATATTTGGAAAACGTTTGTTTACCGTAAAACTGAGTGTCAGAAATTTCTGTAAACACAAGAGTTGAAATTTGAAAACCACTAAACGTAAACATTATATGATAATTTACTAAAATCCGCTCATACCTCACAAATTGTGCTGCATAGCTAAAACTTTTTAGACTTCATCTCCCTCTTTTGGAGCTCCGAACGATTAATTTGTAGTTCCAGCGAGGAATTCCACAAGAAAATAAATTTTCATGTCCAGCAAAATCCTCAACCACCTAATTCGGTCGAAAATTGAAACTTAGGAAGTCTGCTAAAAAAATCAGCAGAGAAACGTTTTATTATTATTATTGCTATTAACCTTATTCACACTTTCTGCCGAATTCGGAATCCGGAATTTTGGTGATTGACAAAAAATATTGCGGCTCCGGGAAAAATTTGAAAATTGAGGCCTAAGCCGCGATAGCATTTTCTGTCACACACATGCACACTCACATCCACACTCTTGCAGGCATATAATAGCAGGCTTACCAGGATAAAACAGAATTCCGTTTCATGACAATTGTGTCTCCCTCAAAAGGATACATGGGGGATTTTCAGTTCTCAGTGGGGTAGGGATTACAAAAGGAATGGAAAAGGCTGGCGGTAAGGACTGCTGTGAATTAACCTGCGAATAACAAATCTCACTTACCGTAAAGTCTATTCAGGGTTGTTTGATTTAAATCAAATGATTCTAAATAAGCCAATTAAAATCGCGATTTAAATCAAAAACTTAAAAAATTAAAATCAGAACAAATGTAATTATACTTATATATATATATATATATATATATATATATATATATATATATATATAAGATTATATATATTAATATATTATATATATATATATATATATTAATATATATTTATATATATATTAGATTCGCTAAAAATGAGAAGTTGTTTGGGTGCGGTGTTTAGTTTCCTCGATCCCGAAAGCTGAACTCATTGCGTTCCCCAACTGTTTATGAGGAAAATAAAGATAAAATTAAAGGGTTAATTAAATAGAAGAGGCTCGGCTCACGAGTATTTCCGTGAAGTAGGTTCCTATGTATGTATTCCACGAATTTTCAGTCGAGACTGAACTAAGCCTTTCTGGTTTAGGAAAATTCTCGGAAGCTCCCTCATGTGCCTCCTTTCTCAACATCCCTAGCTTTTGATTATTTTTCATTATCGCATACCAGCATTTGCATGAAGTAGACTACTTATATGCAAAACATTACCAAAAATTAAAATTTTGTTTTCCAATAAAAATTCATAGGTATTTATTCAAATTAAAAAATAAAAACCCGATTAATTTGATTTTTCAAATTTAAATCGTGATTTTTTTCAACCCCGGGCCTATCGTAGTTGTTACCTGCACCACCGTCTCGATTTTCATTGTGTGAACGTTATTCCGCCTCAATTATAAAAAACAAAAAATTTCGCTTCTCTCCAAATTTGTTGAAACTAGACTTTTCAATATAATGCAATTTACTTTGTAACTAACTCTTAAGAAAAGAAGAGAGGTGGGTGGAGTTAATTATCCAATACTTGCAGCGAGTCAAAATTATCACGTCTCTAAATTGGTTTTTAGGACGTCCCTCTGAACCTGTGATATAGGCAAGGCTTCGTCTATAATGGAACGGAATATTATAATTCATCAATTGATTATAATTGATTGCGCGCGTGTGTGTGTGTGTGTGTGTGTGTGTGTGTGTGTGTTTATGTATGCACATCAAGGTCATGGAACGGAGTATGTTGCAGGGAAAGTACTGCGGTTTGAACAAGTTGGAAATCTTAGCAGGAGTGCTCCGTGGTATCACCAACCGCATCCTTAGGGGCTCTTGACTGGTGGTCATTCTATCGAGGCACTTCCTTTCAATCGGAGGAGTTCTTTCAATCGGGAATTAAACTGTGAGAACCAATATTTTTTCATAACACACGAACGATAAAAACTGCGCCAAAATCTCACTTTTTTAACCTATTAGTCGATTTTACTTTTACTTCGATAATAATTAGGGGAGAAAACTATGTTTTAGTGTTGAAAAACTTCGTTTTATCAATGAAATCGTGGGTTTCCTTGCAAAATGACCTATGAAAATACGATTTCGGGGCCGGTTCCTACATATTTTTTCATGCTGAATCGAATGGTAACAGTTGCATAGCTCGTTAACCCCGTTAAAACCGAGTTTTACACTTTATCTTACTAGTTTCACCCCTAAAAACACATACAATTCATCGTACTAAATGAACTCAAATTTGTGAGTTTATTTTGCAAGAAAACCTTCGATTTCATTGAAAAAAAAAAAAAAAAAAAAAAAAAAGTTTTTAAGAATTGAAACATAGTTTTCTCCCTAAACCAGTAAAGGTCATGGAGTAATTATCGTTTTAGTAACGTAAGGTCGAAAACACGAAAAAAATCGAATCGAAAAAAATTAGTGTAACTTGAAAACTAAGCGTTTAGCAAAAATTCTTTATGAGGAACTTACGATCAGAAATCAGCTCTAGAATCGACCCCTGAAGTAGTGACCACCTCATGCGGGACACCCTGTACAGTATCTTTCCTTTTTATTCTCCCCAATGTTCAACTCTTCCTTACACTCGCCCCACTCTGTTACGATCGTCTGTTAGCAGCGCATGATTTCTCTCTGTTCTCGCGCCTGGAAATCCGAAGGTGTTTTTTCGAAGTTTGAAAAGTGTTTTTTCCTTGTGGAAAGTGAACAGTTCAACGTACAGCGTTGCTGATGGTTTTAATCGATTCTTTGGGACTATGTTCGTGGTTGACTAGCAAAAATCATTACTGTTACCTTGAAAGTTTTTGAGATCTCGATTTTACAATATTTCAGCCCTTTATTACTAACCTTTGGGGTTGATCAAAATTGATGCCGATGTTACATTCTCGGTCGATGTTTGATTTTTGAGCCAAATTTCATGAACTTTAGTCCAGTATGTGTGGATTTTATTTTCAATTTTTGATCCTACGTACCTTGACTTGTAAACCAACTAATTTTGATGGGGGCTGAAAAAAAAAAATTTCTGTCATTTATAAAGGTTTATAATATAAAATAATAAACCAAAAATGACAGCATGAAATGAAGATGCATGTAACCCCATGAAACTTGAAAATGAAGTCACGTGAAACCGGGTTTTTAAATTTCAAGAAACCTGGTTTCACGAAACTGATGAAACATGTAACAGTTCTTGAACTGTCAAGAGAATCGTTCTATTGAACGGCGGCAGGGTCACTGACGACACTGCCGCGCCCTAGCTCATCTGTTTACCAGTCTCTCCCAAGGTAAGAGCCTCCACTCTCTTCGAGCGTATAAAGTTTAATTATCTTATAAACTACTGATTCATACCCATACCTAACCCAATTGATATCCTCGCATACCTACACCCCAGTGCGGATTTACCCCTATTTTACCCCTCATTTACCCCTACTGGATCGTATTTAAATAAAATGTACCCTGACAACAGCTTAGTCAGATCTCCTCCCTTTTAATACCCATTTATTGGGGCACCTTATAAGAAATAGGTATTAAAATAATTCCAGTGATTAATTTCTACCCCCCCCCCCCCCCCATACATTCACGAAGTTATGTTTTAATTAAGAGTGCTCAGTGGTGGTTATTGAGATATTCTGGGCTTAGTTTTCTAAGTAGCTATTTTCCCTTATATATCTTTGTTCTTGGATAACTCAAATCATGTTCTTTTAAGATAGTTAGAAATCATGTTGTGAACAAAATATACCAGGTCTAAGTAAGGTAATTTTATTAATGATTTTTACTTAGGCCTACTTTCACTAAAAATTTCAATGATTATTTCAAGAACCCATACATTTTTAATATAACATGATGAGATATTTTTAGTCCTACCTTAGGTACAGTCGGGGTAAGCTTTCTGCTCTTACACCACCACAGTACAGTCCGTGCAAAAAACTGAACATCGCTGAATGGCCGATCGCTGCTGGTTTACAGATAACTTAGTGTATAGAGAACGGAAAGAACGAAAATGGAGACGATTACTGTACTCGTAGTTACCGGTAAAAGTGTTTTAAGGAAAATATATTTTCAAATTAAAAAATGTTTTTTCAGTTTGTAATTTTTCCGAGGGCCGGTCAAAATCTGCTTGTGGGCCGGATGTGGCCCGCGGGCCGTAGGTTGGAGACCCCTGATAGACAATAAGAAAACGCTGCAAATTATTACACAAAGGTTTACTATTTATGTATTAGACAGCCCTTCTACGTAGATCTCTGGTCCATAATTATTAAACGCCGCTTATAATATTTTTAGTATTGGAACTCGGAGCTTCGGACCTCACAAATGGGTTCAATCCATTACAGCAGCGGAATCTCACAATTTTACGCTTTTTAATATAGTTGATAAACATAACAATTTATTACCAAGTCATCTTTCCAACACATAAAAGTGTTATCTATACTTTATATTGATATCATTTAATTGGTCAAATTTCAAAAAATGTGCTGACAAAATCACTGAAAATGGCTAAGAATTGTTACTTGATATTTTTTAGCATAAGATTGGTCAAATAAAGTTTATCATCTATGAAATAGAACATTCAACAATTTATGTACGAAATTATGCTAAAAACTTGAACTCCATTAAATTTTGTTTTTAAAACTCTATAAAATTGCAACAAATAGCCTAAAATCCAAAATCTCTTTTTGAGTAGAAGAGTATCATTTGGAATACTTTTTTTCCCATAAAATTAATAGCTAACATTTTCTTTTCACTCATAAATCTCCAATTTCTATACAACTTGAAATATACAAAAAAAGACACTTTTTACCTATTTTTGGCTCATAGCACCCATGGGTGTGGAGCGATCGAGCTGGTGAGAAGTTAGGACCAACTAGACCCCAAGTGGAGTCTATGTGCGAAAGAACAGATTTTTTAAGTCAATTCTAAGGCCTTTTATGGCCCGGACGGCGAACGGCGGACGGACATTTCAAATTTGGATTCTACGCACCTTGAAACGTAAAGTGACAAAGTTTGAGGGGGGGGGGGTTATAAACATTTTTTGCTATACGATCACATAGGCTTATTATTGGGAATAATAAACCAAAATTAATCACGACAATCATTACATTGTCACAAACTAGAGTAGCATGAAACGGAGTATACACAGGCCTGTTATCTTATCTACTGGTTAAAAGCAACTTCAGCTTCACGTTAATTAGGTACGAAACCGGCTTCATGAAACGTGTTTCTCCAGTGTGCATAGCTCCTAAAGACCGTATCACACTAGCATTTTTTCCGCATTTTTTTGGCATTTTTAATGCCTAAACGTGAAGAAGGCAAAGTGCTTTTTTCCAAGGTCAGCTGTGAATGTTGAGGAGGAATAAGTGCAAAAACAGCGCATTCTGGTGGAATACATTTTTATTAAATCTGTCAGGTTAGGGCTCCTAGGGGTTTTTTTTTATTGAATTGTTACCCCCCCAAGGGTTATGTTTAGCATTTTTCTTGCGTGGAGGTAAAAATTAGAACATGTTCTAATTTTCCCAAGTGAGTTTAAAAATGCTCCGCCAGGATCCGCAATGGTCGAAAAAGCTGACCTTGGAAAAAAGCACTTCATCTTCTTCTCGTTTAGGCATTAAAAATGTCGAAAAAAATGCTGAAAAAATGCTAGTGTGATACGGCCTTAATGGATTAGAGGAATGGTCTACGCACTACGTCAGGGAGTCATGCGGTTCGGATTGTATTAGATTCTTGAAAACTGTATTCTCAAGTTGGATGGGGAACGAGGTGGACGAGGAAGAGCTCAGAATACACGTGAGGGGTGCGGAGGGTTACGAAAAGCTTGGTGTTGGCAGCGGGAGGGGGTGTTGGCAAGAGGCCACTCTTTGGGTGGTGGCCAACAACACCCCCTCCCGCGATCAAACCCTACAGCTCACCCCCGTCCCACGGAATCCTTGTCCCATTATAAGGGGCCGTGTCACCGATTTCTCACTCCCCGCACATAATTGACCGTTTCACACTAGGCCGTCTCTTTGCCTGCTGCTACAATTTACGCGGCGCTCCTTCCCTTCCTCCTCGTCCTTCTAAACCTCCTCCCCCTCCTTCCCTTCCTCTCGCGGCTCCTCATCTCCCCTCCACCTCCACCTACCCACTGAACCGACAACATACATCTCCTCTCAACCAACACACTGCTTCACCTAACAACAGTTGTCCACCCAGCCTTCTCCTACCTGTCAGATACGATTTTAATTTCCACTGTCAGAACGTCTTGATAAATGAATGTAGTGCTAGGAAACAAGCGTGCCACAATTACATTGTATCTGAGAGCTGTACAAAACAGCTCAAGTGTATCACAGGTTCTTAAGTTATTAAAAACATTGTCATATAATAAATGAATTGGTGGGGACAACTTTCTCATAAGCAACGGAAAATGTCTCTATCTTCCAATACCACGTTAAAATTAAATGTTCGTATTAAACATCGATTTCAGTTCATCAATTTAAATACTTTGTATTCGACCTAGAAAAAAAAAAAAAAAAAAACGCGGCAGGCCGCTCGTACTATCTCTCTTACGAGAGAAGAGCTATGAGCATTGAAAATGTCTCAGTAATTTCAATGTTTTTTATTGTTTTAAATCAAATAACAATTAGAAAACATAAAATAATTATTGATACACAATTACCGAATTTGCTGTAAGCCAGTCTCGACGATGCCCAATTCTTCCACGAATATGAATTCACAGGTAGGCAATTTTCTGTTATGGTGCGCGTCTACAATTACTATAACCAAGATTAACTTCTCAACCAAGTGACAAAAAAAACAAAAACAAGCGGCATTGTTTACTATATCCATTTATAACATAAATAAATATACAACTACGACATGAATAGAAGAACAAGTACGAAAGTAATTTGTGATAAATCGAAAGCTTTCCAACGAGTGGAGAACGATTTTTGTCCGGTGAAAACTAAAGAAGTTTCATTTCCCCAGCAACGGTTTGTTTGTACGTGAAAATCAAAAGAAAACAACACCTAACTTGTTTATAGGTTGCGTGACGTTTTTTTCTTTGCGTACCAAAATTTCTGTAACAAAATTTCCGGTTGACCCTTCGACTAAGACAAGTTAAAATAGGGAATCTAGGAGCTAAACTGCACAATCCCTGAAATTTTCATAAAAATCAGTCCATTAGTCTCGGAGATTGATTGTCTGTGTAGATTAATTGTAGTTTCGCGCATGCGCTGTAGTTATTACTCCACTAATCTGATTTATAGGGAATTTTTTCGGAACATATACCCATCTACTCCCCCGAGTTTGAATGGATTCGAACGAATAGATGATTAGAAATTACGTCATAAAAAATTAATGTTTGCGCATGCGCAGATACTATTATTCATGGCGGAGATGGAAGTTATAGGGGACCGTCTAGAAGCTAACCCGCAACTTACGTTCGCCTATCTTACGATGTTTTCATTTTAACAAAATTTGAATAGATGTATTTTTGAGCTAATAAATGTTGTTGTTTACAATCAGGCATAACAAACTTTTTTCTTCATCATTCCCCGCAATAAAACAAATTTTAGCATGGTTTTTTGAATTTTGAGGACTTGTCTGCTTATCAATTTGAAGTGAAGATTCCTGTGTCATTCTTTAAACTTCTCTATTGAATATCAGAAACCCTCAAATGCCCATCCAGAAAACCCCAATATAACCTAAGTGCGAATTCGTGTTGAGAAAGGTCGAAAAAGAAAATTCGTGTTGTAGCTACTAGATAAGTGCTTAGGAACCACGTAGTGGCTTAAAGTGCAGCTATCATGAGTTCGTGCAGACTTCAGCATTCCATTATAGAGAAATCATCAAAATGCAATCTCTGTCTCAAAACTCACAGTTTGAGTGCCAAGCCGTTCTTCGATTACAACATTATGAATGAGCTGATTTTCCCCCCTTTCTTTAAGGGGATTGATTGATTTTGATTTTACTTATCTGAACGTAACACTAGTATACAATGCACGGGTGCTCTCTTGAGATGGTTTTCACTATAGATGCAGTGGAATTTTTTATTGAGATATCTCGGTGATAGAGAAACGTTTTCAAAACCTAAGAAAACATATATACCGCATTGAATAAGTGTAAGTTGTGTCAACATTCGGAATGTAGCGTTGAAGAAAAGGAAGTGGGACCTCAGCTGTATTTGTTCGGTCGTGTCCGGCCAGCTGGGTAAGAATGTTGTTGGTTGATTGACCACGTGCGTTGTTGGGACTGACAGCCTTGTGTCATTATTATCTTCTCGTTCCTTCTACCCTCTACGCCGGATTGTGTAGAAGGATCGAACAAGTAAGTAAATTTCCATCTACATGATGGTACCACGTAACGTCATTCCGTTACGTTACACCCGTGGATAGCAACAATAGAAACACTAAAAGGACAAAAGGAACTAATGAGTGAAGTCGTTGGTGGTAATTTTGGAGCATGGTTGACCAGGGTAATTGTGAAAAGGGGGTATTTCTGGACATGTGATGTCAGCACTTCATGTCAAGGTTTTTTTGGGCCAGCAAATAGTGTATATACACTGATGATGTACATGTATACGTCATTCCGGACTGATAAAATATGTATCTCCTTAGGAGCATGATAAAAAAAATCCGTTTTTTCGTTTAAAAAAAAACACATTTGAAAAGAAAGGATGTGTTCGGTGGACAGCATTTTTTGAGCACAATTATTCGATATTATTTTATATTATATTATTATTCGATATTATAGGTTATTTTTAGATATTATCAATTTTATGTTTGACCATCGGGGAAATTATGAACAAGAAGTTACCATTCATTTCATCCAGGATAAATCATTAAGTATAATATTGTGTTTCAAACCGATTTACTTTTTTTTCCATGTTGAAGATAGTAGAAAAGAAAGAAGGACCTAATTACAACATTGACTCAGTATTGACATGGTTGTCGATGCATTGATAAGGGCCAGTTTCACCAATCTCAACTAGCGTCCCGTCAACCTAACCAAACGGTAACGGAGACCGGAGATCAAGAGCGGCGATAAGGAATCTTCCATAGGTAAATTCAGACGTCAAAGTAATCACCACCGTGGCTGGTTATGGTTTGTCCAAGTTAACGACAAAACGATTCATTTTGTCCATCAAGAGAGAGAGAGAGAGAGAGAGAGAGAGAGAGAGAGAGAGAGAGAGAGAGAGAGAGAGAGAGAGAGAGAGAGAGAGAGAGAGAGAGAGAGAGAGAGAGAGAGAGACTATATCACATGCCGATGCATATTGTTGCTACCAAACCCAATGGGTCTGACATAATCTGTATGTCCAGGTTGTCAGAGGCAGCTTGGACATGGAGCAGACCAGGCTACTTTTATTGCTTTTCTGCACATTTTTTTTGGGATGTGACCAATTTATTGTGCTCAATAACTCCACTCTCTTTCGGAGTACTTGAATTTTTAGCAAAAGAACGGATTTTTTACTCAACTCTAATGCATTTTATTGTCTGGAACGGCACACATATACTTATACATAACATCTACACAGGTACACACATTTTTATTCACAGGCGGAAGGGGCTATTATTACAAAACAAAAAAACCTAAATTAAAAAAAGGTGGGGAGGACGCCGGCCCAGGAATCAAGAAGGTTGGATAAGGAGGAGGAGAAGGAAGAGGAAGACGCGGGTGGTGATACTAAGTATGCACTCCTGCCGAAATGCCCAACTCAAGTAACTACGTGGCACTTTTCCCGCATCACAACCCGCGCCAAGACACGGTCGCGGCCATGATCTTGATGTTATTAGTCGCCACTCCCTTCAGCTATGATATTGCTGCCGCAGGTTTTTTCTATCAGGGTTGCATATCTTGGACCACCAGGACTGCTTCATATCTACGCTGCCACTGACGACATGGACATTCAGGTTGCCCATACATACCTACAGTTTTAAGTATGCGAGTGAATGGAAAGTGCTTGAGCCATGTCAGGAAAGAGCTTAATAGGCGAGCATACCAGGTCTCCCTCCCTCCTGCTCTCATAACGCTTGGGCTGGGCTTACCCAAAGTGAGAGGGAAAATTGTCCCCTTCCCTGTATTGGGCTAGCGACAATTTTGGCCTTTAATGGGGTGGTGCTGTTAAGTATCATCCCCAATAAATGGTTCCGTGGGCGGGGGGAGCCCCAGGCTACAGGCGCCAACCTGCTCAGTTGGTCGTGTGGCTACAACACACCTGTTGGTTAAGACAGGACCTTGGGTGACAATGGCTGAGTCACAGTATATATTCCCAGGTTGTTCGCTCTGGGGGGAGACCATAAGGCAGTATGCCTCAAGACTCCTTTAAACACGACCCCCATTCTTGGAAGGAGGTACTGGGTTCTTTTCCATACATAAATATATACATACTTATACGTATATTTGAGTTGTTACTGCCCAAAAATTGAATGATAACTCGACGGTATTCGAACTGATTTATTTCTTTGCGAGAATGTGATGTTTACAGTGTGGCTCGAGAGGGATTACGTATTTGAGTTTGGGATCTGGTTATTGGGTGTGGGCGCCAAATATAATGGCTCAAAAGATATATGATCCGTCGACAAAATTCTAACTCATGTTTTTCCGTGAGACGATGGAAAACACCGTTTTACAACACCATCTTCAACCACTCGGCTGTTGGCAAATTCATCTAACCACATCGACTTCAAGAATAATTTTGGTTGACCAACAACGGAAACCTTCGTTAACTTATCTATTCCAACGAATGAATAAGCAGAAGACAGAGGACGGCAACATCTTGTCGGATTGAGTCGAACGTGACCTGTTTGGGGCACAGAGAATAGACGAACACTCCAAAGGGTTATAGAGTATAGCCATAATACCCACTTGGGCTCTTCCACGATAGAAGCATTCGATATTTAAGAGGTATAAAATGTGAAAACGCTTAGCCCAAACAGGGTTTATCTCTCTTGGAAGGGGTATGTTCACAGACCGAGCACCGTAGGATGGACGTTGTTTGTACAAAAGCAATGGTGTTGTAAAGGGTTGGGAGAGGGTGGTGGGGGCCGAAAGACAAAAGGACCTTCCTCTCCAAGGTTAATGGACGTGTGGGCGGATGAGGTTTCGGATAATAGCAACCAACGATATAGGTAGGTAACAGAAACGTGTCAACCTGAATAGCTCTGAAACGGGTCGATGGTTTAACGCGATACGTCAATCACCCAACACCACGCCACAGCCCGGCCCGCATGCCTATACATCCCTATACGTACCTAATTCAATCCTTTATAGAGTCGTCCTGTATGGAACTAACAGCCCTCTCTTACGTGACTCCCAGTGAGCCGTGAAGGACAGTTATTAGAAGGAATTAAAATTGTGTCATTCAAATTACTTTTCCACAACATATCTACAAGAAAACCTCCCAATCACTTGAACGATGCAGTTTCCCACCATTGACAATTTTTCATGAATAGTGAAACCATAAATACTGGGTAGTTTCTGATTAGAAAGTATTACAAATTGTTTATCGACGAGGAAGGGAGCATTTCCTCGCGAACTTGTTTATTCTTATCATTGCTGCCAGATGATTTATTTCAACCTTTTAATGGCGAGGGACGATCGATCCATGAATTGGCGTCAGGGAGATTCACGTCTACGATTCAGTAAATCACGGTCTCCGAGGCTCGTCAGATGTAGTGTTTCATTCATACATTAACTAACATTTTACAATTATTGCTACAACTCAGTTCCATTCCGTTCAATATGATTACATATGATCGTTCATTTGTTTCAAATGTTTTGTTTGTTTAGGTAGTGTTATTAGGCCCAAAATGGAGAAAAATATCCAATAATGCAGCCTCATCGTGTTAGCAAATTTTCGTAAATTACCGTATCATGTTTATGTTACATTGTGTTGAAATTTGAGCACTTTGAGTGCAAAGAAATTGTTAACTACCAGTTTTAAGGCCATAAAACTTGTTCTAAATAATATTCTGCAATTCAAAATATATTATGGAACTTTACAAATTTTCCGTAGTTTTCATCGATTTTTTACCACGGAGTTCCAGTCATGCAGAGCGACTGAGCGAATTTTCATAAACTATCGTATGTTAACAGTTTTGAAATTTTCGGAACCGTTTTGAAATTTGAGCAGCTTGAGGGCAAAGAAATCGTTAACTACAAATTTTATGACAACAAAACACGTTCAAAATTGTATTCTGCAATTCAAAGAAGATTTGAAAATTTTAGCTATTTTATGGAGTTTCATTGATTTTTCAGAAAATATTTATGCAATTTAAGTACATTATTCTTTATAATTGTGTGCGTAAATTGTATAATGTTCTTATTTGTTGTTGATAAACTTTTTTTTAGCTAAAATTCAGCTGAAAAATATAAATTTAACGATTTTTAGCTGTTCGTAGCTATATTTAGTGATTTGTTTTAGTACGTTTATTGAAATTTGACCAATTTAATGTGCTCGAAAGAGTTGACCAACGAACTTATCCTTTCGATTGGAAAGCTTGGTTTTTCGGTAACAGAATTTTTGTCTCAATCCTAAGGAGACTATTATCGTCTGGAATGACACACACACACACACACACACACACACACACACACACACACACACACACACACACACACTAGGATTCGTTTCAAATTGTTTTAAAACGGACCTTAATGAAGAAATTATTCGAAAATGTTCATTTTAAAATGCTTGGAGCCATTACAGCAATGGTTTCATTTTCTACGAAAATTCGCTAAAAGTGCTGCATCTTGCTAAATCCATTAAAACGGTTCTGCAGCTGTTAAAAAACAGCATCATATTCAATTGATCTGATGTTATTGGCTATTTCAATCAGATCGAATCCTTATCGTTCAAGCATCCCAAATATAAACTGCTCACTCCTGGGATTTTAACGTGGAGGTCAGTCTTGGAATGTTGACGATTTTTTCCCCTGCCTCAACAGGAAGGGAAGAATTGTTCAATAACTGTTTGCCAATTTATTTGACCTTCATCAGTTCAATTACCTACCGAACTTGGCTATTGGGTCTTTGCTGGTCTGATTTGAGCTGTATCAACTTTTCAACGCTTACTTAGTTGACCTAGCTCACCCGCCATTGAATGGCGCATTGCGATGGTTGCTACAACACATGAAACACCTCTTCGATCCCGATATAACTTTTGGAAACGGGGCTAAGCGGGATTGGACGCTTACTTGCAAAACTATGATTGGGGTCTGCCTTTCTCTACCATTTGAGTCCTCTGCAAATGAGTTCTATAGAGTCATGTATGAAACCATTGAAGAAAATGTTCCTAGAACCAAGGCTACCAACTTGAATTTCCCGACTTGGTTCACGCAAGAATTGATCTCATTGACCTTACAGAAACGATATGCACATAATCGAAGTGAAGTGGTGATCGACCCAACAGAATTAATACGATGTCAAGAGATCAGGATAGGGGTCTGAACTGATTGAAACTACCTTATCGCCGAGCTTTCGGTATCTCTTACCTAGATGCTATTACATTTTTGTTTCTTTTAGCTATGAACTTGAGTTACCTCTTCTGACAGTGTCTAATATACTGACACAGTAGCATTCTTGAGTAAGCTTTTAATTTAGTTAATTCAGTTGATGTTAGTTGCTGTGTTTTGGCCTAATGTTTTGAGTTCATTTTGTTCTATTGTTGTTATTTATCTATGTTTCTGTGTTGAGTGAAAATCGTATTCTCATTATTTGTTGTAGGCCCTGATGAAGGTATTAAATATACCGAAAGCTCGGCGATAAGGTAGTTTTAATCAGTTCAGACCCCTATCCTGATCTTTTGACATCGAATGCACATTATTATTATAAGATTACATGTGCCGCGGCTGAGTATGCTCTGTTCTCCAACCGTATAATCAACTTAAAAACTAAGCGTGTGGTTCAAGAACCTGTTCACCAGGTCTGCACTATAAGTAGAGTCTCCGTTTATACAGAATTTAAAGCGATGAGAGTGGTTTAAACTGATTTTGTATCTGAAGCCCTATATAGATGTTCTTATTGTTTATTTTGACTTACTTACTCTTCAGCATCTCATTTTAAAACACTTCACACAAATACAGTACGTTCCTGCCTGAGTTCGAGGAGAAAAAAGGAAATTCACTTCATAATGTATTTATGTACTGTCCATATCAATGATTTACGGGATCACATTAGAGGTAAGAAGAAACATCTGCCTTACCCACTGATGGATGTTTTTGTATGCAACTAGACAGTTGAATGGAGATGGATCCAATGGATTCATTGGTAGTATTATTCTTATTCATAAAGAAACCCCGGGCAGGGACAGTTTTATTTTACTCATACTCAGGCAAGGAGGTATCAAAAACCTCCATTTATAGTGTCTTCCCACTTACGCTTGCTGTTCCTTACAGGCTTGATGCTAAGGGTTTGCTCTCTCCGTGCGATCAAATATTTTCTCAACCACTTCATTCAAAAGAAAGAAAAAGGTCCCAATGGGTCCTCTCGAGAACAACTAAGCTACGCAACCAACCAAGAAAATGTTTGCTCTCTGGGGCTGTGGGAATTAGCCATCCGTTCATCTTGCTAACCCGCGTGCAGCCACCAAGGGGAAAAATTGAGCGTTCCTGTACCTTCCCCCGATTTAAAGGACTTCTCCTTCGAGCCACTGCTTCTGTTCCCCACAGTCTGTTTATCGCCCCTTCGTGTTCTCACAGAAGGAACATTCCCCAGCACTCCAGCCTCTTTTACCATAATCACCACCCTCTTAACACATAATTTATCATGAAAATATTGATTTCATGCTTTATTATTCATCGCAATGGAAATACTCCTTTGTCATGGTAAAAACAACATGTTAGCTCTTATTTTACGTAACAAAATTCAAAATCGGAATGATGGCATAATGTCATTAGAGGTAGATTATAATAATGTGCACAACTCAAAACGTATTGTACTAGTGGGTCTGCTAACCAGATGCCTCACGAAGTTTGAGGTAATGTACAAATGTTCGCTACCATATTCGGTTAGACAATGATTGACTTCAGTGACGATGACGACGACGTCTAATCTTAGTCAAGGACAACTTTTGAAGATTATATAGTAGTTTCAATCGATGGCGTGGCGCAAATGATTGAAAACGATACAAAAATCGATTTTTGATGATTTGACAAAGAATAACTCCAGTAACGACTACAACGATATCATATCTTTGTCAAATACATCTATTGATTTTTTTTTTTTTTTTTTGTGTGGTTTCAGTCTATTTTGGTTGACTTTGGCCACAATCGTTGTCGCCGACGAAAAGTTCCTGACGTCGGATCGTCGCAAAAACTAGACAGCTGATTTCAGATGTCTGAAGAATTTACCTACCAAATTTCAAGTTGATAGCTCCATAATTGCGGCCTGTAGTACAGAACTCACACGCACGCACACCGCATCCACGTTAACAAATGCTAGTTCGCACACTATCACATAAAAGGTTCCACACATGTATATATATATAGATACACGATGTACCACCTCAAACTGGATGCCATGTGGATGCTGGATGATAAACGGCATATGAAGAGGAACAACTCAATTTGACTGATATCTTTCATTTGAGCAAATTTTTGTAGAAAATGAAGCTATTGCAATGTCTCTGAAAATTTTAAAATCAAAATTTTTGAAAATTTTCTTCATTGAAATCCGTTTTGGGGCATTCTGAAACGATTCCTGAAGTTTACGCTTTTTCATATGTATATGTACATTGCATCATACTTGCCTCGGGGTCTTCTAGGCGGCCCGCGCATAACCGGAGGGGGTACCGAGCTGGAATCTGATTCAACTTGCGAGGAGCTGGATGAACTGGAATCTGAGTCAATTCGCAAAGCGATAGAACGACGATTTCTTACTGAATGCAGTACGATGGATGAACCCGACTCTGGCTCACTCATTTTGCTTTGTACACAAAGAAAAATCTGATTGTGTAAATTAATCAGATCACAGAACTTCTCGTTGGGATAAAACATCACTGGGAATGATTAAGACGCCCATTGAAAAGAGATTCGCCTCTTCCGACCAAGAGTATCTTCTGTTTGAATACCAGAGGGAAGACATTCGCGCTACCCATTCAAAAGACACAGTTCACCGAAGAATTCATTGTGAAACTTACTGCAGTGGGAAGGTTTAAATTCATTTGCAAAATGTTTAATTTAATTTACAAAAAGATCAACTTTATTTGTAAAAAGATTAAATTTATTCGTAAAAAGTTCCACAAAAGATTAAATTGATTTGCAAAAAGATTAACTCTATTTGCAAATACTATATATATATTATATATATTGTGTGTGTGTGTTTGTGTGTCATTTGAGAAATATTCTGTTAAAAAGTATAAACGTAACGATTTTTAGCGGTTTTTAGTAATTCTTAGTGATTTTTTTAGCACATTTTTTGAAATTTGACCAATATTATGTGCTCAAAAAAAGCTGGCCAACGAACTCTTCATTTATTACAATCTTAAGGAGGATTATCGTCTGGAAGGACATATATATATATATATATATATATATATATATATATATATATATATATATATATATATATATATATATATATGTGTATATATGTGTGTGTGTGTGTGTGTGTGTGTGTGTGTGTGTGTGTGTGTGTGTGTGTATTCACGTATGAAAAAGTTTTAAACTCTCGAAGAAAATTCGCACATAAGATCATGCTGCATGACCGGAACTCATTTTTCCAAACGAAATGAATCATACCATCAACGGGCCAAGGATCAAAACCGAGTTGCGACTTTTCCTCGCTGACGACTATAGCTCAGACTCATGATGCAGTTATCTTTTCCAATTCACGTAACATAATTGTGAACTCTAGAAGTCTTGCATTTTAGTTCAATTTAGTAATAATAAATATTGTTTATCGAATTGAGAATTCGTTGATTTCAACTGAGAAAGCTTGTTAGTAATATGGAAGCGTCTTACTTCAACTTTTTCCTAAATTCATTATGATATGACATTATAAATAGGCAAAAAAAGAAAATTTTCGTTATATCCGGACGCTTATACTGTGACTCCTTGATTTTTTAGTAAACATTTCACCTCAAACTTCCCATCTTTCATCCTGGAGTAAACCAAGAATAACTAATTGCCAATTCCGGCAAAGTTGTAAATACTTTAAAAATGAAATTAAATAACTAATGATAGTGCCGCAAATAATAGCGACATATTCGAATATTATTTCGAGGAATTGAAAGATTCTATCAACCATTTTGCGGCACTAATAATTGCGAGTATTAGTACGTCCATGCTCGGTAGCAGCGGAGGAACGATAGCGTCCTATTGATTAGTTAAATGCGAAATAGAGAGCTTGAACCGTCATTAGTTCAATTAGCGCATCGCTTGTCCCGTAAATTAAATAATAGCTGCGTATATAGTACAGAGACGTGAGTATCAAACCAATGACTAATTAACCACATTCCCTTTTGTGATATATGGTCCAATGGTAACGTTTTCCAATTCAACAACACAGGAACCGACCCCAACCTCCCCCCTTCATGCGAACTATACCACTGAACTGGCTCCTTGAGATGGCCGTTTCAATTATTTTCTCGGGCAGAGATAATTAAAAAAGAGAAAAAAAAAACGTAGAAACAGGGCGAGGGGGTTAGCAAATAGTTGAAACTCGACGAAAAAGTAATGTCGATGTGTGAGGGCCCAGAGCATGTCCTAATAGGACTCGTGCGCGTGTCTGCGGGCGGGTTTGAGCCTCAGTGAATGGGGATTCACGCGACTATGGTAATGAGCTCAAGAGATTGAAGAGGAAAGCAGGGTAGCTCCAGCTTTGTTGGTCATGTTTTGTGTTACAGGTTCCACGAGAGCATCCGAGTGGTCCGCATACACAGAGAGCCGTTACAGATAACGCTCAGGACTCTTCTTCACCTCTTTACATATTTCTCTCGAAATGCCTCGGAATCTGTGGCCAACTCAAAACCGTTTCTACCACCTTTACCCATCTACAGCTACTTCGCTTTCAGAAGAAACCCTCACAATGAATTCACGTATTTCACTTAAGTTCAACCGCGAGATAAATCTAACCACTTTTAGTGCTCGGGCTTTAATTCGAATTTCCTCAGGCAGAACGCTACCGGAAGTAGAGATGTGAGAGCAGGTTAGAGAGAGGTGAGATAGAGAATGGGGTATTACGGGGGTGTGCGTGTGAGAGCAAGAGAGACCATTCCCGTGGCAAACTGAATGATTCATTGGAAACGATTCTGCTGTACCTAAGGAAGAGGCAATATTAAGAGCGTTCTCGCCCTCTGGAAGTCGTTCCAGGCACAATTAGTTATTCTATCAACTGTGCCCAACTGTGAAGGAGAGAGGTTGGCTAAGCTTATTTTATCTTCGTCCAGTGCATGGAAATTGAGTTAGATCATTCCACATTGAAAGTAACTGCCCCCAGTTTTGAAACTCTAATGCGAAGTTTGTAACTAGGTAAGTTGTGGTTTGATAAGTACATAGAAATGCGTGGAAGTGGAGTTATCAAATGATGTAGTAATGCATCTGTTACACGGTCGCCTTTTCTAGCAAGTGCATACTGAGGTAGAAAATTCCCATCATGTTCATTTGATATCACAAACTTTAATGTGGTAGTGTTAATAATTAGAGCAACAATGTAGACCAATAAAAAAAAATTTTTTTACATGGATATGTCTTTGCTCTGGGGGGTCAACCAAAAATTTTCGTGACGCAAAAAATATGTCACAATTTCTAATGATGTTCACGAACAACCAATCCGTTGCTAGGGGAATGGAACTTCCGTAGTTTTCATCGCACAGAAATCGTTCGCCACTCGTTGGAAAGCGCTTGATTTATGTGATAAATGTTCACATCTCAAGCTACCAATTTCCTCCTCCTTACGTACCTGGCTACATTCCTAAACTAAGTTGATTGGACTATAAACAATTTTAATAAGCCGGTTACAATATTCTTAACGTAAAGCAGTAGCATCATTTACTCCACTCCATAGGAAACATTATCATCCTCTTGACAACAGTCGACTGTAAACAACAACTCATTGTAGTGATTTCTCTCCACAGTTATTTTCAACATTTCTATAAGTAAACCGTTGTTTTGTTGGAATTAGTCGGGATGCGGCCCAGGGAAAATGAATGAAATTATTTCATTTATTGTTTTATTTGATAACGTTTCGTCCTCTTACTGAGGACATCTTCAGATCTTGGTGTGTCCAGGAAAAATTTATAAACATCCGAGTATAACGGATTTGTCAAATAAAACAGTGGCTCACCAAGTCAACTCAATGTCAAGAAAGCAAGATCTGAAGATGTCCTCAGTAAGAGAACGAAACGATAAATGATATAATATCATTTATTAATGAAAAATCATGCTATCATGAACATAAAAATGATAGCGCCTGTATTGGAAAAATAACTTCAATAGTATGTATGGTATGCTTATTGTGTCTCCAAGAATGATATAATAAATTCTTTATCCTACATTTCGTTGCCTACAGTCCAAAGTTAAAGGATTTTTTTACAACTCTCGAGGACAACCGTTATGACCGAATCAAAGACTTATCCATTTAACATGGTATCTGCTTGTAAAGCAGATAGCGGAACTCGTTTACGAGTTTATAAGTAGGTATGTAGTTCCTTACAGTGATTTTTTTGAGAATCTGATTGCGACAATCGGAAATTTCTAAATAGTTGTCAAAGAACCAAGAAAAATATGTTAATCCCTGACTTAAGTAATGTCTAACAGAGACGTACATAGAGGACGGGATGGAGGGATGATGTAAGGGAGAGGAAAGGGAGGGAGAGAGAGAGAAAGAGAGCGAGAGAGAGAGAGAGAGAGAGAGAGAGAGAGAGAGAGAGAGAAAGAGAGCGAGAGAGAGAGAGAGAGAGAGAGAGAGAGAGTACAATTAGAATTTAACAACATGAGTTTCAGCCTTTGAAGGGTTAATTGTCTCTCTTGTGTTTCTGGAAGCTACCTACTGGCCGCACATGCATTGGATGACGTAGCACTTTATGAGTCAAGTACCTCATTTTATTCTAGTCTTACAACAATCTAAAAGAAGGAGGTACCAGAATCACCAATTTGCTACTTTTTTTCTCATGCCTTTGGAACAACACACGTGACAATACAGGTTTTTCACCACGGGTTTCCCACCAACTCAACTTTTTTCAGTGTCACATCAACCCATCCCCTTATCTGAGCCAGTGTCAATTCATCTCAGTGGGTTTTAATCCCAGTTAGGTGAAGTATTAACACTCCCGATTTCCATGTGTCAATTCATCTCCTATATTTTCACAAACAGCATGCAAACTGCATTCGATGAGCTTGTCGATAATGTCGTATACATTCGGTTGAATTTATAATGAAAGCTTTCGCATACATTGGGAATCTGGCTAATCCAGGAAATCCGTGCTGTTCACATAACTGGCGGGAAAGTAGAATTAGAGGTAGCATAGGATCCTTGAGGTACCTGAAAAATGCATGCAATATGTCATGTCACCGTCACAGCGCGTGTTTTGAACCAGTGGTATTAGTGATACTTTAGGATTTATATTTATCATCAGTCCCATTCACACAATTTTCTACTGCTTATTTCCACTTATGAAATTGTAAATTTTGTTTACTGTCTTAGGTTTTTCCCAACATTCCTGGATTTTTGGTTGTTTTCAAGAGGTTTTCAAATTTTACCTTTTGGGAATGCATCCTGGGTATATTCATACAGTTGGAAAATGGTTAGAGCAAGGGATAGAGTAGTAGTTTGAGCAGGTAGAGTAGTAGTTACAGTACCTAGTTGTAAAATATATATGTATATAGTTATAATATATTGTAATAATAATAATAATAATAATAATATATATATATATATATATATATATATATATATATATATATATATATATATATATATATATATATATATATTTTTTTTTTTTTCACACTATATTTTTACTCGTGATCATGGCAAGTCGCCGAAATATTGAGGTAGTTTTCCCTTTTATCAGAAGTTTTATGTCACTGAAACTTTCTACTTTATCTATCATATCCAAATTTATATATATATATATATATATATATATATATATATATATATATATATATATATATATATGCATATGCATATAATTATACAGAAATAATTAATAAATAAATAAATAGGTAAATTGTTTTGAAATTCGAGCACTTTGATAGCAATGACTTACTAACTACCAATTTTGTGTAAAAAAAAGAAACTCGTTCTAAAAAATATTCAGCGATTCGCTGAAGATTTTGGATATCAAACTTTTTTGCAGTTTTTATCGATTTGTCTAGCTTATGTATTTATGAAATAAAATAAATTTTTCAGCGTAATATGAGTATAAATGTTATAGTCACCCAGGTAGTTCATCGTTGATAAACTCAATTCGCATTATAAAAGTCTGCTAAAAAAATAAAATAGAACAAAATAAATGAATATAAAGATTTTTAGTGATTTTTCAGCACATTTATTTTGAAATTCTATCTATTTATTGTGGTCAAAAAGAGCTGGCCAACGAACTTATTCTTTTATATGGAAAGCTTGATTTTTCGGCGAAAGAACGGAGTTTTTATCTCGTCTGGTATGATATTATACAGGGTGTAAACAAAACAGATCCACCAAACTGCAGAAGTCGATTCTGAAGGGCATTTCTGATAGAAATTTCCACTTAAAGATTTTTTTTTTTTTTAACGCTCAGTTGTCAGTAATTTTATTTCATGATTTTTTTCGGTGTTTTCGACCTTTGGTCACTAGAATAATTACAACTCCCTTAGTTTGCTGAGAAAATTTAAATTTGAGGATATCGCTGAAAAAGAACATTAAATTTCCTTCCAGATATATGCCGGACCAGTTTTATGAATCAAGGTTTGAGACACAAAAATATACTCTGAAAAGGAAATTTTTCCTTATATGGGAAAGTTCTTCCAATCGGGAATTGAACCGTTAGAACCAATATTTTTTCAGTTGCAAGCAAACTGAGACGAACTAAAGTGAACGGTAAAAACTGCACCGAGATCTCACCTTTCCAACGGAGTTGTCGATTTCACTTTTACTTTGCTAATTATGGGAGAAAACTATGTTTCAATGTTGAAAAACCTGATTTGGTTTGAGAAAAGTTTAATTTGGTTTGGAAAAAGTTTAATTTGGTTTGGAAAAAGTTTAATTTGGTTTGGAAAAAGTTTAATTTGGTTTGGAAAAAGTTTAATTTGGTTTGGAAAAGGTTTAATTCGGTTTGGAAAAAGTTTAATTTGGTTCAGAAACGGTATAAGTTGGTTCGGAAAAAGTTTAATTTGGTTTGGGAATGGTTTAATTCGGTTTGGAAAAAGTTTAATTTGGTTTGGAAAAAGTTTAATTCGGTCTGGAAAAGGTTGTATTTGGTCTGGAAATGCTATATATAGGGTGACCCACGGAAAGGATACACCCCCCCTTCATTTCCCTGAATTCAGCGTAAAAAATTTGGGACCAATGCCATTCCCCATAATTGTGTTTGGAAAAATACTTTTGATGACATAAACTTTGTTTTTTCCAATGGGAACCCCGATCTTTTATTACAGATATGAATTTTACATGAAATTTCATGAAGGAATGACCCATCACCCAACGGCCCATCAGTGCGAGTAAACGGGCGCGATTCCGCTCCTAATGTGTGCAATTTCGCTCTAAAATTGCCAAAATTGTGAAATACTATGTTTTTTATGATATTCAATTGCCATATATAATACATGATTTTGCGGCATTTTCCCTACTGAACTTCGCTAATGATGTTCATTTATTGATATTTGCAACACCGACTTAGAAAACCACCAAAAAACTACAATTTAGTATGCTCTGTGCGATTCCGGCCGATTTTTAACCCCTCTCCACTCAAGGGGGCGAGGCAATAAGTAGCTTTCAGCGAAATTATCAGAACGAATTCTGATCCTCCATTAGGTGGAAAGCTGATGACGATGATGAGGCAGTCGGACGAAAAGCCCCAACCTGGAATGGTAGTTTAGTTACTGTGTTGTCCATGCGGATCCATGTAATATAAAACCGTAAGATCCATACAAAAAATTGATATCGAATGATGCTGATGAATTTATATTGGCAATACTGTCATGTTAACCAGTATATATGTGCCGGTGAACCTAAAATAATTCACTTCCTTGATCCAACCTCGACTCGATTATTATTCTAATACACCGCACCCACAAACACTACACTTACCTACTTCCTATATTCAACTCGAATTAGATGAAAAGAAGAAGAGAAGTGGATAAGAGGGGCCTGAGTTCGTTCGATCAATAAAATTTAAGTCTCACAAATGGAACTTTATCAGATCTCAAACTAGCGACTGTCAATATAGAAAAGGTTTGCGGATTTGTGTAGAAACTATCGACCTATGTTTGTGTTGTCATCCTCCTCTAATATTTTAGAGAAATTAGTAAACTAGTGGTACCTAAATGGAATATTTAGACAGAAATATTTTACTTTTAAGCAATTAAATCGGTTTTCATTCAGGTCGTATTGCCGGGATGGTGTAGCTGTGGTTAGTTCTTTGATTAGCGATTCAGGTAATACAGTCAATCTCTCGAGAACCTCCGAAGGAGTATCATTGTGCCGACAAATACTAAACAGGCCCGCGAGTGCAGTTGCGTATCTACGGCGCAATGATCCCAGAAAAATTGTTATCTTACAGCTGATCAACCACCAAAATGTGTGAATTGCGGGAAACAACATCCCGCTAATTATCGAGGTTGTTTATTTGCAAATGAACTTCAAAAAATCAGGGAACAAACCCAAAAAAAAAAAACACCAAATGGTTTAAATAATCAAGCCAAGCCAAACAACGCGTCCACTAAGGCAAGGAAGGCTTCAGTGTCCTATGCCACAGAAGGAAAATCTGAGCGAAAAGGCTCCGAAAATGGATGAAATTCTTATTAAAATAATAGAAATCATGGAAAAGCAGTGTTCCACCAACAAGACACTGCTTTCACTGTTGGAAAGGATGGAAAATAACCTGTCAAAATGCGGAATCACAAAATGATGGAACGTTTCAACATTCGAATAGCAACTTGAACTTTTAGACAAAGTGAAGTACAATGACATTCCAAAAATCAAAATTAATTATACATGTATCCCCTATGAACAAATAGTGAAACCTTTGGGTATATTAAAACAAAATGCACTAAATTGGGAGGCCCAAGTAACCTCTATAAGCAATAGAACCTTCAAAGGGCTTTACATTGAAAAGGATGGCTATAGATTTCCCTCAATATGTACGTCAACAGCTATTACAGTCCCAGATAATGCCCATTTTTGATTACGCCGTCTTAGCATTTTTTGATCTAAATGCAGAACAAATGAGCATGTTACAGAAAGCAAAAAATGCTACTGCACGGTTTATATACCGTCTTAAGCAAGACGAGCACGTAACCCCATATTACAGGAAACTAGGGATACTCAAATTCGCTGAAAAAAAGAAACTATTGCTAGCAACGATGATGTTTAAAATACTAAAATTTAAGAAACCATTATATTTATTTGAGAGGCTAACCTTCATGGATGAACACCAGGGAAGACAGAATAGACAAACGGGTACCACCATTCCAGTTCCACTTCATAGAACCACTATTTAACAAGTCATCTGTTGTACAGGCCATAAGAATATATAATGAAAATAAAGATAAATTTGATTTGAAGAAAACCGTAAAAGAATTTAAAAATGAATATCAAAAGATGTTGCTAAAATCATATGATGAAAAGAACACTTTATTATAGTTGTAAGAAGTGTAAATTTTTAATTTTATTTTTGTATATTGTACTTGTAAATATCGAGAAGTACAGACAACCAATGTTCAATTATTTTTTGTTTGTAAATTTTAGTGAATTATTAGAATGTGTATAATGTAAGTATATTATCCGATTGTATCGAGGAATATCAATGTAATGTTTGCCAGGGTCGATGTAAGAGAGGGCCACTAGGCCCTAATCGTACCCTGGTTGTGTAAATAGAAAGATCAATCAATCAATCAATCTCTCTCTCTCTCTTTCTCTCTCGCTCTCCTCTCTTATCACATTCAGATGATGAGATTAAGCGTGTAAGTAAAGACGTTAATTTGATTTATTTTCCAGCTCGGGCCAATGTCTAGAGCATCGTTCTTTTGACAATCTGTTCCCCCCTCCCTCTTGTTTAGGAGATTTTCTTTCGCAGGAAAGGTGTAGACATTTTTAAAATGAGGGATTGAAAGTTGCGTTCAACGATCGCCAAGTTTAGAAATCTAGAGCACACAGTCTAATAAGAGAGAAATATGAAAACCGTGCTAATAAATGAGGTTGCTCGATAGAGTTAGCGACAACTCGTTAACGTTAATTAGAGCTAGCTACTAGCTAGGCTACTGAGCTAGAAACTTATCTTATCCCCTCCAACCACAATATAAACTCAAAATAGTTCTTCATGACACCTGTATCGAGAAAATGTGCGACCGTGACGAACTACCAGCATTTTTAGGCCTCTTAAACTCATACAAACGACGTTATTTCAGTGTCATCTCAGGCATTTGACCTTCTCAATGGTGACTTGGTAACTGTTATTAATAACATTCGTAGTATTATAAGAGAGAAATTACTATCATTTTTACTCAAGCTTAAATGTGTTAAGTGGTACATTGCTGTAAATGTATCACTTTATAAATTAGTTAATGGTGACAAATTAGAACAAACCCTCACTTTCAAGGTAACATACGCACGCACGCACGTTTGGAAAATTTTGTAAGCACTTCAGGATGGATGTTTGATAAAGTAATCGACGCTGAACTAATGTATGTAAAATATAAACCAATCAACGGAAGTAGTTACACACCAAACCCTAAACCATTTTCTCATCCTAAACAGTCAATAATTAATGTGGGCAATTTTGATGATGAGTGTTTTAAGTGGTCAATCTTGGCCGCTATCCATCCTGACCCATCTTGTCATTACAGGCTATCGGATTTAAGAAAATTTGAAAATGAGCTCAATTCTAATAATATGACGTTTCCCGTTGAAATTCCAAAAATTACAGTGCTTGAATAACTCAATTCTGAAATATAAGGCGACGTGTTTGCTTGGGAAAAGAACGAAGTTTACCCCGCGAGAATCGCTTCTCATAAAAATAGAAAACATCGCGTTAATTTACTGCTTTTGACAGATGTAAATGACGGTGAAAATCGATCGCATTTTTGTTTAATAGAAAAATTGGATAGTTCGCTACGTACTTTAACCAACTATACCCATCAAGCATTTTATTGCAACTATTGTTTACATTGATTTTCATCACCAAAATTATTAGAAGAGCATACACCACTCTGTGAACCTTTTGGTGCTCAGAAAACTGTTCTCCACCAGGAGGAGGATGAAGTATTGAAATTTCAAAATTATGCTTTATGCACTAAATTTTCCATTGTTATTTACTGCGATTTCGAAGCGTTTGTTGAACCGCTACCACCAGTCGAGGGGAAAGAGGAGGAGAAGCCACAAGTTTTAGTCAGTGATGATAGAGGAGTGAGAGTGAGCGGAAAGAAGGGGAAAAATACCGTTGAAACCGCTAAACATGAACTCTCAGGGTGTTGTTACGTAATTGTTAGACTAGTTGATAAAATTGAGAGTTCGAATGTTTATTCAGGACCTAATGATTGACCAGTTTTTAAAATGCTTGCTAAACGAGGCAAAGTATATTGAAGAAGACATTTTCGAAAAAATATTTAACGTGCCTTTCAATAGTAACCCCAGAACTGGAACAGATGAAAAAGCAAGCTGCAGTATGCTATTAATGTCAAGAACCTTCCCCCATGTTCGAGTCTTTTACCACGAGCACTTAAATTTTTCGAGCTCACAGCTTCTTGGAGCTACTCATCAGTCATTTCTTGGAATTGTTCATCAACCGTGTAACTTATCAAGGAGAGTCAGCCTCTTTATTCCTGTCGTTTTTCACAATTTAAAATCGTACGATCGACACTTGTTGCTGCAAGGTTTTAAAAAATATCCCGATTAAAGTATGGGTTGTATCGTTCAATCGTCTGAAAAAGATATTTCAATTAATTTGGGTAATCTCAGATTTCTAGATCCGTTAGCATTTTTGAATGAAAGTCTTCAACCGTTGGTGACTAACCTGCATAATGAAGGAAATACTGAGTCAAACTTTGGTTTGCTGTTCTCTCATCTTCCAACAGCGATTCATGAACACATCCCTTTATTGCTACGTAAATGAGTTTATCCTTACACTTATATGACTGATACGACAAAGTTTGCAGAAACTTAACTACCGGATGAAATCAAATTTTGTAATGATTTTACATAAACGTCGATTATTATGATCTTACGAGACGAGTATTATGAACACGCTAAAATTGTGTGGAGTTCGTTCGATATGAAAACGATGCAAGACTATCACGATTTATATTTACTGACTAACACGTTACTGTTAGCTTGTATATTTCAACGTTTTAGGGGAATGTCGCTTTCATATTATCAAATTGACCAATTGAATGTTTACTCAGCTCCAGGTCTTGCGTGGTCCTCTATGTTGAAAATGACTAGAGTTAAGTTGGACTTAATAACAGATATATCTCAACATATATTTATTGAACAGGGAATTTTAGGAGGACTAAGTCAAATTTCTCACAGGAACGCGAAGGCTAGCAATCCAAATTTACCGGATTTTAATTCGGGAGATCCAACAATTTCGATGATTGTACAAAGTTTTACGGTATAGAAATGTCTCAATTTTTACCGAAAGGGGACTTTAAATGGCTAACTGATAGTGAAATAGCGAGTATCGATTTTACAAACGAGTAAAATATGTCAAATGTGGGGGTATATACTTCAAGTAGATTTAAACTACTCGTCAGAATTACATAATCTACATAATGATTACCCGTTAGCACCATCAAATTGTAAAATAACTGAGGAAATGTTGTCTCAATATCCGCGGAGAATCGCAAAAGAATGTCATATCCCATTGAGCGGAAAGGTGAAAAAACTGTTCACCACTTTGGAAAATAAAAGAAATTATATAATACATTACAAAATGTGAAATTATACCTTCAATTAGGATTAAAATTTATTAAAAATCATCTCGTCTTATCTTTCACGCAAGAGAACTGGATGAAACCGTTCATAAGTTCCAATATTCAATACGGAAAAAAAGACAAAGTTCAAAAACTGATTTTGAGAACATTTTCCAAATTATTGGTTAATTCCGTGTACGGTAAATCTTCAGAAAATGAACGTAAGCACAGATACTTCAAATTGATTGCGTGCGAAAAAAAATTACTCGGCATCTCCGCGTTTAAAATCTATACATTCATTTGACGAAAATCTAGGGGGTCTAGCGTTGAAAAAGTCTAGTTGCGTATTAAAGCAACCCATTCACGTCGGTTTTACCAGGCTTGAAATTGCTAAAAACATCATGCATTCATTCCATTATAATCATATTATGAAAACGTACGGTAGAGAACAGGTTGGAAAGGGTGTAAGTCGAACAGCTATTCATATCATCAGTTACGTCATAAAATGTATAAGAAATGTTTATTTAATTTCATCAAATACCACACCGAAAGCGACACAATTACACAATTAGGCCTAAAAAGAATAAACTATTTACCCTCAAAATTAATAAATAATCTCTCTCTCCTATTGATGATAAACGATATATTCTAAAATATGGAATTAGCACCCTCACTTACGGACATCATAAAAGAAATAGAAGGACAGGGGAAAGAGGATGGGGCATCTGACAATAATGATGAGGTATAAAAGCTGGACCGTATACCGTATGCGAACTCATTACTAATTTCCTCTCCCGTGGCAGCGTAAACATGACAACGACAAGACCAATTAGAGAAGCGATAGGGCGTGAACTCCACTCACCCACGCATGGACGGTTTCGCACTAGGCCAGTAAAGGTGAAAAATTTGAACGATTTGTTCGAAATTGATTTGGTGGTAATACTACCACACGCCAAAATTAATTCAGGATATAAATACATCTTAACGACAATTAGCTGTCTCTCATAATATGCATACGCGGTTCCTTTACGGGATAAAACGGCCAATTCTATTATTAGAGCGATAACTCCAATTCAGGCACACAATTCACGAATTTTAAATTAAAAAAATTGATGAAGGAGCTCGGTATAAACCATTATATTACCTACAGTGACAAGAAATGTTGAATTTTCGAACGCTTCAATAGACCTTTGAAAGAGTTAATGTATAGAAAGTTTACTGAACAAAGAACTTATGAAATGATACGTCTGTTACCTAATTTATTGCGTGAGTATAATAACCGTTACCATAGAACGATTGGTATGGCAACCTCGTCAGTATCAAAAGACAATTCTAAGCTCGTCATCTATAACATTCAGAAAAATAGACAAAAGCCAAACGAAATTGATAAAATAGTTAAACTTAACGTTGGAGATAAAGTGGGAATTAGTAAATATAAACAAGTTTTTATTAAAGGGTATCTACCAAATTGGACGAATGAAATATTCACCGTGATGAAAAATACTATTTCCGTCACTTATTCTCTTGAAGATTATAAAGAGGGACCTATCCTCGGAAGTTTTTACGGCTCAGAATTAAATAATACTCAATATGGAGACGTTTATCACGAGGAAAATGTTCTTAAATCTAAAGAGGGCAAACGCTTCGTGAAATGGTTAGTTTGTTCAGGCAATCATTCGAGATGGATTCATAAAAATGAGTTAATTTAACATTAGAGCGGCATTATGTAACAAGCCATCAATTTTGATGAACTTGCTGAGACAGGGCGTGGAGAAATGAGTCAGCAGCAGCAGCAGCAACGGCACCAAGGTGCTCTTTTTCTCAAACAAGTTTTTTGTTTAATGGGGGGGTCTATCTTCATGCGAAAAATCTAACGTCATGTTCAACTTACTATTTAACCCTCAAGGTGTCGTCAATGAAAATGTGTACATTTCTGGAAATTTCTAGAAATAACTGCGTGATCAAGAGTGACGCGGTGGATGAAACTTCCTCATATAAAATGGAACTCAGCGATGTGCAATGGAGGGTTTCCCCATTTGAAAATTGACACTTTTCAAAAATTGAATTTATTAAAAATTATCGAGAACAATCAATCTTTACAGATTGCCTTTAGAAGTTGGGAACTTTTTGAATATCCTTCGCTTCATCAATCGACAGAAGTCAGTTGGGCTCTACGTACAACGATGGCAGTTGAAACTCCTCGTCTCGTCGTAATTGCTTTCCAAAACAAGACAAAATTCGATAAAGGCGAACACTTCAGCTTTTGACGTGTGCAACTTGGCGGAAGTGGAAGTTTATTTAAATGACAGCGCATTCTCATACATAAACTTTAGAAGTGAAGTAGCAACTATGTATGAAATGTACGCGAGATTTATAGGGAGTTACACTCAACACTCTACCGCAACTCCGTTAATGAGTAGGACAGAGTTTGAAAAATGTCCCATTTGTGTCATTGATTGTTCACATCAATACATTTCACTTACATCGGGAAAGATTGAAAATTGATATGGAATCAGCTAACATCAACTTTTCCAAGATACTACTGCCTACTGTTTAATTGTAATGACGTTTTAAGCGAATTATCAACCATTAACTGGAATTGTGAACCGTCATTAGTAATTGGAGGGATGGGGAAACCGAATATTATCTATTTTCTTTTCACTTTGAGTCAGTAAACATTGACATTCCTAGTTAGAAACAAAGGAGTGATAAAAATTTCCGATTCGGGTTGTGACTCCATCACTACTACAGCGTCACCCTTCGTTCATACTCCAGCCAGTGAGTACGACGACGACGAATATACACCATTGCAACTCATCACCAATGGTGAAACCTCCTGAATCTAACATCGTCAACGGAATAAAAATGGATGCTGATTATTCATTTTTCTCGCAGCAACCGTCACAGCAAATTGAGCAAGAATTAGAGGAGTAGGAGGAGGAGGCAAAAGACCGTTGTCGTTAATTATCTTGAACAACCTACTACTGGAGGGGGTTATTTTAACGGCAATGACGAGAACTCGCGTCACTCATTTAAAATGGAAGAGGAAAGGGATGAACCACCCTGTAACACATTTTTAAGAACGTTCAATTCTGTACCCAACGTTAAATTTTAGTGTTGTAATACGGCGGCCGTATCGCAGCAAACTATCTCTCCGACGACGTCACCAGAAATATCGACAGGGATGACCGATGAGAATTCACCGTCTACTCAGATAAATCAAGACTTGTCCCTCCTCAATAATGGTGAGGAGGGTAAGCGGAAAAATACAAGAAGACAGAATAAGAAGATGCAGAAGAAGAAAAACAGAGTGGATCAGCAAACTATGACTACAAAAGGCGGCTATGTACTCGTAGATGTGGGGCATAACGAAGAATATTCTAACGGTCAACGATACTTCGTCAGTTACTCAAATTTACAAAGTATGGTGTCTCAACAATATCAATACTGAAGTGATTAAATTTAACTTTAACCATAATGAAACTAAATTTGCGAGTGTTGGTTTGTTTAGTAAACATAATTATGAACCGACTGTCTTACTATTAAGAGTAAAAACAGAAATATAAGTTTTTAACTATACGGAATTTTATTGATATGTTATTAATTTCCAAAGAGTTATCTTTAAAGGTGGCTATTAAAGGACAGTGTGAATGGGAAAAAATGGCCAACGTAAATTTAATTTATCCAATAGTAATATTGTGATTAGTTTAAAAAGAATATTTTATGTACATTCCTCATATTGTCTTGTTAAATGTTGAAAGCAAGGAGTCGTTTCTACTTTCTCCGTACGAAATTTTTCATTTTAAGGAATTTTTATCTATTGTTATTGATGAACTGAATGAACTGTCTTTAAAGAAAGAGGGAATATTACACTTTATCGAAGAGCTGAAATATGGAATTTCTAAACCAAGTTCTACGACGACGGTACTTTCAGAACATGAAATTGTAACAATTCAATATGAATTTCCATTGCATCATTAAACTGTATTACCTATTAAGCACCTGGTTTGTTGTAAAAAACTGTTAATATTCTTCACATATTGTTTGCCTTAAAAGAATTCGTATAATAAAAACATGTTAAAGATATATTGCTGTTTTATTGCCAACTCCCCCATACACGGTTCATGGTAAGAAGGTTATAAGTAAAAAAAGTATTGATGTAGTCGACCTTAACATTGGTCATCGGCAAGGAGAATGCATCTCCCGCGTCGTGGAAACATAGGTAAGGAAGGAGGAAAAAAACATCTTCGGCAACTAACCAATTTGATTGGTTAATTGCCAACAAATTACACAGAGAGAAGAGAGAGAGAGAAGAGAGAGAAGAGAGAAGAGAGAAGAGAGAGAGAGAGAGAGAGAGAGAGAGAGAGAGAGAGAGAGAGAGAGAGAGGAGAGAGAAAGAGAGAGAGAGAAGAGAGAGAAGAGAGAAGAGCGAAGAGAGAGAGAGAGATGCGGGGGAGGGAGAAACAGATCATTGAGTTGCTGACCTTAACATTGGTCAGAGTGGTGCGAAAAAATACCTTCCGAATCTAGCCAATTACCTAGCAATTAGCTTTATACCTAGCAATTAGCTTTATCATCGTGACCTAGTTGCATACCTCCGCTTACTACCTAATTAATTAACACGACCTTGACCCAGTTTATTTACCTTGTCGCCATTCGATCTATCTCATTCTACTTACAGCAAAGCCGTAGAATCTTTGAGAATAAAACTGCCTTAAGAAGATAATGTTGCAGATACCTGAGACTCCAAAGCCTCTTTATTTTGTACAGATAGCTCATGAGTGTACAGTAAGGGTTTGTAGCATAATGACAAGGGAAGGGAGGAATAGTGTTCTCATAGCGATCATATCGCAGCCGCTAATCACACAGTGATTAATTACCATTCATTATCTCAGCATTTACATGTTTGAAGCTAGTGAGGATCGTGCGTAATCTCAGCGGGAACATCATGTGAGATTAGGTGGTATCGGCTTATTGCGTGGCGCTTCTCGACCGACGAAGGCGTCAGATATCAATAGCCTGAACATTATTGTTTCAGTCCGTACTATTGCATTACAAAGTGGAACAGCAGGTACTATCCTATACATAGAGGACATATATCGTCATTAATGTTCCAACATTACAATCGATTAGAATTTCCAGCACACAGATTTTGTCGGAATGAATTCTTTTTTTCAAGGATTATGATTGGAGTTTTTGTAAATCACTGCCATTTTCCAACAAAGCCAACAACAAAATTATCAACAATTAACTAGGCCTTAAACAATTGTTAGCACCAAATTATGCAGAAAAACTTACATAAATTTCATTAATAGTTGCTAAAATATCTGTGAAAGCCGCAAAAAAATCTAAAAATCCTAAATCTTTCTTGAATCACCGAATTTTATTTAGTAAGAGTTTATAGCTATAAAACTGGCATTAAAGTATTTCTTTCTACTGAAATTGCTCAAATTGCTATACATTCTAACATTATTATAATAAGATAGGCAGGAAATTTAGGAAAATTCGCTCATACGATAATGTTGCATGACTGGAACTTTTTTCTTCACGAATTAGCAAAGTTAGAGTAAAATTAACTTTCCTGTTAGTACGCTGAGATTTCGAGATATGTAGTCTTTTTCCGTGGAGTGTCTATCAATAATTGTATGTATTAAAAAAAGAGAAGCGAATTGAAAAATCGGATTCTGGAAATATTGAAAAATTTGCTTTTTAGCTTCCTTTTTTTTGTAAATAGTTGGCTTACGAAAATGTGGTTTGAAATGTAAGATTTGATCACCTCGCATGAGTTTCATTCACTGTCGCTTCATTTTCTTATTGCCTGATTGAAGATTTTGCTCAAATTCCACAAGAACCTCCAAGGAATCTTTAAAGATTATTTAAAACAATTCAACATTCTACTATACATTCATATTACGGAAACGAAGAAGCCATTTGTTTATAGATCGGAACTGAAACCTGGGAGACAGCGTTGAAGATAATATACTCTTCCAGTATGTACCATGCTCATTCGGCTGCCGCTTGCCAATGCAATTTCGTCTTCAGGACGGCTCTATGTTCGCTTTACTGAATACACATTTGTCAGACTTGCGTGTAAATGTTTAATTGGAAAAAGGTTTAATTCAATCGGGAAAAAGTAAAATACAATTGGATACTACAAGTACTATACTCCTTACCTGTTTGAATATTGCACATGAGTAGATGAGAGGCTTACAAATCTTGTGTGCTATCTAATCATATCTCAGAATGAGCAGTGCTTGATGAATGTTGAAGGAATATTCACTATTCTGCCCAAGATGAATGCATGTGAACGTGAGTGTGTATTATATGGTATGCTAGCTGAAACTCATAACGATAGTAATGATGATGCATTCGATAGTCCGTATTTAGGATTTCAAACTGTAGAACCAACCGAAACACTCGGTTGCCCATCCACAGTGTTACCCCTCTCTATGTGTTTTCTCAAATAAATGCTCATCCAACCAATCAAAGAGTTAGTGACCGGAATCCGTTCTCTCAATGGTCATTTTGTTCAGATCAGGCACTAAATTGAACATAAATGATGAAGCCATTCAATTTACAAATCAAACTATAATCTACAGCTGAGAGCTAGAGAAGTAGCATATGTAGTATGTAGAGTGCCGTTATAATAGCATTCATTTATTTTTCAATAAAATTCCACAAGGAGGATGATACCATTTGGAAAAAATAATCTTACCTATGTTATTCACGTCATTAAAAGTCACGCTGAAATCTGAGAGATACTTGGCTTTATCTTGAAAGATCCGCTGCCTTAGAAATACTTACCTGAAAAATAAGAAATAAAAAACATTAAATCTTATTCTAGCTTAACTAATCCACTATGATAAATTTAGTATTTATAAGGATGATATGAAAGTTCATCATTACTAAATGTACCTAATTTTTTAAACATTTAAAATGTAGGTACGATTTCCTTGTCCAAAGGACCAACTGATATCATCCTTTATCTTCGGTTGATGTATAACAACAAAAACCACGCAACACTGACGAAAGCGATCTCCAGGAAGAAAGCATGTTTTTCCAACAGGAGGGTATTTTATTGAGTATTGAATTGGATTATCCACAACGATGTTTTTAATAGTGACACTGTGATTGTTGATAGATCACATAACGTTTTTTCCCCGACTTAAAACGAGTGCGCTTTCTCATTTTATTTTAGGAATATCTGGGAGATTAGGAACATTTGTTGGATCACCTACAATTTTCATTTGTGGATAGATGCACATAATATTTTCGATACTAAAACATTTTTCTCAGTTTATAAAGTTTCAGTAATAAAAAAAAGTACATGAACTGAGGAAACAACCTCATATTTTATCATTTGGAACTTCATAAAAACCACTGAACTCCTAAATAAAACGTAACTAATGGGGAATTTTCATGGCTATTCTTTATATGCTCAAAAGAATTATGGTACAGAGCGAGATCGTTCCGAAAAGGTGCCATATAATGGGTATTTGACGAGTAATACGGCTGTGGAAATTCATTTAGCTTTCGATGTCACAGCCCCCTCCCGCTTGGGAGTCCCGCGTGATCTTCCTACCCGTTTATTGGCCAAACTTAACGGTCGTTTGAGAGCTAAAAATTGCTACTTACTAGTTTTCAAGTGCGCTGAATGCGAATCTGAGGTCAAACTTGTGAAATTGCAACAGTTCGAATTTCCCACATTCATAATCAGATAAATTTAGAAACTGTGAAAAAATAACGGTTAATATTTTCAGCACGGCATATAGCACCAAAAATTATATTTGTTATTAAAAAGAGTCACTACTCGAGTGGTACGCTAGATTCAATGGAAGCATAAAATAACAACTAATAATCATTTACTATTGCTCATTTATTAATAACTATTTAGAATACGATATTCTTGGGTTCTCCCACTTATCGTAAGTTATTTTAATTTGATGTATGTTGGTGCAGTTCATACCCAGCAAAGAGATTAGCATCACTAAGGCTAGGAGACGGTACATGTGTTGATTGTGTTTTCGTTAATTTGTTAGATGAGCCCTGATTGAGAGATACCGTTTGAACATCGAGCAGCCTATTAGACCTAAAACTCGCGTATAAGATAAATCCTACCAAATTATTACAATGCCCCAGATCAGAGAGATAACTTTGACGGCAAAGCCGCTCCGTCCCCGTTTATCTGATCGGCCAACTTAGCGACTTAATTGTCTTTGTATTTGTTGCTAAGTTTATCAGAACGTGGTTACCCGTGCCGAACGCTCCCTCACTTCCTATCATCTCGTTCAAACCGATTTCGATTAAGCCCGGCCCCTCACCAATCACCTCTGCTACCCACGATGGCGGCCCTGTAAGGACCTACGGTGACCCAGGAGAGCTACATTCTACTCGACCCCGTTGTCGCAGCCTCCGTTTTCACCTTCGACCCCGAAACACATGTTTCCTACCCTCTCCTACCATACAAACGGGAGCACACGTCTCTTATCGCATTCTGGTGGCTTCTTGCCGTCCTGAATAACGTACATAAATGGTTTCGAAATCGGTGATGATACTTTTGCTTTGAAGGTCAGAGATAAACTGGACACGTGGAATGATAGAATAATCAACTGTCGGGGTCGGGATCAGATGGGGTGATTAATATTTCCGGTTTTTCGTGAAAAATTTTCCACCCTTTGACCACCCCACATAGATGAGTACCTATTATAAATCACATTTTCGGCAATCTCTCCCCCCTTATCTTGTAATATGTTACCCAACATACTTACTACTGGTAGAAGAAACCCATAATGACTAAGCCAACTCACTCTAATGGCAGATCGGAGAACCAAATTGCTTAGTGGGGAGGGGGGTGAGTAGATAGCTGTATCTGCATCTGCCTCACCCTTTCACACCTAGAAGACACCCAACATCCCAACTAGGTGGTATAAGTTTAGTGGGGTGAATAGATTGCTGTTCCTGTGTAACACCCTGATGGCACCAACTCACTCTAGAAGCAGCTCGGGGAAACAGTTTAGTGGGGTGAAGAAATCTGTGTGGAGAGCACCAAACCCACCCATGGCCGATGGTGAGGGCACAGTAAGTTATGGTTATTATCATCTGTAAAACGCAGTCATACATCATAAATGTATTTTTCCCCGAATTCCAAATTTTTAAGTGATTATGTTTCAACAAAGGTCACGCCAACCCAATTCAATAAAGAAAGATCTATGATGAAGACTGGTTCCATTTAACTTAATATCATCCTTTCTCTTCTAAGTCAAAGATTGTTCAAAAGACTATCGTGTTGACGGATATTCTCAATTATACAAATAAAAACGTTAAACGTTCATTATTCACCTGCAGAAAAGGAATAGTGAATAGATGCTAGATTTCCTGCTAATAAAGTAGGTTCTCGAAAGATGGAATTCGAATAATGAACTCAGTGGCGCACAGCGACTGGAATGTGTAAACTCAACTGTTTCTAGAGTAGACCAGTAGTCCGGGAGGCCCTTTATTTTTCGGCGTATTTTTCGTGACCGGAATAATGTTCAAGCGAACTAACTGTTTTTTCTGCAATATCAATGGCTCCAAAAATTTTAAAATCAAAATTTTATATACATACATAAGCGTTAAACTCTAGGGTTCTTTTCAGAATGCCTCAAAACGGATTTCAATGAAGAAAACATTCGAACAATTTGAATTAAGTTTATGGAGCCATTGCAAAGCTTCATTTTTTAAAATTAAAATTCGCTAACGATTGATTGAAAAGTTGTTCACGGAGCACTTCAAATCAGTAAAGACCTTAATGTATTTGATTCGTCATACGCATGTCTATTCAATGGTCAAAAGTACCTGGAACACCATCTCTCAATCGTTGGACACATCAAACACACACGTTCAAATAGAACTTTCAATGACATCTGAAAAGGTTTGTTCCTAAGGTCTGGCGGATGACGAAGAGGCAGGTTATCTCTGACAATCCTATTGTACAGGAAAGGAGAGCAGCTGCGAAGGAAACCTAGTCACTGCTCTGGGTTTGATCTGCCATGTCACCAAAACGTTTGACTGCCTGGACCTGAAGGTTTGCGCTCTTTGTGTTCTACAAGAATATCTCTTTCCCACTTGGTTATTTTGGAAATATCGCTCAAACAAGTGCTTGTTTATAGTGTTCTATTTTTTCTTTTGGCGGGTTCTGTTACGATCTTCATAATGTTACTTTAGAGTATCTAATGTTTATTCAATGCCACATTTTACTAGGGATGGGCAGTCCCCCCGACTTCTCATGCTCTTCAGACTATAATGAAGTTTCCATTCTCCTTACAATAATTATAAGATGCTGGTGGAGACCGCAAGGTGAAACAAATAGGAAAAACCTCTCAAAACCTTAATAAAATATTTAATTTAATCCCTAAAAACATTATTTTTTCAAGTAAGATGTTAGGTGTGAATAATCAATTTATATTTTCAATCAATTTGTCTTCACTTTGAAAAAAAATTGCTTTTAAAAATAACGTATTTGGTTAGGCATGGTGGGGAAACATGCGAAGACGCGAACAAAAAAGACAAACAAAAAACACTCAAACCACCGAATCTGAGCTACTAATAAAATTATGTGCAAAGGTATAGAAAAACAGTATGTTCACTGACCTCTCCCTTGTTTCCTAGTAATACTACCCTCCCGTCCTCCCCATGTTCCCTAATTACTTACTAAACAGTCCTCTGGAGTATCGGACTCACAGATTGAGTTGGAAAATTAAATATACCTGGAAAGAAAGAAAAAATACGAGTCATTTCTTTGGAGGCACCTTTATATGTAATTTCAGAGAATGCAGCCTAGTAGGAATGAGTAGGTGCAGCGGAAAGGAACATTTTCGTTCGAAGAACAAATCCAGGCAGCGTCAGATATTCGATTTCGATCCAGCGAAAAGAAGGATCCAATAGGCTGGATCTCAACCTACGGGGTAGGTTCATCACTATTATGGGGTTCCGATCTCGCTTCGACCCGTTCCTTCATCACTTTTTTCATGGATTACCTCGACGAGACAGGCAGATCCAATTCAAGAAATCCACCGGTACGTTAGCAGCAATTTCGTTTCGATCCGTGTGGATCGGTGAAAACGGGAGCGGGTACCGATCCGTTCCTATCCCACTGCGGATCTGATGCTTGTATCTTTACACCCGGAACCCCTAAATTTTACAGATAGCACACAGCTATCTGCATGGACCTAGTTTTCTGTTTTATGAATATTTTGTGCAGGAAGAAAATATTTAACAGCCATATTAATTAAGTAATTGGTATAATGCTGAATGTTACACCCAATTTGAATGGCTCAGCCTATTCAATTTCACCGTATAAACTTTTTAGCGTTATTTTTAAGGTACATTTACTTTTTACTTATTTTTATGATAATCATCAAGTGTTTTTTTAAAGATTTGAAGGTAAGGTTTTAAAGAAGTATCAAAAACTGAACGTGTTTCACTCTTTATTATATTATATTTCTCCAAAAACATATTCTTAAACACCAATATAGAATGGTAGAATAACATTCATAATATTGGTGTTTTTGAATATATTTTGCGAAATTTAAGAATATTCAAAAATTGGAGCACGAACACGCTGAAATCAGTACCTACTTAAATTTCATCAAAATGTACTAAAAATTCGGTAAAAACTGTAATGTACTCAAGGATTTGTTTCAGAATGCCTGAACACGGATTTTGATGGAGGTAATTTTCGAAAATTTTGATTTTAAAAATTTTGGATCCATTACTATGGTAAAATACGTTAAATTTGATTATCAATGGTATGTTCTATGGAAATTTTACCGAAAGCCTCGAAGTCGTTATGGTCTTTTAAGAGATACAAGGTGGCGGAGAGGGAACAAAACCACAAAGTGTCAAAAAGTGGGAAAAATAAAGGGTTAAAAAAAAAATCTATAAAGCTTTATAACTTGAAGCTTTAGCTTTATAAAGCTATAAAACTTTTCTTTTTTTTAATTAGTTGTTAGATACCTATATTCCCGAACCGGGGATACATTCACCTTTGTTTTCGGGAATGGCAAATTCTGCACAAGGGTCCATCATAAATCTACATTTCCTACCATACTTTCTGGAAGTGAAACTGTCTAGTTTTGCACTACGTCCACAAACCATGCACAAGTATACAATATACAAATGTAGCGTTGCATGCACTGAACTATGGAAGTTTGCTCTGGGGCTCGAGGAAGGGTTGAAAGCCCTTCGCATACAGCATTAACTTAGATTATTCCTTTTCCAACCGGAAAAATTCACGCAGAACATTGTCAGAATCCCCTAAAAACTAGTTAAGTAACGGTTACTCAAGAAATTATCTGAGTAGTAGGATTAGCTGGGGGCACTGAATTTGTCTACATAGGTAATGAACGTCATTACATTTTTTTGTTGGACTCCGTTAAACAGAATATGGACTGTAAGAATATGTTGGGTATTTGGATTTTCTACAAACTGGGGAAATGCAAACTACTCTCGTTTGAAAAATGCACTTTTTAATGGAAGTTTCATACTCCCCTTTCTTTCCCGGTTCCTCAAGTCTACATCTCAAGAAAAGTCATAAAAGTCATATTTCTCAAAAAATTGAAACATCCCACAAAGCGAAAGCTTTACTTAAAGAAGAGAAATTAAAGAAAAACTTTTTTTTAATGCGAAATATGTGATCGAGATTATACGGACGAGATGATACGCTACATGTGCAGATATGCCACAGATTCATGGAGATTATCACATTGATCAAAGATGCTAAGTGCGGTTTGGGATGACAAAATACTCAGATATACTCAGCTTCTCCAAACCCATACTCCGTTAGTCCAACCCCATCAGTCCCATCTGGCCTCCAGTTTATTTGCCAACAGTAAAAAATAATGAAACCTCTTCTTGAGTGAGACAATTTTCTCGGTGTATAAATTTCCCAAAGTCGATACTTGGGTGTAGAATTATATATATATGTTTAAAGCTTCACCCAGCTTCTTTTCTAAAGTCCAAATACTCCATATTACTTAACAAAAGCCCGAGTTGAAGTTAATCTAGTATAAATTTATCCCATCATTCTTAACGATAGTAGAATGGACCCTATGACTATTAACTTCGCACAAAAATCGAAAAATAACACATACACAACGATCTGACGTATATGCAGAGGGTCACTGAATTGTTCCAATAATTCTTTGATCGGTGTTAAATGCAAAGCACTGAAACGTTAGGTTATTCTTGACTATGTACTGACAAACATTAAAGGCGTGTTTACACGCAACGATAAATTGAACGACTAGTCTGAACGATGACACGGTGCATGGAAGACTTTCCGTTCAACTCAGGCAGATCCAAGGTAAGACTGAGCGATATGACTGAGCCACCGGTTACACGAACCGACTTGTCGATGCAAACCCAAGGGATTTGTGTAAATTTCCACTAACCTACCAATTCGGCTCAAACTCAGACAAGTCGTAACGACTAGCAGCTTATACGTTCCGTCTTGCATGCAACGTTTTATCGTTCAGACAAAACGTTATGTTTTATCGTTGTGTGTAAACCCGCCTTTTTATTGGAATTAATACGGCTCAATGTTTTTCCTACTCTACGCCACAATACTTACAATATTACGCACATTGTGTTTGATAATCTATCCCTTCAGAGTAGGTACTCAGCTATTCAAATTTGGAATGGCTGATACATTGCAAGGGAAGGACAAAAGTAGCAGCAACATTCATCCCAAACGCAAACAAGGGAGAGAAAATATATGTAAATTGCGTCATATGCAAATGTAACACGCCATCAGCATCTAGTTAAATCATTGCCGACCATTACAGGGTTGTTTAAACACAGATTAAGGGCCCTTGAATTGTCTTGCTTTGTCCATTCCCATCCACTAGCAGGTAATAACACACAATATTACGTTTCGATGATTCCATTAAATTTAAACAATAACTTCCAGTCCTCAACGCAGTCTACAATGTAATAATGACACTCTACCGAGTATATACCGAATCTACGAATTTAGGTAGCCCATGCATTGTGGTAATTTTCGAGGAGAAAAAATGCCATTTGTATTTTACCGTATAGACGAACCTTCACAAGTTTAGCTTGTCGCACTGCCTGCCTTTCGTATTTTAGAGTGTGCAGTCCGAGTTATGGTATTTTCAGAAATTATGGTGGTTGGTTTTCGATTATATATCCTGCATTCATGTTGGATATATGATAGATCCGGCACATGAGCTAAAGCAATGTCCTTCAAATCATCCCAGGTGCTTCAGTTTTGATTCAATGTCGATCAAGTTTTTAGGGATCGGACAAGTTGGAGTCTTATAATTAATCTAATAATCTATTATTGAATAAACTAGGAGTTATTCGAATGAACGCAGAACTGTTTCCATCCCACATCAACAACACACCAACAACATGCTAGGTGTATCGAACTAGCAGTGTTGATCCGAAGTTCCGTCACTACATACTCACTTTCCCGAGGTGGCAAGCAGGAGGGTAGCCAAATTTGTGAAATGAATTATGAAAACTACAATTATGGATTTTATGCATACGTTGAGAACATAGTCATGAGTGATATATAACCTAATATGCAGAGTGTCAGGCGTAAAAATGCTCCGAATTTCTGCGTCGATTCTGCGGTCTTTCCGGGACAAAAATACAATTAGCAATTTCTATTGTTGACGCCTATAAATGTTGGTATGATGTTATCATTTTACAGGGATTTGAGATATTTGAATGTGTTTGCACGGATCCCTAGATATAATAAGCTCCTGTATCCCATTCACGAATAAATTCTAGCTTGTGCTAAACAATATTATCAAGACATGATCCATAACTTTTCCTTGGTGTTTTCGAACTTCTATACGTTTTGTTTGTGGTTCTTCTATTTTTTGGTTCACAACAATTTTTTCATAGTCATCTTCGAAGGAGAGCTTATATCAAAACAAAACAAGATAGTTCTTTCGTATATTCATTTTTCATTCTTTCTATAATTTAGTGATTTTACGTCTACAAACTTAATGAGAGGTACGTTTTTGTTGACTATTTATTAAAGTTATCTCCAATATGAGTTTGCAGCGATTTGAACTCAATCAAATCTCGATGCGAAAGTTCTCGGATTCTCAGGACGATTTTTTTTTTTTTTTTGCTATTCGCATCAACTGTATATGTATTGGGCAGGCACTTGGATGGACCCTCTTTTTAGTGCCAACATGATTTCCTTTTTTAATATCGAAATCATGTTGTCTCCCTCATTCTGCGTGTGGCCAACAACAAGAAATGTGTGAGCAACTCTGGAAAACTTAAGGGAGACACACATTTGCATTAGAATCAGGTTTTTTTTTTTTTTGCCACTAGAGTTATTTGCGGGGGTAGTAAGTTTCACGCCCTTGTAGTTCTCCCCTATCTAGGGGGGCGGCGGCTAGAAAGTAGAGACTTGTTGGGGTTAATTGTCTCCTTCAAGGTGGTGTTTCCCCGGCCTCAACCGGGGGACGCGTTAAGAGGCCCTACGGTCTATACGTTTACCATCGACCAACTGGCCACTAGAGTTACCCGAGTAAAAAATAAAATGAAGAAGTTCTTCTCCTGGTATTTCGTTAACCTTTTCCTCAATGTATTTGAATGCCGAAAATCCCCTGTTTGCCTTCACCCTCATGCCAAACATTACTATAACCTTGTTTTGCCTTCACTTCATAAATGAGATTTTACATGAATAGTTGACTTATAGCAAAGTTGGGAAACATCCCACGTGGATTGTCAAGGATTTTTTGTAGGTCATAGATAAATAGGAAAACATCAATTCCATTATCTCCTATTTGTCCTCCTCTTTCTGAATTCTGGCTAGTGCACTTCATAAGTTGCCTTTCTTTTTTCTCACTCTTGTGACAATAAATTGTTATAAGCAGCACAAAATCGCACTCGTCCTTCTTGGTAAGAAAGGAGGAAAGGTTGAATTCTGTTTATATCGAATTGAGAATGTTTGGTTTATATCAAATTGTTCTGGTGTATAATGTACCAACAGACTGAAGAAATCTAATTTTATCGGATCAGCATACCTTGACATAAACTAGTACTGCTATGAAATAGTAGGAAAACATATCTTCAATGTTGGTCCAATGGAGGACCATGTCGACCCATAAACCACTCTCACATTGACATTTCCGTTTTGTGATATACCAAAACTGACTGACATGATCCACTCTTCATCGAGCCAGAAGCATAATGGTTCATCTGTTGTATAGCAGCCATTTTATGACTTAGAGAAAAACCGTTTATACCTCCGTGTAGAGCTCGACGAGGGCTATCCAATGGGACAAAGGTGGAATGGAAGGTGGAATGGTGGTGGTGGTTTATCACGAACTGATCTAGTCTTGTTCCGGGGGTGCGGTATGTTAGTTGTAGAAAAATTCTTATAATAGTATTGTTTACAAACTGTTTGTTTTTGTCCATTCCGTTCATCCTTCTAGCTGACATTATTAGTTTTTTGAAAGTTCTTCGCCGATTTCTGCTGCGTTCATGATTTCAATGATCGGTGACATTCCCATCTTTCGAATGAAGATCTTTCTGTTACGAACCCACACAAATTTATATTGGAGTTATCTTTTGTAATTCCTCACCATCTTAAGTAGTTTGCGTCTGTTATAAGTCAAGCTATGATTGATATAAATTTTAGACGCTCCCCCATCTATGAGGCCCGATTGAGGTGTTGTGAGATTAGTTATTTTACGAGTCGCCGTTATAGAGTTATCCTTACCTAATCTCCTTAAGAACGTTGCATGTAGTAAACCAAGGTACCCATTCGCTTTCAGTCCTTGTCTTCGATAGCAGTTGTCAATCATACTTTAAGATGTATCAAAGTCGACAGCATGACCTACCTTTTTCAAAATATCAACAACTGATTCTTGTTGATTAAATGGTGTGCCTATTATTTCATTGACTTAGCCAGGTAGTTTTGGTCCATATCATCAACAACAGATTGTAATGTAATTACTTTTTCTCTAAGGCTGTAGGTATTCTGCTCTACCAAATCTTGAAGTGAGTTGTTCACCACAGTCTGTTCCATACGTATCCCATTGATAGCGCTTGGGTTTTCCTCAATGAGGTCGGAGTATCGGTTTGAATGATTTGATAGGTCTTTGATTTCATTGGAATGTCTTTCAACTATTTTTCCAAACTTATCATGGGTGGCTGTGACCTCCGTACGAAAGTTATCGAGGGTCGAGGACATTTGCTTGATAAGATACCTACCTACTTTACATCAACATCGGGCTTGCTAGTTTTACTCGAATCACCTGGGTTTTTCTCACCTATTGATGTACCAGCAGAGACAGAAGTCGGGTTGTCATCTTTCAAAGATGCCCTTCGGCTCTTTCCACAAGATATACAGAACCATGGCTTTTGAAAATCCTTATAGAATTTAAATTCTTCTTTTGTGAAATTTACACACTCCAAGTGATTTCACTCAATACTACACTTCGCGTTGTGGGGGAACCCCCTTGTCACAAAAACCGCACTTGGACATGTTATATTATCGTCGACCACCATCAACGATATTACCGACGACGGCCACTTATGACACCACTTGTAAAATTTGTAAAATAAATATAACACCTTTCCAACAAGGAGTCTAGATTTATATATATAATTCTTCTTTATTTTCTTCGTAACATTGGGCGGAAATAAATAAATAAATATATGCACATGTTTCAGATCACGAAATAGTATAAAAATGATATCGAACTACTATTTTCTATAATTCATTATATTTTAGCCAAATCGCTACTTCCCTCAGAATTTGAAGTGTCGCCTTATTTTGCCTTCCGGTATTTACAATTTCACTCGACAATTTTTATTGATAATATTTACATATGAACGCAATGTGCTTATTTAATGACAAAACTGATCTTCCCGAATTCAAAATCATCATGAATCACGATTGTTTACACAAGTTGATCGTGAATCGTTTTAAAATGGAGCGTACTCATTACGATATCCGACTAGACTAAAACATGATAAATCCTTCAGACATTGGTTTATCATCAACTGCCTACCGTTTGACGATATACATGTTTATACAAATGTATACATAGACAACTTGCAAGTATCGTCGCAGCAGTTAACTTCACCCTCGTCTATCGGTGGATTATCGCCCAGGTGGCCACTTCACGGCAAGCAGTAGCTGTTGCACTGTTCAAGTAGCTACTACAAATCTGATAGGGCTAGCACCTGGGGCACTATGGTTCAATAAGGTTGGGGACTCAAATTTGGCTCCCAAGACCCATCAGACTCCAGAAGTAGGGATTGAACATGCTCAACCCAAGCTTTCACAGCGACCCGACCCAGATGCTTCCTCCAAAACTTTGGACCTGCTGGTACTTCAACCATCCAGCTTACGTGGGTGATCGCCACGAGCGAGCATATCTGAAACACATCCACACTCGCATACTCAAATTGTTTTGACAGATTTGGTATCAAGGAATGCTGAAATGGACTTTAATGTTATGTTCCGCTGTAGGATTTGCAAAAGTAAAAACTCGTAGATTGTACTCAATAGATCTTCATGAAAAAATAGCTTTGAAAAGTGTTCGTCTTTCACATCGTGGCAAATATTCCAGTCGCTTAAATTTATATGTAGATACAAACCTTTCATAGAGACGAAGGAGGTGCTCACATAAATTCTTCTATAGAATTCTTCTGAAATAATGTAAACTACGATTGTATCATTCCCTCCGACTAGAATACATTCAAGTGAAAGACCGCACGTATTAGGTTAATGGAAGAGGAGTGTAATTAATGTGGAGTTCCAAAAACTGGAAGACAAAAGGTGATGTTGAGAGAAGTTGGACAATTTGTTAAGCCAAGAAGAGGAGGCGAGATTATAGTTTTCATCTAAAAGATTAAGAGGGGCTTGAAGCAGTCGTGACAGCGGGGAATGTAATTGCGGTGCGACGGTCCCTGACAATGGCTTATCACCAAGTGTACTCTTTCACTATCAGCACCCTCCGTTCAACGTTCAACAGACAGCTACATCGAGAGACAGAAGAAAAAAGAGCAGCCATGTCCCATCTCGCTTTGACTGATTAAAGCTTCCACGTAGAAAGGAGTGTTTTACCGGTTTTCTCTATTTATTCCGACCCCTTTCCTCGCGTCACTGAGTTGAGCCCCTGTGCCTAAACAGCGCTTTCATGCCACTCTCTCCCGTCGAAACGTCATAACGCTCCTATCGTCGTCCTACGACGTAAATAGTCGAGCACTCGCCATAATTCATGTTTAAAAAAGGGGGCTACAAATGGTACGTTCTTAGCCCTTGTCTTGTGCAGCGGATCCCCGATTCGTAATTGCTCATTACTTTGGCAATAATATTGTTTTATAGACTAAGCTCGAACAATGGCAATAGTGAGAACGTGAAGCATTCTTTCAGTTCTTGAGCAAATTGGAATAAAAAAAGTTCCAGTTATGCAGCATGATAGTATGAGCGAATTTTCGTACATTATCGTATTACTGTGTTATTCTGCTTTGAAATTTGAGCAATTTGAGTGCAAAGAAATTGTTAACCACAAATTTTATGGAAAATACTCAATCTTAACTCAATCTTAATAATAATCTACGATTCAAAACAGATTTCGGATGTTTAACAATTTTTCAGTTTTTTAATTGATTTTTCAGCAAATATTACCGAAATTTAAGTACATTTTTCACTATAATTTATTGAATAAATTTTTAATGTTCCAGTTAATCGTTGACAAACTTCTTTTGACTAAACCTCTGATAAAAATATAAATTCAATAATTTTTAGACGTTTTTAGTCATTTTTACTGATTTTTTTTAGCATAGTACTGAACATTGACCAATTTAATGTGCTAAAAAAGTATTGGTCCATGAACCCATCCTTTCGTATGGAATGCTTGATTTCTTGGCGCAAGAACGGAATTGCCTTCGAGTCTATCTAGAGGTAGCGGAAGCATTGTTTTCACTTTCGGGAGAAAAAAAAATTTTGGTCTCCAAAATCAAAATTTCCACTCGCATTTTACGTTTTAGACCATTTTAAACAACTTTCGTTCCGTGTCTGTGTGTGTGTGTGTGTGTGTCTGTCTGTCTGTCGTGAGTCCGCAAATCCTTGTAGCAAGCTTATTTTAACAAGCCTGACTCAATGCTACACTCAGTGCATGCGCAAACGTAAATTATACCAGTCATCATTTTCTTACCCCCTAAGTCGTTCGATCTCGCTCAAATTTGGAAGGTGGTTGGAGAATGGCGATTTTAGCATCACCTATCAAATTCAACATATGCACCACTAATGGCAACAGCGCATGCGCCAATGTGAAATCCTTGTAGCAAGCTTATTTTCTTTGTAACAAGCTTCTGTCAGTCTGTGTGTCTATGAGTGTGTGGGTGTGTGCGTCTGTCGTGTGAGCCAATTTTTCACCAGTGGGTTTAATTGAGAGTAAAAACCCAACTGTGGGGAAAGGCATTGTTTTTATTTCTTTTCAAAATTCGCCTATGGGGCCAAGATCGCTGCTTGAAAAACTTATTCCACAACATACGCTGATCTTGGATTTCATTACATAAAGATAAATATGATTTTCAAACATTTGTTGTTACTTTCCTGTTATACGCCTGCCACCTCAGATTCGGTTTTGTGACCACCAAACTTACACATCATTCTGATCTAGTTGTCCAGCTTATAGGTATGTACTTTACTAAATGGATTGATTTAAATTTTACTTTACTAAATGGATATTTAGTATAGTAAAAAAGTTTAGACTTTAACTAAATGGATTAATTGTTTTACTTTTGAAATTCGATCTTGCGTACATCCAGAGCACCCAACTATACATATCATTCTGAAGCATTTGACCAACTACTCTATATTTCACCAAAAGTTATGCTTGGCGGGTGTAAAACCGAATTTGAGGTGATGGGCATATTTAAGAGAAAATAATTTATCCATCTGTTGGGGGGTTATTAAGATGTTATCTTGTCGTGTGTGTATTTTGATGGATTTGGTGTAAGTTATTTCTTGTGGTTATTTCGTGTGTGGTCATTCGATAGAATCGATATTTCTTTTGTCCATAATACGTTTGTTCAGTATTCCCCAGCATTATTTATAGCTTCAAACAAAACAAAAAATGAAAGTGCGAGGATTATCGGGAGAAAGGATACTTGGTTGAAGCTGAGGTATTACGAACGGTGGGCCCTTTCTTTATCCGAAGGGAACTGAAGGGTTGGACTACCTCCCACTGTCGCTACTCTGTACACGGTTATGGGTATAGTAGAGATTTGGCCAAGAATCCTCCCCCCCTCCATCACCAACATATCAGACAACGTACCTAACAAATATTTCTCTTGTGCCTTGATGGGGGTAGCCGTGGTAAAATGAAAACGGGTGTGAAAGTATATCGGCCTCAACTGGTGAATTTCGGGCGCAATATCGAGGTCATTAGACCTAAGTCTGTTTGAAATTATTAGTTTCCGGATGAGAGGGAGGGTGTGTACCAACGGGGGCCGGACCTTAGACACACGGGCAGCAATTGGTGTTGCGTTTGACACAGAGACTTGTGGGAAAAAAAGTGTTTTACGTCAGACACACAGGTTGCGTTTGACACACAAGTTTCCAGAAATTGAGTTTCGCGTTGGATACACCAAACTGCTAACACACATTTCTCTTCCCACTCACAGACTTAGGAATGACTTCACTTGGCCCTGAAAGTTAAGAACAAGCTCCCAGACTGACTTATGAATTTACTATTAAAAATTGCTTGAAGTGAAGGTGTGGTTGAAATTTTGTGTTTCAATAGCTATACCAAAAGGGCATATAGCCAAACCTACACCCACGTTATTCACTACGGAATAGTTCCATCGTCGGATTTGCGAGATATCAATGTTTTGAGCCTGTGTGTCTAAGGTCATAGGTGCTTCCTGATTTTTCTTCAATCCGTGTTTCTAAGAAAACTCGTGTGTCCAACGTGATTGTCGCCCTCTGCTCACTTTTTCTCACCGTGTGTCTAAGGTATGTCCCTCTGTACCCAACGCGTACATCACTCCCAGAGGATCAACTTAGGTTATCACTTTTGAATCAGTTGAAGTACTTTGTCGTAATAGTGCTGGTGAAAACCTTTTGTTCCAAAATCCAATTTTTTATTTGAATAGCAGAATATTTGTTAGAACGATAGGTTAACAATTTCTTTGCACTCAAAGTCCGCAGTTTTCAAAACAATGTAATATAAAGGCCCATTTACACTGAGCGTGCACTGTTCGCAAACAGGTCGCGCAGCGCCGCGCAAAACGTTTGCAAACGCCCAAAAGGAGGGTGCGTTTTATTGAGATCACTCTAATTGTTGTCATCAAGTATCATCTTGTTATAATGTGACTCGTTAGAAACGTTTGTTTCTATACACAATAAAAAGTGCATTCGTGTCTTAAAGTTCTACAACAGTGTTTTCAATTATTATTACTATTTCTAAAAATCCATGTTAAATACCTAAAGTTACGTAAATATCTATTGGTTATGTAAATATAAATTCGTTTACACTGCCCGCGCACGGACAACCAAACAGTTGTACTCGCGCAAGAAACCTGACCATTCGCGGAAAAACCGTAAGCCGACGGATCAACCCCGCGCACGAACGAATGCTGTTCACAAACATTGCTCGGCAAGGATGAGTGTTTACACTGCACGCGCACCATCATAGTGGCAGTTTGCAAACCCGGTGCGCTCTCAGTGTAAATGGGCCTTAATCTAGTACGGTAATTCACTAAAATTTTCATGTTACACTTACATATGTATTGATTTATTAAGTAACGAATTCGAATATACAGACTGTGAACTATCATGAAATCATATGATTTACATTCATGCTTCATTGATGAAAAAGAAAGTAGTGAAGAAATGCTGTTGTAAGATAGATGCGAAATCTTGTATGCATACACTTTTTCTCAATCGTCTTTCATCCGCAGTGCATTGAAACATTGACACATTACGATTGAAGAAGGAAATCCAGCAACAAAATAATTAAACCAACCGTTTTTTTCTCCGACAATTCATCAAATACGAAAGAAAGAAAAAAATGTGCTTATAATTCGGGACACATGATCCGACACGTGATTCCTTAAGCTATTTAAGCTCGAAATAATATCAGTGCAGTGTTTTGTTTGGGTGATTGTGGTTAGGCGAATCTGCATATCTCTCCACCCTCTTGCGTCTTCTATCCCCAAAGGAAAGCCAACCGGTTAGGTTCCGACCTCCACCTCCTTCTCGTACACCGCTTATCCTCAGTCTGTCTACCCCTTGTTGCCTTAGGCTGGAACCCTCTCAAACTCGTATCTCTGCACACAACCCCATCCGAATCTCCGATTATTTGAGTCAACGAATGGTTCTTTGGTAACTTTGACTCAACATTTGTTCACTTTTCACTGTTGCATAATACGTACTACGGTAAATCGAGGATTCTTATAGATAGGGAATTTAATTAGCTCCCGCGTTTTTTACATAAGTCATCCTTGTGCTTAAAATTAAACTCAGATTCAAGTAGGGTATAAAGTAGCATCCAGGGTTGAGAAAAATTGCAAGAAAAAGTCCCAGTCTTGCGGCTTGACATTAAGAGAGACATGTAACTTTATGATCGAACGGGAAAAAATACTTTGTAAACTTCAGGAAGTTTGTTTGTTTGCTTTTCAATGACATAGTTTACTTTCTGAAGAAAAAATTAAAATAATAATATTAGAAAAAACAAGGTTCATCTACCGTTCTTATTTCCAACTCCTAGGCCGAAGTGTACAGAATTTTGCCGATGTTTTAAATCGCCCGACAATCTTTATACTCGTAGAAATATTACATCAAGTTGAATGAACGTGATGAACTGAAATTTAAGGGTTTTTTAATTACAAGTATTTTCGAACTTTCAAATGAAAAAGTAGATGGATAGCAAATTTTCATTGAAAACTGAGCATTTAAAATCGATATTTCGAAGGCTTCAACATTTGCAAAGTTAAAATGTTTGAATATATACAGGGGGTTTCACGTTATATCCGGAAAAAATCCCCCACGTACGTTGCAACTACGAGTAATTTCCGATCGAAAGTTCCTCAGAGAGATTTTTAATTTTTAAACGCTTTGTTTTCGAGTTATTCAATTTTTAAGAACTTTTTCGGGTTTTCGGCATCAAGTTACTAAAATGGTCATAACATATGTTTTTCAACATTTAAACATACTTTTCTCTCCCAGTTAGCAAAGTAAGTGTAAAATTGACTAGGCCGTTCTAAAGTTGACAGTGTTCTAAACTTTTTCCAGTAGCAGGCACGAGAATTCCGTGGGATTATTAACGCTGTCTAGCAGGTTAAAAAATACGTAGTTTTTCATTTGTGAAAATTTGTTGACATCGGGGTAGATTCCTGACTACGTTACCCAATAATCTAGCTCGTTAGATATCCTATCCAAAAGGAAATTTAGCGTCCTTTCCAACGGCATCCTCAATTTTTTTGTTTACTCTGAAAATAAAAGTAGTTATGACCATTTCAGTAACTTAATGTCCAAAACACGAAACAATTCTTAAAAATTGAATAACTCAAAAACAAAGCTTAAAAAAAAAAAAAAAAAATCTCAACGAGGAACTTTAGGAGGTACGAGCATTCTTAAACAATTTCTGGTATTTAATATTTTTAGATATTTGAATATGATTCAATACAGTTGTTCAAAAAATATCAGTTACTTGGAGTCGATATTTGATTCGTGTCCATTCGTTGTTTGGCAGAGTTTAATGATTTCAAAAAAGGCTAATTATTTGTTTTAACCAAAATCGTGTACTTTTAATACCGACGCTAACAAAAATCATAAAAATGGTGACAGCGATAATTACCCTCATTAATGACGAACTAAATTAATAATAACCAACACTAATTGTGTATTTGTCAGGATACGTGATGCACGACTATTTTCTGATGGGTGCTCGAAAGCGGAATATGATGTTCTCTACTCAGGAAAAGTAACTGTTGCGAATTTCCAATACAGCTAGGCTAGGTGAAATGAAAGGAGGTGGTGGTCAGATGGGGGGGGGGGGTCAATTCAGGGGTATTCAAACAGTTATAACGCGTGCAGTGGCTGCAGTTGATCTGATAATTGCCCTTCAAGAAAATTATGGTACGAAGTCAAGTGGAATCGAAGCATTAGTAGGTCGTGAGAAATCGATTTTCCATGTGATTGCCTCATTACGCACAACACAACACAATATCCATATCCAAACGAATTGTCCCGGTGGGGGATGGCACTGAATTACCTCCTCGATGAATTCGATAATGTTCGGATTGGATTATGTGTAAGGTGAGATTAACGTCAGTGGATGCACCATCGTGTTGAATGGTTGAGGAAGTCCATTGCTGTATCTGATCCGAACAACTGAATACTTGACGTAAAACGCCTCTTTCACTTTTCCTAGGACAAAAAAGGCAACCTGTACCAACTCTGTACCGTGGGCCAACGACGTACAGTGGGCAAAATGATCGATCTAGGTGTCCTAAATTATTTTATGAGCCTAAATTGTAGTAAATTTAACGATGATCACGAATATACTCCCTGCTACTATACCTTAAATCACTCTTTAATGGGTTTTCCATCAAAATACCGTTTAAAAAACACTTAACATGTTTTGTTAAGTTAAGCTATTTAGGAAGGACTTACGTTTTTTCTTTTTACAGGAGAGATGTAGAAAATTACATTTTGCGTCGATTGAATACCTTAAAATTGAGAACAAGTAAGGAAGTTATATTGTTTCAATGTTTTCAATGAGAAATGCTAAACTGGAAAATCACAAAATAAAGTGAATAGGAATAGTTAAATTATCATTTTATTCCGTTGCATTAAAGTAAAATATCACATTATGTTGCAAACAAATTGTTTTTTCGAATCATTTGCTTACTTATGAGTAAATATGGCATGAAAATATCTTAAATTAAGCATCACATTCATTTTCATAATTCAAAATGAGCAAAAGATCGCACTAACTCGAAGTGATATTTGAAAACAAGACAATTTTAGGATTCTACATCAGCTTCGATAAGTTTGACCAAAGCTACCTGTTCAAGCGAGGCCGCTTCCAAGAAATTAGGTACGAATTTTCTTGAATTATTTCGGTAGGCGTCTAAACCTACGCAGATGTATTTAGATTTTTTTTTTTTTTTTTTTTTTTTTTAAACTTTATTGGCTTCAGTATAACTATTCAGCCTGTCATACTAAAGAAAATTTACAATTACATTTCAAACTTTACATTTCAAACAAAATACTATATTTAGATACCTAATGTACCTACGCAGATCTATTTAGATAACTACCTATATATATTTAGATAACTAAACCTACGCAGATATATTTAGATACCTAATGTATCTATAATAGACATCGTCTAATAATTAAAGACAGGTCTTCTGCGTAGAAGGACTATCCAATACAGAAATAATAAACCCATGTGTGATAGGTAATTTGCAGAGTTTTCACCCCGAAAGCCACGGAAAGGGTGTCTACTGTACCGTGACTACCCCTTGAACAACTCACCGAGGTAGCTAACGTAGCCACCCAGACGGCGTGAAAAAGGCGATAGTTGCAGACACCAATACCCTCTGAAGCCAATTCAACCCACTGGGAAAATATGGCGGATTCAGAGCGCTGTCGGAGTTTTTTACGTCTACTGACTAATGCAATGCAGCAGCGAACTCAGCAGATGAGCGGGGATTAGGAACAGTTGATGTTTGGTGTTGTACGGTCGCACCACAGCAACTGCTGCCGGAGATGAGAAGAAAAGAGAAGAGTAGAGGAGAGGAGAGAGAGGATGGTCAACGCCTAAGTTTGGAGTGCTCACTACCCCCCCCCTCCCCCCTCCCTATCACATTATAATTTTAGGTTTATGCGGTTTATCTGTTACATTAAAAAAAAAGAAATAAAATAAAATAATAATAATAATAAGAGGCGTAGAGTTCCACGATTTATTTCTCCTTGACTCTTCTTAAAAAATGTGGGAGATCATTAATGTAAATCGAAATGTAAATGGCACTCATTCCAATGTTGAGAGTCCTTTCACATCTGATGACTTCAACAAATATTTTACTACAGCAGCTAGTAAGATTGTTTCTCAGCTTCCTAAGACTAAGAGTGATCCATTATTGGATTGTAACCTTATTTTGCCAAATAATGCCTTGCCTTTCAATGTCACAAATGTTGAGCCAATATGGTTCTTGATCGTATATCTGATTTGAAAAATTCAGTTGGCTTTGATGTGTTCAGGCGCACCTCTAAAATGATCAAACGGCTTTCCTTGGCTCTTGTGTTTCCCATTGCTCATTTAATCAATGAGTCTGTGTACCTTGGTTTGTTCTCACTCGTGTTGAAGATAGCCGAAGTTGCGGCTCTACCCAAGAAGGGAGATCGAGAATTCATTATGGTTACTTAGCAATATTAATTTATAACTTAGCGTAATAAATCAGCTTTCCTGGCCACGACAATGGCTTAGGGATCATGAGATGTTGTGATAAAATGGGAGCATTCCAAAAAGTGGCGAACGATTTTCCTGCTATGAAAACTAAGGAAGATACCTACACTTTGCTAGTAACGCATTGGTTTTGCGTGAAAACCAATAGAAAATGAAGCTTCCTGTACACTTTTCGAGCTAAAAAAAAAAGTTACACAATTTTTTCAAATATCCCAAGCTAAAAATCCTTCCTCTTATGTCCGAAAAACATCGTTGCTCGTGTGTGGTGAACAGATCGCAAGATATATTTTTTGGACAGCATAGCGCAAGTTATTAGGTTGATAACTTAATCATCAATGAAATATTCGAAGATTCCTACTGGTGATAAATTTGTGTATCCTAAGTAGTTATGGGTCGGCAAAGTTCTTGATACATCATAGAAGTCTCCATTCCTCAACAATACTGAATGCAGCATTGGGCTGTTTCTTACGTTCGGTTACTCAATCAGTTTTGACGAGTTTTGATGGTTTTCCTCAACTCAGAAAAGCTCCTTTGCACAGTTTTATCTCTGAATGGGTACTAGTACTGCTAGGCTCACCTCCCAACGATAGTTGAGAGATCTTACATCCGCATCAGCGACCAAATGCCGCTGAGGTTGCACATGGGCTAAATGCCGAAATTGTCATCTCCCAAGTCTTCATTAGTAAAGTAATTGGGTTCTGGAGGAACAATGAGAATCTCCCTTTCGTACAACTCGTCATTGTCAGCTGGAAGCTGATCAATTACCTACTATACTGTCAGTCCGGGCTAGATTATCAACGACAATTAGCTGAAAAAGAGGATGAAATGAACAACTCTAAGTCATGTGCTAAGTGGCCAACGTACCATTTATGATACGGTCAACTTTATACGTGAATATTTTCATGAGATGATCGTCGATTAAACCTATCCTAGGGAGATCTTTCACTACACATTTATACTAATGAAATATGACAACATATATTTTTAGGAATGATTAATCTATAATTATACATACTATTCATCAAAAATGATGAATATTTGAGAAAACCGCAAAACACAAATGAGATCAGCCCTTGGGAACGGGTAAGGCTCGGTTCCGGACAACTTCATGATTATAATTATTGGAAACATAGCTAGGTACTTAATCATGATTTCTGAACCATTGAGAGTCCAAATATAACTTTGGTTTAAATCCAGCAGCTCTGTAAAGTCCTCTCTCTCAACGGAACAAATTTGGTACGTTGCACTTTACTGGGTTAAAATAATGTGTCACTAGAACGTAAACGTTCTATTCACAATTTTTGCATTCTTACAATTTTTTTCAGTGTATCCGTATGATTCTGCGTACTTAAAAACTCTAGTGTCAAACCAGTAGTGCGCGGTGTTTAATATAAGACCCAAACCTGATATGAAAACTGGGGTTATTACTTATTTTAAATAAAGAAGTAAGTGTGGGGTGCGCATTTTGCGTCATGAGTTTCTTAATCCTCAAAAACTAATAGGTCACGTTGGTGTTTTTTTCAATTTTTGAAATACAGCATTGTTAGGGGAAAACTCGGGTGGATTTTGTGAGGTAGAACACCCTGTGAAACTAAATGATAAATTTCTAGGATATTGGAGCCGTTGCCTTATCTTTATTTTCTTTTAAAATTTCTCTTAAACGCTCTGCAGTATTTGGAAAAAAATTATAAAGTGAAGTTTCTGCTTCCGAATTGAAGAAGCTACTATGTCAACTTTATATGTAACCACCGAATACGTGCATAATGCAACAACCGAATGCAATCTGCATAATTCTGCTACGTACGTCCGTATCTACCCTTAGAAAAAGTAAGTCCATTAATCTGCAGAGAAAGAATATTTGTTGGTAGATTTCTTCTGTATCCCATCGCACGCCTGGAAAAACGCGGATGTAAATAGTAAAACCGGAAGGGGATGGAAAGAAAACTGGCCCCTTGGGACAGTAACCTACTCACAACAGCACTACATATTAGACAATTGTTTGGTATAAACACAAGGTTTCCTCTCTGACCCTTAGTTTAAAGCGCAGAGGCGGGGAGGAGGTGGGTCTCATCCCGAACACTCTGATTGGTCTACCCCTTCCCGTAATCCTTTCTAATCGCCACGTCCTAAAACCCTACTTCTTACTTCGTCGTCATCCTTCTTCCGAGTCGCTCTATGCCAATTACCCCACATTCTAATCTATTTGACCCAAGTATTTCTGCAGTCCCCCAAACCCTCGTGATACCCAAATTCTCTGAGTGCCGTCCGTCTACAACGTTACGAGTGCGGTCTCCACTGGAAGCAGTACCGGATCCCGGATTTTCGGAGCGACTTCCTATCAGGCACCTAACTTCCTACCATTCCTTTTACATGCATGCCAATTTAGGGGCTTTTGGGTTGAATGCCCATATTCTTCTGCTCGCTAAATTGCGCTAACTCAGCCGTAGGCGGCAGTGGTCCTTCGTAAAATCCATTTAGGACGTTTCCTGATGGAGGGGCATTAATATCCTGTATTAGTCCCCAACAGCAATATTGGCCACCGGTGTGCAACACGGTACCATGTCTTTATGTAGGTACGTAATTGATTACGCCTGACTTAGTTCTCAAAGATTTGAGAACGTGTAGTTTGTTGCTCTTTCTTCCGGTTGAATCATGAAAATTATTATCAAGGCAGTTAGTTGTAACTTCAATACAGTTTGTGTCAGATTGATTCAGAACTGATTCTGTTTTGGAGGTATTTACTAGAACTGATGATGTCACTAAATAAGGGATCTGCGATGATTCTTCTAGGATTAGTGGTGGCATAGGAGGTAACTGTCGGTTTTGTGGGAGACTAACGGTTGGGGAAAAGGTTCACGTTATTGGTCGTTAGAGAGTTAGGAAAAAGGTTTAAAAAAAAGAAAAAGTGATAACTTGTAACCCCGACCCTTTAGTTCGGCGGCTCGACCCGTAGTTGCCCCTCCGGTCCTGTTCCGACCACACCCTCCTCGCAGCATTAAGAGATGATAAGGAACGCTGTTGTTGCCTTCCACTCTGCCCCCGGCCATTGCCCGCCTCCACAGTCATTTCCGGGCTTCGGTCCAGTTTTCGTTATTTGTCCCGCCATTTCTCCCCCCAACAATATCTCATGTCTCCTGCAATCACATCCCACCCTCAACCGCCCCGCTTCGTACCGAAGCTTCCCAATCACCTTCCGCGTCGGATTCCCCTTCGGTTTGGAAATCGCTTCTCTCAGTTGGAAACTTTCAACTCAGAGATCGCTTTCGTCAACAACATCGATGAGGATCGAATTCAAATGTTGTTTTCATCTAAACTAAAAGGATACCTGCCTATAAAGAATATTGAGAATGATAAAAGTGTATGCCACCTTTCTCAACCAGAACGCGACATGCACAATATTTCAATTTTCATATTGTTAATGAAATAAAATGAAAAGCATCCTTTTAATTCCTTGAACAGTTCAAATTCAACCTGAGCGGTGAAGGAATCATTGCGACTTACAGAACCATTAATCACTGTGAGCATTGTTTGGAATAGTATGGTCAGAACACCAGTTATAAGCCACATGTAACGCCACTTTAGGGGGGGGGGTGGGGGGGGTGTCATCTTATACCATACATACCAAATAAAAGTTATTTTTATTTTTTCCCTTATTTTTAAGACTAAACATCCAATAAATACAATCTGATGTTAAATTTGATCCAACCTGATGCAAGACCAGTTTTTGAACGATTTTCTCAATAAGACTGTGGCACTTGTAATTGACAAAACATTTTTAATACTGTGAACCAGTTATTGGTCACCATCCAAACTTAGTTTTCTAAATTCCAGGTGTCTGAGTTATTATGAATATTTTGCTCGCGTCGAGTAACTAATTAAGATGGCAGTGCTGTATGAAAAATCATATTGATGACGATTTCGGAAGCTGCTGAATCCCAGTTTCAGTGCTACGATATTTCAGTGATGGAGCTGCGATGGCTGTTCCGTAAGAAGACGCCCAGAAAATCACTCTATTCATAAGGGCTGTACTTTTCACCATAAGAGAGCAATCTGCGGTTGTTTCTTCACCGATTTATGAAGTTTTTCAAATTACAACAATATTGAGGACGGAACAACGGGGTTCACCATTTTCGTAATTGATTGAAAGCTCAGAAAACCACCGATATCTGTCTACCTATGCTGCTAGGACCAATATGTTTAGTAAAACCTCAGGTTCTCCGATTCCTAATACTTACATGCAGTGCTATAGCGAAAAAACATGGACATTTTCGTACTTTTTTATAAGTTTGTTTTATTCTTTTTATATCAAAACTAAGCTATTACGGGGAAAGCATATATTACATGAGTTCAAGAGAGTTAAATTCTGCAACGAATGATTCACTTGAATTTAAAATTTGAGTAAGTAGTAAAACTTGAAATCGCTGGTCAAGAAATGATAATTTTTTCATTTTGGATGATTTCTTGCTCGTTGGTTTTTAAGCGCTTCAGCCCCTTAAACGGTTACCCCTAATGAAAAAATGAATAATTGAAAATCGTTGAACATTTAATTCAGTGTTTTATGGGCACCTACCGAAAATTGGAAATTCCGTCAATTTTTAGCGCATTTATGACGAAAAATTAAAAAGTTTACCAGACAATTCCTTCCTACACAAAGGTGGAACGTCTGGATAAGAATGACTTTAATATTGCAACACAATTTAATACGCAATTTAGTTGTATCAACCTTGCGGTACTAATTTTAATTAGTAAGTACTAATAGTATTATTGCCGAAATAAATTAATTTTTCTTTTTAACTAATCTCCTTAGAAACCTATCTGGCCAATATGGAAAACATAAAACGCGAAAACATTATCAATAATATTTTTTATTTACAATAATGTTGTAATAAAGATCATTAAAATAAGGTAGGTGATCTATAATTGTGTAATATTGATTGTAAAAATAAATATTAGCACACCATTATCTTCCACTTTGCAGGCAATCTTCCAGCCTCCTCCTCATCCACTACTTGCGCTTGTCTGGATAATTAGCACATCTTCATTTCCATCTACGTTTAACTCAATTTCGCCGTTTTAACCATGCAGCATTAAGCGATGCAATTGATGCATCTGAGGCATACCATTTTGCAACTGTATGCCGCAGCTCTCTTACAGCTACATGATATATATGGATCGTCGATGAGATATCTGGCGCCAGTCTGTCGGGGCCCCAAATTTTTGTTTAATGTGTATGGTCTCATACAATGACGTTTGGAGATTTCTAAAGTAGAAAGGAACTGGACGGATATCCTCCAATGTAATTTGAAGCTTTCAAGACTCTTAACCGCTTTTCCGCAGAATTCTCATACAATGCATTATGGAGGATCTTTTGGCCAGTTTGCTTGAAGCACACTGCATTTATCGTGTGGTCGCTTGCACTATCAGGATCTTTACACCATACTTTTGTTGAAGATACCACATTGTCCAAAAACGGAAGTTACACGAGATTCACACGACTGACAGGGGCTGTTTAACAACAGAATATGGTCTAACACCCTAGATGCTCCACAAAAATCAATATGTCATGTGATTGTAAGAAAGAGTGCAATGGAGCCTGCATTTGGAAAAAGACTCTCTTCAGCAGATGTTCCTCTCTCTGCATCACCACTGCATCGGCAAGAGCTAAACGAACTCAATCGTTGACAATGTTGGTATGCTTTTCTTATCCCAGATTGGATTGGTTGGTAGTTTTCAAAAGTATTCTTCATAAAATTTAATTAAATTCATCATTATCATTATAATTACTAATTAAATTCAGTACTATAAGGATAATTAAACTAAACTGTGTTTAAAACTCAGTAGCCCTACCAAATTGAAACTTATTTATACTAACAACCTCAGGTGTAGCATTCTAGTGACGTTATTGATTGCTTCGTCATGAATGCGCTAAAAATTTCCCGACTTTCCAATTCTCGGTAAGTAGGTACTCATCATTAGACACTGAATCAGATGATCAATGACTTTCAATTAATAATATTTTCATTTGCAGTACCCGTTTCAAAGACCGTAGCGCTCAAAATGTATTTGAAAAATTTATCCGAAATGAGAAAATCGCCATTTTTATTTTTGAGGATAAATCAACAGGCCTAATCAGTGATATGGTACAATGTGACACATGATATGGTAGCTTATTGATACGAGCATAGTCTCAATCACTTCAACACAGTATCACGAAATGCTGTGATTTTCAGTCGTTTTGAAAATGCCAATTCGTAACTGGTTTGGCAGCCAAAATTATCAACTCGGTTGATCTAACGAATATTTTAGAAAACATTTCAGACATTCAGGTGAGTTTTCAATAAGAACATTATGCGACGGTGACCCTTACCCCCTAAGGACTGTGTCACAGATTGTAGCGAAGTTTAGTAATTTTGGACTCGGTTGAATTGTATTCGAATTAACTTTAAATTTCAGTCAGTTTCGATAACACAAGTCGCTAAGTGGTCTGGTAGCCCAAATTCTCAACTATGAATGTCTAATGAACATCTCAAAACAAATTGGAGTCATTTATCTCCCGTTAAACTCAGTTCAAACTTTCATCAAATTTAAAATGGGCAGTTTTTACAATTCAACATTATGCGACGCTAAGTTGGTAGTACCCTTATCCTCCGACGACTGGATGACAGATTGTAGCGAAGTTTAGCCGTTTTGGCTTCGGTTGAATTGAATTCAACTGAAATTTAAATTTTGGTCAGTTTTGAAAACGCAAGGTGGTAACTGGTCTGGCAGTCGAAATTTTCATCTAGAAAGGTCTACTGAACATTTTACGAAAAATTCCAGTAATTTATCTCTCAGTTAAATTGAACGCAAAATTTCATGAAATTTAAAGTGGTCAGTTTTGAAAACACAAGATGTAAATGGTCTGGCGACATAAAACGTCTATTAGGATGGTAAGCTGAACATTTTAATGAAAATTCGAACCATCTCATAACCTTTCAGTTAAATTCAGTACAAAACATCCAAATTTTAATCAAAATTTTCTAAAGGAAAGCAAAGAGTACGGACTGCGAGACCACCAGTTCTTTATCTAGGTGCATGAGAACTACAAATTTAATGAGTCCGTAGCTTTACGTTTTTCAGTTAAATAGCGATGTTTTTGGTTCTTAGGCTATCGCAACTTGGTTAATTGCACCCTTTCCATGTTCAAAGGGGCAGTAATCGAAGCTGGTGCGAGGCTACACGCGACGCCCTCGAAACGTATTCAATTTACATCGCAGGCTGTTCAGAATCTCTGGTATCTATGGTGATCCATATGTCTATTGTTTGGGCATTTGAAACTTCCCGTATCTATGAAAATTTAATTTTCCTTTCGATGTTATTGAGAGTAAAAATCTTGTCAGTCTATCGCGTCTGCGTTTCGATGAATAAAACTTTAGTATGAGAGAAAAACTCGTTGACTTGGCCAATCAAATAGTTGTAGAGGTCCCATCATCTTCTGTCGGTATCTTCCCGTATATCTATACTAATTTTTATTAGGTTATATTGACACAGGCGATGTATCAAAACCATAACACTACGCAACCAAAACCTCAATATTCTGTATAGTCAAGGTTCATATAATCTAATCGTAATAATCGAAACGACATTTTGTGGGCTATTTGATCCTCCTAGTGTAGTTTGGGAGTAGGTATGATTAATGAGAGTGATTTACCAACTTTCAAAAAGTAAACAGTGTGAATACTTCAAAACCATTGGTTTTCGAGACCTTACACCCCATAAAGCTAACGTTATCTACCACGAGCCTTCGACGTGCGCAAAGCCACCGGTGTCATACATATTCTACACTGCTTTACGCGGCCATCAATCTTATCACATTGATGTCTCTTATTCAGACGGTACCTACTCAATCTCTCCCCGATCTTTTGTCAGTTTTCCAATATCAAGTTGTGTATTCCCCCCTCGATCACTTCATATTAATGCTTTTTTCGTCGAATATTTACCTTTTTCTCTATCTCCACCAACCAATTCTCTTTATATTCACCTGGTATCCTCGATTTCAATTATCATTTTATTATTATTATCATCCTCATAATCTATGCGTTAATAATATTCCTACTTCACTCACGCTTACTTCATACCTCAAAGCTATATTTTGTGTTCAATACATATTTGATCTTATGAAATTTTTTTCTCCCAAAAGATCAATCACGTAAATGGTTGGGGTAATCCATAGACATGTACACATATGTACATGTACATAACATATTTGTATAGCTGTAGTATTAATAATTCAATATTGCCATTAATTACAATATTTTAAATTTCCTGGGAAGCCCTATTTTGTGAGTTTTTGGTCATGGGAACCCATTTTCGTATCGGATCCCCGGCTATACAGTTGTTTACAAAAAAAACTAGATAATTGAAATATGGGGAAATCGGCCTTCTTCAATTTCACTCACTGCTGACAGTCTCATAAAACGCATATTTTTGGAGTTATTAAAGAAAAACCGGGGGGAAATCCTAATGTTACATGTTTTTGGAAAATAAAACAATCAGTAGCAAAATTTTCGTGTGCGAACCTCAAATTCAGCCCCAAAAAAATATTACCTAATATAGTCTCACTAATCAAAACTCCACTTTTCTTCGAGAGCTCTTTTTTGGCATAATTCGCCAAGATTATGCAAAAAATAATGGATATACCCGAAATCCCACATACCATACAGAATTTAATATAAAACCATGAACCCCCAACACACAGCACACCATCACATCTCCACCACCTTATTAACTCTCCTATTTTATTATTAGTACCCAACGGTCTCTATCTGTTATTGTTGTTTTGGATATGGATAGTTCCTTTTCCAGTTTCTTGAAACGGCCACAGCGACGTGGTTACGCTTACAGCATTTAACCTTGCTGGTCATCCTCCGATTGTTGCAACCGTATCTCCTCAACCCTTTTCCATCGTATCCTGTCAGATGTTATAAAAATTGTTTTCAGAACAATTCTTTGTTCTAGTCGAGACTGAAGCATGTATTTTAAAGTTTTCCCTACTCGAATGACAAATTTAATCCCCCAGAATCCGTAGACCGAATTCAATCCGAACCAATGGAATACATATTATGTAATATAGGTCTACATTGCCGCTTGGCTAATTGATCAAATGAGAGATAAATAATTGTACAAAACTGAATTTGAATGAAATCATCATATGCGACTATGTATCATTATCATATATGATGAATAGAATATGTGTGAATACATAATACCTAAGGAGGTGGATGATGGGAAATCAGGCAAGAGGGGTGAAACACCGGAAGGGGCCACGAGATTCTAGCCCCGGACTTACTCGTTTAGTTTGGCAACCCTCCGCGTGGCATTCCCAGCGCTCCAGTCGCCATGTTATCGTTTTGTTAGGGCTACTCTCTCATCTCGATAGTACATACCATCAGGTAATCAATCCCTTCAGTAAAAATTCAGATTAGTTGGACGTATAAATTAGTATCAGGTTGGCAAAATGATTACAATGGCGAGACAATAACGGAAAAGTTCCAATGTAGATTAGTTGGACAAATAAATCATAATGATGTGTAGAGTTTGGTTATCTGTATGCTCGCAAGCTCGCATCTCAAAAAATAAAATAAAATATCCTAAGTCAATCCTCTTTGTAAAATAGAGATTAATTGAACAAATAGATCGGTAATACGATTAAAACTATGTTACAGAGATTGAAATCCAACGCAAAATCGTTAGTGCCGTGTTGGGTTTGAACTATGAAACTCCTACACCGTTGGCAGAATTACTAACCATTCGGCTACAGAGGATCCCATAAAACAGTGTTCAACTACACTTGACTACCGACAGAGCGATTGGAGCGTTAGGAGTGCTACACGGAAAGAAGTTGAGGGCTAGAGTCTCGTGAAGGGGGCAAGTAAGAAGAAGAGGCAGACGGCCTGAAGATAGCGCTAGCCGGCATGGAAGGTAGCCCCCCCCCCCCCCTTTACTACTATTCCAATGGCTCGTCACTTCGTCATCAGATGTATCTGCGGGATGGTAACCGAGAATGGTCATAGATCAATACCTAGTCATTTTTGTTGAGTAAGTTGTATAGGAATAGCAGTATTAGTAAGAGCGAAAATGAGTAGAAATCTTAGAGGGTGAAGTCAGTAATTGAGAAGTGCTTTGTCAGATGACAGTCACCCACCCACACATTATCCGTGCTCGAGGTTTGGAGGTACCTTGGAGTCGATTTCTGTGGCCTCCATCGCTGCATGGTATTGGAGCTAGGTGGAGCTCTTTCCCGATTTACGAAAGCCTCATAGAAGCCACAGCAGGAGCTCCGCCTCTTTCACATGTACTTTCTGCCAAAGCCAATCTATGAGTTAATATTTGGCAGGCTTACTTCAGGGAGGCTGCTTGAGTTTGATCGCAAAGTTTGTTCTGCTGTGTACTATTGGCTGGGCTTCCCACCTGGTGTTCCAAGTTCAAGAATCCATGCACCAGTCAAGACAGGTAGGCATAGTGTTGTCTCGTTCTCAGCAACAATCCAATCATTATGCCACCAGAGCCCGTAGAGCCTCTGGTTGGGAGGTCGTTGCCACTGCTGTTGACTTATACTTTGTTAAACAACAGTTCTTGTGGTGCTACCAAGCAACATCAACTGCTTCAAAACCCAGCTTATTAGCAGAGTTCGCTACTGCACTACATGAATCAGCAGATGGTAAAGAACTGTGATGGTACTCTGAATCCCCCCTACTATTCCACTGGGTGGACTGGCCTTCAGTGGGCATTGAGGCCCCTCATTACCGACATTTTCATGCTGTCCTGGTGGCCAGGGTGGCCATCTCAGTGAGATGTTTTAGAGGTAGTCTGGGGACTGTAGCTACCCATTGTCCTGCATTTCAGAGTAAAGATGAGAACCTGTATCATGTGGGGCTGCAGTGTTGGGGAACTCATGGTGGTGGCATCCTACGTTATGATGGAGTTGCCAAGGAGATAACAGGTGCCCTATCATCCAGTGACAAGGGTGTGGAAAGAGAGAGACTGTATTAAATTTCGAGTGACCGGGGAAAGAAGCTTGATATAGTTGTTGTCAAGCCTGATGGGTCTGCCATAATTCAGTAGTCAGCAGTGTGGAGCAGACCGGGCGGGCTAAGATAAGTATGATAGAAATGATCTATGGCAAGCAGTATCCTAGCTAAAGGGAGTGGACATCAAAATCATGGCACCACCCGTGTCATGGCATGAGGTGAGGTGTAGGAAAAGTCTCAGGGAATTACTAGAGTTGGGCATCTTGGCCCGATTACTCCATGGCATCACCACCCACCCCTTTCATCCCTCTCTCCCACTTTCTCATTTATCAACATCCCTGATCTCTAGGGCCAGCGTAGGCTAAACCTAAGCTTCCTTCTCACAATCTGATCCAGTTATTTTGTTTTTTTCTTCTTTCTTGGAGTGCCCCCTCCGCCCTTAGAAAGGAGCATTTTAAAAAAGAAGAAAAAAGTAAATATATGTATGCAACATTGTTAGCGCAACCCAGATTACAATTCCCAACGAACTTCCGTGATTCTCATTTTGTTCAATCCTAATTTCAGTCTGGCTGTGCACTGTCTAAGTTAAAATTTTGGTCCAATTTTCGTGAAGTCTTTTTTGTTCAATTAAAAATTTGATCTTGTTGAGGAATATACGTCAGGTGTTTCAAAACTGTTATGAAAGGGAATGAATAGAGGGGGATAATACTGATAAATCATACATTTTTTTAAAGATGTATTTTGTGTAAGATGATAAATCATATTTCCACATAGATTACCAACTTTGATGTTCTCCTCATTTCAAATGTTTACAACGATGAACGAAAGTTACCTAATGTCAAGACTGATGCCCAGCAAAACTGATTTGAACGATGCAAAGGAACTTTTTATGTCCATCTTCCAAAGCCCACGATCAACACTGTACATTATAAATACCTTCTTAATCTATTCCCCACATTATTACCCCACCTATCTGACCACTACCTAACTTTTATCTCTACATCAATGTTGTACCACATATTATTGAAGCATGTATGACATTAAACTATTTGGTAGTTTGAGGACACTTGACTGAAAAGTGGTGGGGGAACGTGAGATCACGAATCCACTGACTACTGAAGACCAGATCACACATGTCATACATATCCTATGTACACATACAATTCTACGAGGTATCCGTGTTTTGATTATGATTAGACAAGTCTATTAATACAGCAAAGTTTATCGTTACCTCAATACTTATTTTGTAGCAAAAAAACATAATGCTCCGACTTTGCACATATTTACATACCTACCAAATTTAGCAAGCTCATTTAAGACGATTATGTTGAAAAGCCACGGAGTCAGTTTTCGTAGGTACTACCTACCTTCGGACCTCTTGAGCGCCCGTGTTGTACGTGATGGCATATCGCTTGAGGAACGAGATGCTTGAGAGGGGTCGTAATAATGGCTTCCGAGAGAAGCTAAATGCCAGGGCTTTTGTTTTGAGTAGGTTTAAAGAGGGAGGTTATTTCTGACTACGCGGTTATTCATCCTCGCTCCCCAACATCCCGATAGCGCACGTAATCCTCCAAGCACGTCTGGAATTAATTTAGAGAGTCAATAATTACATTTATAATATCACACGCCGTCAAGTGGCTTCCTCTCCATCTAGATGCCTCATGATTAGTCTCTCGTCCGAAGAGAATCCAGTCAGGTGCAGAGGCCTCGAATATTTGAGGAATGCCAACCCACCTCCATTGAGGAGTCACGAGGTTTCTCGGCCAAGTTAACTGATATCCTTAATAATTTCTCTACATAATGACGAGTAAATTGGCTTTGCCGTTAGGATTCCAGTATATTTATGGCGTTCCGAAGGTTCAAAGCATGGTTGCTCCAAATTAAATGAACATAGTGACGCACGAGGCAAAGTGATTATTATAAACCCGTGAAGTGATTATTGTTATAATGAAGTATATCGGTTCCTTCAATAAAAATTATGTTGACAATAAAAATTATTTTCACAATAAAAATAAAACTTTTCAAAGACTGATGTGGTTGTGATTTTTTAAAACTGCATAATATGATCTCGATATTAAGAACTTGAAAAGTACCTAAATTGACATCACAATTTGGAATAGATTGGTCTAGAACACTTATTATAGTCCAATTCTCGATATCAACACAATGATAACTAAAATCATAAACTCAGTAGCAAGATCTTACTTAAAATATTGATAAAGACCGAATATAACAATAATAATAGGTGAATACAATAATAATTTGCCGCATCCGCATGTATGTAAACTGGTATGCGGAACGCGTAACATTTTTCATCCGGGTCTTTTTTTCCTCCGTTCCGCATTTACTGGCGCAGTGTATAACCAGCCTAAGGCGTTGCGGCCTTACAAGTTAGCGTATATTTACCTCAGATAAGACACGATCTACTCATCAGGGTATATCACAATAATCATTGCTTGCCCGGTTCTAGGTTCTTTAATGAACCCCCTGAATACATGTAATAAATTAGAAAACGAACTTAATCATCGGCTTTGTTCGTTTTAACGAAAGATCTGGCAATAATGAAAGATTTGATGTTTTAATCTAATATTCTACTATGTACTCGTTAAGAAGTTTAATTCAACGTTTATCTGTTGATTAGCTGTCCGTTATCTAAGGATGGCCAACTCACTAATAATGAAAATTGACTGTAAATTCATATACCTATTAATCTTTCAATGAGAGCTAGTATCTGTGAGATACATCCAGAAGCATAGTACATAGGGGAAAGGGTTCGGGGGATAAGTAGCTGAAATCTTTTCGCACAAGGGGCCGTCGTTTGGTGGGGATTCCCGATGGAGAGGATCGGAAAACTTCCCTTCACACTCACGGCAGCTGCGTACCCAGTAATATTTCTACACATCTATGGCCGTACCTGCGTGGGCTTATCACGTGGTTATTAGTATCCATTCGATTCCTTCGCCCATTGATATATTTTCATTCAACAGAAACCTTTTTTTTTTCAAAACTTATTAGGTACGTCTTGCACTCTATGTCACACTTACTAAATGTGTTCCAAGTTTCCCTGGAGAAATGCTGAATTTTAAAATCGGGACCAACAGGAACAGCCTTACAGAAAACGATGCAGACCTTGTTCGAAAAGGAAGCAAACCATACTTTTTTCTTTTTTGGGAGGTGTATGTTTACAAAATATTTGTAATCAACATGATACAACTGTGAGTACCTACCTTTTTAGCATGCCCTACTGGTTGTCGAGGCGTGAAGATTTTGATGTTTCATGGTGATTTTAGTTCCTAATATGAATCTAACCGTATACTTTTCTTGTTTCAATTATCTAAATGAAGGATGTGATCATTCGAAGTATGAATAGTATAAAAGGACAAACCAAGAAGCCGGGTCGTTTCAGTAGGTATTTCACTCTCACTGTCACTAGGTGCCTCTCACTAATTTTTCATTAGGTCGATATGATTTGATATTCCTAGTTATCTCACTCCAAGACGTTGATACGACATACTGCATTCTGAAACTGATAGAACTCTTGCCGTTAAAGCACTAATTTTCAATTACAATTTTATGAAAATCAACAGACTTTGAGTGTAGCACGAATGTCATGGAATCGTAGAAAGGTGAAGCAGCAACTGAATGAATATATGTATGTATATATGTATGTATGTGTCATTCCAGACGATAACTCTCCTTGAGAATGAGATAAAAATTCAGTTCTTGCGCCAAAAAATCGAGCTTTCCAAACGAAAGGATGAGTTTGTTGGCCAGAGCTTTTTTTTCACGGGCTGTGGATGTAAGAGGAATTTACAAGTATCCATTTTTCAAATCCAGCGTTGAAAACCATTTTCTACCATTTATTGTAACTAGAAGATCATCAATTCTTAACTGAGAACCAAGCAGTCAGAGGCCCAGCTGAGCACTCTGATTCTACTGGTATAGGTTTCATATGTTGCACAACTGCATCCTTGAGGATGTCACGCATTGCTGACATACATGCCTTCAATTGTTCATCAAACTCTTGGCACATCCTCTGTTGAAACGCATCCATTCTTTCCTCAGTAACTACTTGGCTTGCAGCACTAAAAGTTTCCCCCTGTCACAACGAATTCCGTCTGTGGCACATTTCCTTCCCTTTCAGAGGAAGGTTGTTCGGCTTCCTCAATGTTTGCCATTTCTTCCTGATCATCATCCCAAAAACACAACCAAATCGTGTTGCCATCTGATAATGTTGATTCCACCGCTGCCATCAGTGGTACGAACGAAGGTGAATAGGACTGTTTATTTCCCACGAGATCAACACAATACTAGAAATGCAATTAACAACGAACGATCACTACACGTTACACCTCACAACAACATAAATTTATTGATAAATCAATAATATAGAATTTAAATGAAACCAAATTCGAAGAATTTGAATAATAATAATAATGATAAAAATTGACCATTAAATGAGGGAAAAATCATTCCACATTAAAGCGGTCATACACGACAAACACAATATAGAGAACAGCAAAGTTTTTGTATATCATGTTATAATGTTTTTGTATTGATTGGATTCAATGAACTACAATTTAAAATACCTATTGGAACCACTGCGTTAAATTTTTAACAAATATTTATTAATAAGTATGAATACGAAAGAGTTTAAATTACTCATCATTTTCCTAAAAGGAGAAGTCTGATTTATTTGTACGAATAAAATGTATTTAAATTTATTTTGCCTGTAAAGGCAGAGAGAGCCTTGAGGTACCTACCTTTATTGTGCGAGCTTATAAATAAAATATCTCTCTCTCTCTTTCTCTCTCGCTCAATCCTCTCTCTCCCTCCCCTCCCCTATCATCCCCATATACCTTTGAAGTTTTTACAACGTAACGCATTTTTATGACTTTTCCCCATTTGAATACACATTTTTCGTTCGTATAGTTGTCATTCGCTCCCGTAAAACAACAAATGCAAGCAATGTTGTGTGATACTTCACTGCAGATGTTTTAGCAAGTTACAAAGGTCAGTAACCTTTGGGGATGATACTTGTACACACCCAGGAATACCCACTGTGGTACGTTTTCCTCATTCTCTTCATAGTTTGTCATCTTTGGGGGATGACTGATGGGAAAAGTTAAAATAAGTTATTACGCCGCTGGCAGCTGACTAGTTTTTCCACAGCTAACGATAAACTTATCCACATTGCTCGGCAGCGGCGCGGTGGGGCTTACGGGCGGGGAGACTACCTGACGATGAAAATAAATTCTGAGAATCTAGTTTCATTGCATGACATGAGAATCTCTGGCTTCAGGAGAAGGAAGCCGACAGGCGAAGGAGGCGAACCGTCAAACGGTGATGGCGGTAGTGGGTGACGGAAGAGGGTTAAGTCGAGAGCTGGGTCAGGGTTAACGAAGGCAAGCAAACGTCGACAACACGATGATAGATTACTTACAAACGGAACTTCATCTTCATTAGCGTACACTGCCGTTCACGACTCGAGATGAACTCCTTGGTTTGACAGATACATCAAATTACCGTTTACAGCTAATGAGCGACTGTCGGGCGTGCTTGAGTAAACCTTTGAAACTTAAACAATGGGCTAGCTAGCTCCTCATTTTCTTCCTTATTTTCATGGAAAATTTTTGCAGAGATGGAATAAAATATTTGGAACAAAAACTGTTTTCGGTATTTTTAAAAACTGAAGGTGTCTTTAACTATTTCTCAGACAAAATAAACGAATTAATTTGGGCTCAGAACATTTCTACGTTGGAAAAATATACTGAAGAAATTGTTTCAGGTCACTCGAATTATTCAATACCATTTATATACACAATACGTGCCAAAGTGTAGTTCGTACGCATTGGAGAAAATGATGGATAAATTGGCAAGTTTTAATAATATAATTTATAGAATATTTGTATTAGGGCCTTAAAAATAACTAACACGAATGATTTTCTGGGTATTGGATGTGGTAAGCAGTATGGTTGTATGTAGTATCTTTTGCAACATGCACTCTTTTGATGAAAGAGAGACAAATTAATCCAATCTGTTACTTATACCGATAACAATACGAGATAAATTCGCATCCAACAGTTAAATAGGCTTATCTTATATGGTGCCATTCGCGCGAAGTAAACATAGTTGTGGAAAATATACGCGTATAGTCAAATTTAAAATCATTGTATAGTACGAAAATAATTGTATATCATTATTAATTACCACCATAAATTTTTATAATTAGCATTATCATTATGTAATATTATTGTTAGACCTTTAATAGCCACCTAAAAATTGTATGCCCTATGGTAGCCTCTGTTCATGGTCGTAATTTGTTCCGCAAGGTGTTTTAATCATTGGTGGAGTATCTGCTGTTTCATGGCGTCGCGGTGTGAAGGGGACGTTATCACGTTGACACGGAAGTCTGATTAGATTTCTGAAACGCTCCCTCAATCTCCAGTTTTCATCACCTCGTCAATATTTGATGTTGTAATTGGGTTTATTACTGCCTATTGGAAATGTTTTAAAAACAATTTAAGAGGTACTGTTCCAGAATCCCACAAAACCATTTATGAGCCCTTATAGTTAGTGTTCAGCCTTCACTGTCTTCATTTGAAGATATTAACGAAATTACTACTGCCTCAAATAGTCCAGTATCTCGAACCCCTCATCCTAGATACGCAGTTTTGATTTAATAATGTCTACCCTTGTGTGTACGAATTACATTGAGTTTTAGATAAAATTTTGGACAACTTCGAAGGGAAGGAAACCGGTAATGGTCAGTTAACTGATACCGAAAAGAGTTCGACTAGATAAAAAAATCAATCAGTAATCTTCACACATCTATGCATCCTTGATAAGCCATTCCTTATGGGGAACACCATAATTGTGACTGAGACCGATGTCTGGTACTTCATCACACGATCAACGATTCATATTTGACGCCTACATCACAGCTAAAAATGCTATAATTGCTTAAAGGCCTCAGTACCCTCCAGAGGATAGAATCCCCATTTCCTCTTGATACCCAACGCCTACCTTATAACAATACGGCAAATTGGGTGGAGCGTACAGTTCACAAGTGCGAAACGTCAAATTCTATGAGCAACTAATGTGTAAGTCGATGTGCCTAATGAAGGTGCACGAAAAGCTTGCAGCTAAACATGTGTAGTTAGTAAGCTGTAAAGTGATAAAGTTCATGAATGAAGCTGTAAAGCTAGAAATGATCAGAGTTAGACTCCACCAAAACTTGTGAATATGATTCTATGATGGGCTATGGTGTGTTGTTTGCTACAGTTTATCACACCCAAAAAAAAAAAAAAAAATAATAATAATAAAAATAAATGAATAAATAAATAAATAAATAAATAATAAATAAATAAATATATATATATATATATATATATATATATATATATATATATATATATATATATATATATATATATATATAATTATTCCCTGCACAAGTTTCGTGTGTGATAACGAAATCACGTGCGGTTCTAAACTGCTGCTTTGCACTACTGGAGCAGAAATTCAAGACAGTCTAAATCAAAAATGTCTAAGAATGTTGGGAAGTATAAAATGTGGTACAGCAGTAGTTGGCCTACTATGTATGTAGGATAATATGTTGGCTGATGTCTACGATTTTAAGAGCAATAAACTTACATATCTTCTACTGCAGATTCCAGAAAATAACATGTTCCTAGAATGACACTATTTGATTAGGCAAGAGGAAAAACACCTTCAGGATGATGTAAATTTTCGCGAAGAAACCCTTCGATTTAATCGAGGGAAGCAGAAAATCTAACAGCGAATAGAACTGAAATGAGTTTGCTGAGGTAGGTCAGATAAGAGAGTACCTAATCACGTGAGTTATGATGGAATCTTTGAAGCACCTATGGTAGTTTTCCGCTATGAGGGAATTCTTTCAACAAACAATCATTTTAAAATTAGAAGGCTAAGATATACTTTATTTAGGCCTCTCAAGTGCTACTAAAGGAAGAAGACTTGGATTCAGGGTGTCTTAGTTTCCATTCTGAGCTGATTGATGAGAGTTTCATCAAAAAAATCCTATCGCCAACTCAAATTTTGAAAATGAAGAATAAAGATGATTGCCCATAATCCATTAAATGTAGACTGACTTAATAAGAATTAATAATTGAGGGTAATGATACAGGACTGAATGATATAGGCCTCTTCAAGCTTAATTTTCTTGTTAAAAGTGCTATCTACACCTGGGAAATAAGCGACATCGTTCGAGGAACCTATTTTAACCAGAGAGATCTAAAACAATTTAATACTCTTGAAGACTTCTTTTCCAGTCATCAAAGTAATAATTTCTATGACAAAATCGTTCAAGAAGTAGGTATCTGGTGTACATTGATTTAAACACTACTATAAATGGGCGTGTTTAAAATGTTTTTTAATTAAATATCGTAGATGATCTAAGATTCATTGGAAAACAAGAAACCCTAGTTGCTTGTGATTTACGGATGTTTTATAATAAAATTCTGATGACTCTATGAAATGGTTTTATTGTTCTACAAAACCTTTCTGATCTATTCGGAGAATATGCCCTTCTCATGTGCATATGTAAGTGAACTCTTTCAAGTGGCCTTAACATTGAGAATTCGGTGAACTTTACTAGAGCACTTCCCTGACGGAAGCTTGTCTTGAAGAAAACTGATGCTCTTTGATGACGAACACTAGAATGAGTATGACGATAATTGATGTGAAAAGCAGTATTTAGTAGTATGCATATATAATAACGAATAACAGTATTTGAAAAAAAAGGGATAGTTTTTCTGAAGCTTGGGTCTCTGCCGATTCGGAGAAGTTCAAAATTTGCAGAATAATTTTTTGAATAAGGTCGCTATGAGCTAATATAAGAATGATCATGTTGACCAGGCCTTATTCCTCTACCTGGAATATAAACTGTATTATAATGCGGTAGGAGCGTGAATGACTTTAGTGTACTGAAGAAATTTACTTGTCAATAGTGTACCTAAGCAAGAGTGTTCTTCGTGTACTTCGAGTAGGTAACCTGAAAACACATGCAAAAATATCACTGCGTACATATCTGCACTGCGACTTCATGGAGAGATCTGAGGTTCGGGAGCAGCTCTACCCTCGGTCGTCCTGAAAAAATGGTCGTCGGTTCTTGTATGTAAAAAAATGGAATCGAAGCGAAAATTGGATTTTTTGTCGAAGTTTGTCTGATCGTTACTAGAATGTCTGCACTTGGACAGAGAACCTTTACGTTAACATGTTGTATTGTCAATGAAATGCGTGCACTATTGTTAAAAACATGTATGTACGTTGTTAGTTGCAGACCAAGTAGGTAGGTTCAGGTGAAAGGTTATATATATTTTTTTCTTTTACCTGAACCTACCTACTTGGTCTGCAACTAACAACGTACATACACATTTTTGATACTAGTGCACGCATTTCTTTAGCAATATAATATATTAACGTAAGGATCCTCAGACCAACCCGTACAACCAAGTTCATGGGTGACAGAGGGTCGATAAAGACCCTACTACTTGGGGATGGTAAATGACAGACCAAGATATTTTTCCAGTTACCAACCCACTGCCTGTTGATAATTCACTTCTCTGTTACTTCTGAAAAATCCCTCTTACAAATTCAAGAAATGGTGATCAGGGCCCTGCTCCTGCAGAAAGGCTGGTTGCACTGCTCAGCACGGTGCAGATTTTGTGAAGGGTGATGTGCACCATCGTTCCACCCACCGAAAATACCTATTGAATAAGAAAAGGAGCTAGATGTAAAAGGGATGGAAGACAGTTTACCCCATCTTACCGAAGAAATATCTAATGCCACATTCCTAAACACACACCCTAAACACCCTGACGAATTGCCATCAAAGTCTGTAACATATCAAAAAATTAAACTTTGCAAAACTGTATGCTCGGAAGTACGGAACCTATAGAGCTCTGAAACCATTCAAATTATTGAAAATTTCCTTTTCTAGAGAAAAAATAGGTTATCGATCAGTTATCCGTGAGACGGCTTCTTCAGTATGTACTTGGCCAAGGTAAAACGTTTATGACTTTATCGGCTTGTTAAGGGTGAAGCGGACAATTTTGAAAGTTGCAAATCTATATTCACCCTAAAAACTGGTGGACTCATACAACATAATAAAAAAGGAAGTTTATCCCACATACTGCTAACTTCGATGAATTATATAACTATATCAAATCTAATGGGGTCCATGAACTTGCACCCGTTTGTACAGAACTCGCACCCAGCCGCGATTAAACCAGAGAAGTAGAGCTCGCACCCAGTTTTGAACTCGCACCCACGTTCATGCAAAAGTGGGCAGTACTCACAACCCTGCCTGTTCGTGATTGCAATCAAGGTGATGGTGCCTTGACACATGGCCCTCCATAAACACACAAGTTTGGGGTTTTTTTTTTCTAATTATATGTCTTTCCACGCTGAATCGAAAAATAACACACGTAGATCTCTCAAATTCCGTTAAAACCGAGTTTTACACTTCAAATCGCATACTTTTAGTTTATTTATATTATGAGTTTCTAGAGGTAAAACTTGTTAAAGTGTAGAACTTGGTTATAGCGGAATTGGAGAGCTCTGCCTGTGTTGCTATTAATGCAGCGTGAAAAAATACACGTAGAGACCGTCCCCAAACTCGTAGGGTCATAGCGGTTATTTTTCAAGAATAATCTTGATTCCATTGAAAAAACCTACGTTTTAACATTAACACATAATGTCCCCTATTTAGCAATGATATAACTGGCGGTCGAAGAAAGGTTGCAGAATGCACATGTTTTACCGCTATCAGTGATCGGTTTTGTTGAACTCGCACCAACAACCGGTGCTCTCCGTTTCTGTTTGCCCGTATGGTCTCACTGGTCCTGCTCAGCTTTGAGTCGAGTATGGGAGCTCATAGACGCCCGAACCTACTATCTTTTCTTTAAAAAAAAAAAATAGGTAAAACAAAGGTAAAGTAGTCTAATAATTCTGACATTGAGTACCATCCACCTTCCTCGCTAGGGAACGGAAAACGTTACGCACCAGTATTACCTCAATAGAATAACTAACAACTGACAGAAAGGTACTGAAAGTAATAATAATAAACATAAGTAGCCACAGTAATAGTGGTAATTATTACTATGCTGCCTATATTAAACAAACCAAGTTTCCACAAAATTTGACCGATGATATACATTATAAATGATTAAATTATCATAATAGTTTGATAGTAATGCTAAGCTTAATAGGTTATAGTTTTTTCCTCCTTTATCAATCAGTTATAAAGTGGTTTATTATTCAGGAGCACCTAATGCGCTAAATATTTTGAAACGGCATGGAAATTCTAATACGGTCTCAATATTATATGTATTTATTTCTGGTTGAACCGTAATGATGTATCTGTAACATAAACAATTTGTGCCTATACATAATATACCTGACATATGAGTACGTATAAGTACGTATACGTGTACTTTACACAAAACTAACATCACTCTGAATCTCAATCAGATTGAAGCCACTATTCGCCAGCTTCATCGATTTGGGAGGATACTATGAAACAATCTTCAGGGTTGAATCTCGAGTAAGTGTCCTGCTTATCTTAACTACTTAAACCCCCCGCCTCGAACATTCACACACTACAGAGTCTTGGGCCTCAATCCGTCTCATCCTCCCTCTCTATCGGCGAGTGGACTCACACATGCAAACAGTCCTCTTAATACTGTCACACACTAGGCAGTCACCCCTCATTGGGTAATATCGCATTAGTCCTACGGTAGAGTTTCTGCTCTATTATTAAGAGAAGAGACTCTGAAATCGGGATGGAACAGTACTGGTTGGTAGTCGAGAGCGAAAAGGGGTTTGTGTGGTGCTTGGGTGGCTGGTGATGATGGGGGGAGGGGGGTGAAGGCGCAATCTCGAACCCTCCTCGGGACCCTTCTCCTGCTGATGGATAGCATGGTTTGTAACACACCACTGACCCCCTGGGCTTTTTTCCCTTCCCTTCGCCCATTCGATTCTTCAAGATAAAATCAATGATGGGCTCCAAGGAGAAAAACTGCCATTATTTTCAATGGTCTAGATTTTCTCTCATAATAGGTAATATTCGCATGGATCGCTCACTCTCACTCCCCCGATGTCGTCTTTTCAGATAACCTCCTCGGAATCCCATTTTCAGCCCAGTCTGAGGGATGATGCGATTTTTCACGCCCCATTAAAGGAAATCTGTCCGTTGCACGCCGGTCAAATCCAGAGAGGATCAGGGTTTGTGATTAATGATCCGGTGTGTAGATGACTCATTAACTACAATGGAGCCATAAAACCATGAGTTTACATTGAGTTCATCATTCTTTTCATATTATGTGTGTGCACAAACCCTCTTTTATATGAAGTGGAATGGTGATCCAAATATTGACTAAATAAACACATTCAGAGTAAGTTTTCAATTTTTTATGTAAAAAAATTACAGTTACAGTCATGCAGCTTGATCGTATGAGCGAATTTGAGTAAATAATCATGATTTATTGTGTTACATTGTTTTAAATATGAGGACTTTCGAGTGAAAAGAATTGTTAACTATCAATTCCGTGGAAAAAAGCACGTTCTAAATAATAATCTACAATTCAAATATGATTTTGGGTTCTGATTTTTTTTTTCAGATTTTATCTATTTATTAGCAAATATTAATGAAATTGAACTGCATTTTTCAGCATGAATCTGTGAAAACAATATTTATCGTTCCAGTTCTTTGTTTATGAATTTCTTTCGACTGTAATTCTACTAAAAAATATTAATTTTACGAAATTTAGCCGTTCTAAGCTATTTTTAAGTAATGTTTTTAGCACTTTTTTGAAATTTGACCAAGCTGTTGAAATCATTTTCAAAATAACATAGAATCTATTTAGAGATTTTTGTCGCTAACCTCTCATTCCTTCGACAATCACGTATGACTCAATAGAATCATATTGAAGCTTGAATTTTTATTGCAGATTCGAATTTTGCGTGAAAATTCACGAAGAAATTACCCTTCATTCGATTTTTTTAGTGTACGCAAATGGACGCAATCCTGCTCCAAAAGTGCGCAATTTCGCTCTAAAAGTGCAAAAAAATGTGAAATAGTGAAATGAAAATACCTACTGAGTTTTAGAAGAAATTCAATTGCCACATTTAATACATGATTTTGGGGTTTTTTTAGTGCTGAACTTCGTAATGATGTTCATTTATATATATTTGCAACCCCAACTTGGGAAAACACCAAAAAATCGACCAGAATTGCACTTTTCTTACACATTTCCACACATCACAAACCGTTCTAAAATGTAGTTTCCTCGTTGTTTCCCCAAGTTGGTGTTTCAAATATAAATAAATGAACATCATTACGAGGTTTAGCACCGAAAAATACCCCAAAATCATGTATTACAAGTGGCAATGAATATCTTCAAAAACTCAGTAGTCCACAATTTAGTAGGCACTTTTAGAGCGAAACTGCGGACTTTTAGAGCGAAATTGCGCCCGTTTGCGCGCACTAAAAAAATAGAGTGATGGGTCTCTTCTTCATGAAATTTCGCGTAGAATTCTAATCTGCAATAAAAATGGGGGCCCAAACTCCATCGAAAATCCTTCATTTCTACCCAGTGGGTGGAATGGGCTTCAGAGGGCATTGGGGCCCGCGACTATAGCCATTTTCACGCTGTCTGGTTGGCTTGTTAGCCACCTCGGTGAGGTGTTCAAGTAGTCGTCGCGGGACAGTAGACACCCTTTGCCGTGCCTGTCGGTGGCCGCATTTTACGTCACGATGCGGTTGCCAAGCAGATAGCTGGTGCTTTGACATCTAGCAGTTAGGATTTCGAAAGGTAGAGACTATATCACATGCCGAGTGACCAGGGCAAGAAGCCAGATATCGTTGCAATCAAGACCGATGGGTCTGCCATAATCCTGGATGTCCAGGTTGTCAGTGGGAGCGTGGACATGGAGCAGACCTGGCGGGCTAAGATAAATAAATATGATAGGAATGATCTGCGGCAAGCGATATCTGAGCTAAAAGAAGTGCGCGATATCTGAGCGGGAAATCGCCACGGAGTTACTCGAGTTGGACATCTCAGCGGGAGTGCTCTAAGGTATCACCACTCGCGTCCTTAGGGGCTCTTATCTCAACTGGTGGTCATTTTATAGGGGCAATTCCTTTCATCCCTCTCTTCTTCTTCCTCCCTCTCCTGCGACTTCCTTCATCCCTAGAGCCGGCGTCGGGTAAACCACTTCATTTATTTATGTATTTTTAAATTTAATGGTGTGCCCCCTCCTCCTTTGAGGGAAAATTAAAAAAAAAAAAAAAAAAAAATGTGAGTGTGCGTATGTGAGTTAGTGACTGCGAGTGTGCGTGCACTCGTGCGCGTGTGTAATTTGACGTTTCTGTGACTAGTGAGATTACAAATCAGGATTTTGGAATGGCCAGTCTCGTCTCGAGTTTGTTGTTTTCACGTCGTTTCTACCCAGGTTCTGGGTCCTATTCAACTAAATCCAGTAGGATCTAGTAGGATCATATTCAAGTAATTGACAAAGGATCAGTAGGTACGAGTATTACCTGCTAATTATCACTAAAAATAGGTCTGTAGAACTACGATGTTACGATGTTCGGGATTTAGATAATAAGATGTATATATATAATCATAAGTTGTATATTCTTTTTGAAAAATCAGTCATTTCACCTGACTATACGGTTCAAGCACATCAATACATGTAAGTTGTAAGAAAATTATCTCTATAATTGAATCATCATGTTTATAAAGAACTGTGTTTAGAGATGAGTGGTAATACCTACTGATCCCTTCCCAATCTTTCCAGATTGTTTCCCAATCTTTCCAGGAATTACTTCATGATGCCTCAAAACGAATTTTAATTTATATAAATTTGGAAAATTCATTTCTAAAATATTTGGAGGAATTGCTATAGCAAAATTTTCCTTATGAATTCGGAAACTAATGGAAAGTTTGTTTGGTGGTAGTGAGAGTTTCATATTAATACGTTTTAATGAAGATTACACGTTTTGAGTCATGGCCACCGGGGAAAAAGATGAATGTCCTGCAACATCGGTATAATGCATTAAATTCCTAGTCAATGTAATATTTTTTAGTTAAATTAACGTTTTTGTGTTCAAAACTTTGGTTTTTTTTTTTTTTTTTCAATTTGCGAAATTTTTGATTGTCAATGCCCCGTGCATTACGAACCTTTTCCAAGCCATGAATCCTTTGCACTTGGTATCTGCATAGTATCCTTTGTACATACAATATATTTAGCAACGGCTGCTGAAACATAGTGGTAGAGAGATGATGATGATAATTTTGAGGCGAAGGGGTTGTGGAGTGAGGGCGTGGGGGAGAAGATCGATATTCATCTCCAGAGCTTCCTATCACTCCTCGAAATAGCGCAAATTATGTAACTGCTTCCCCAATAACACTCAGAAACTGTGCTCAAAATCATATGCAATTGCTCTAAATGATCAGAATGGAAAAAAAGTAATCATGAATGGTGAGAAGAGAAGAATTACTGAAGTGTAATCGACACTCACATACAGGTTGCAACTTTGACTACGCTCACAAGCGGCTTTGGTTTGACAAACTGCGAAAGAAGTCTAGTGGTGCTACTTTTGTGTGACATGTGTCTATAATGTGTGTGTCTTGGTACGACTCGTATTTAGGTCGTCCTCTTTTCGTTCTTTCTCAACATATATTAGCTAAAGAGACGCTACTCTATACATAGTTGGTAAGTAGATATTAGCGAGAAAACTGAAAATCAACGTCTCACGTATTCAAGATAAATTACGAGAAAAAACTGAAAATAAGAACGGGAAGAATATAAATATTTCAGAAAGGTAGAAACCTGAATCCGAAGAATTTTAGTATAATTGAATTCGAGAACAGTTTTCTCTTCCTCGTAAAGTTAGAACAGCTGAATAAATTAACTCATTAAGCATCAGACTAGAGTAAACAGTGCGTTAACTCATTAAGGATGAAGCAGGCCTGCAGAGAATACGTCATTAGGGGTTTGTAAAAACCAGTCCCTCAGAATAGCGATCCTAGTGCCACACATACTTTACAAACGTATTTGAATAACGACGGTTTGTAGGAGCAGTTGTTCCCAGTGAAAAGTGGCATGAGTTCGAGGAATGCTGGATAGTACTAATCGACTCTAGCTATAAGATCAGCATTTGAGGTTTAACAATGTCACACATATGGGAATTATCGTACCATGTTTATGTTAAATTGTTTTGAAAATTGAGTATCTTAAGTGCAAAGAAATTGTTAATTACCAATTTTATGGCACACAAGTCGTTCTAAATAATGTTCTGCGATTGGAAAATTTGGTAGCTTAGGTGTTTCGCAGGTTTTATAGATTTTTTAGCAATTACTAATGCAATTTAAGTACATTTTTCAGCGTAAGTTGATGTATACATTTTTTAATGTTTATAGTTCATTGTTGAACTACTTTTGACGACAAATCCTGCTGAAACTTTTGAATTTAATAATTTTTAGCTATTTTCAATATTTTTAAGCCTTTTTTTGGAATTTGAGCAATATAATGTGCCCAAACTTGCTGGTCAACGATCTCATCCTATCATCAGCTTGATTGTTTGGTGCAAGAACGAAATTTGTATCTCAATCTTAAGGAGATTTATCGTTTAGAATGTCACATATCTCCCATATCTCTATACACTATGTATGTCATGTTACCTAGAACACCCACAAAAGTTAGTAGTATATGGTTCTACTCCACTTTACTTGTTTTGTTGGAAAAACTTGTGATGTCACCCACGTAAATTAAACGAATTGAGTTGAATTCATAGGAAGATAGTAGAGCAGACTTAATCACATTTAGTACCTAATTTTATTCGATGGTTTTCATTCGATTCCTTTACCAGTGTTGACCATGAAAAAAATACAGTAAAAACAAGCACAATTAGTCATCGGTATGAAATTTAACTTGTCCTGAGAAACCAATAATTATAAAAAATAAAGTGACTTAGGAATCATCTGCATCGCAGAACTGAAAATATTAGTCTGAGATGTTATCAGTGCTTACTATCGTATTATATCTTGTAACCCTAGCTCAGGGACATGAGGTGTGAATCATTACATGCGAGCGTAACTTGGCAGACGGTTCAGCTCGCCGTCATAAGGGGTGTTCCCAGTGGGTGAGAGCTCCAACAGTGGCCATTTGTATGCAGATGTGATGAGGCTATAACTATGATTCAGGGTTTTTTCTCTCTGCAAAAAGCAGACGATAGGAAGCATTTTGTATTCTAGCAGCATTTCACGAAATTCCTTGAGCTGACATGATTGAGAAGGGATATTTTTGACCAGCAGCATCAGTAACGTTTATTTCAGTGAAGTGCATTCACTCTTATTGGCTATAGCAGTCCAATTGGCGTCAACACCACAACCAAAACAGCAAAGTGGTAAAATGGAATAAGAGTTCATTGTCATACCCTGTCAGCCGAGAGTGAGGGGAGTATATACATAGGAAGGGAGTTGTGAGAGCGTGGTCGCCAATCACATTTGCATAAGTTACTCATTCCCGTTTCCCAGTCAAGTCAAATACAGCTCAACAAATTGAAATAATTCAATGGTTTCCCACATTCCACCTCAGTCAACACTTCCCATTTAAAATTCAGTAAATTTGCTTTTCTATCAAACGTTTTTAATTCTAAGTGGTCGTTTGTTTAAACCTGCGGTCTTGCTGACATAATGGAATTTTGAGTCACTTGTGATTTACACACAATGAAGATTTACTTACCCATTCTAAATGTATTCCTCCGGTTGGAAAACTCAACTCCACGGGAAAACAAAATCAGTGAATATGTGCAACGATGATCATTGACCTACTTTGGCCGATTTTATACGTCTAAATCTTTATTAAAACGTCGTTTCACTATTCTACAACTCCTGCCACAATGCCTGTGGACGTATGTATAGGATATAAATTACAAAATTGTACGGTGAAACCGCATGACACTTGACGAAGATGGATGTTGAATATACCTTTGCTTCAAAATCTAGAAGATTCGTTGTTGACTGTGATCATGATACCCTACATACCTACCTGTGACCAGATATCTGGTTCGGGGATAATGAATGATGCGCTAGCTCACTGTAGTAGCAGTTTGTGGAATTCAAACAGTTTAGAGGACAAAGTAGGTAGCTGCTCTTGTGTGCCAAAGTTAACGAATTTATCAAGAAGCTTCTTGATTTTTCCATAGGTTGCAGGAGGTAAAGAGTGGTATAACTGAGTTGAAGGATGAAAAACCTCTTGCAGTAGACTTGGATCTCAGTTGGCAGCGAGTCAGGTGCTTTGTGTTTTTCCATATTTTGGATCTTACACCTGGTCAAGGAATCAAGCGTTGATGGCAGGTGGAGGCGCTGGGAATTGTACCATTCCGCGTTCAGGGTTCGTTGGCAAAGTTGTCCTCCCATTTTTCCGCCCTGGTTTAACGTGCTTCGCGACGCGATAGGTTTGATTCTCAGAAAAGACGCCCATTGAAGGTGTTACTTGAAAGCTCATCTTCCGTATCCGAAATCATAGAGGCCAACCACTTAGTTGAATCGTCGTCTCTATATCTAGCGATGACAACTGATGAATCCCCAGAACCAGGGTGACTATCAAGAAAACTTTGCGAGGAAGTGAAGAGGATTATGTTATTTTTTATTCCATTAGAACCCACTGGAAGCGCTTGTCTGGTGAGCTGTATGTGAAATAGTGGAATCGTTGGCAGGTTTTCTTACCACAGTTTACGATCCTCCAACCGTCACTGGCCTTACTGTGCCCCAACGATGTGTTCGCCATTGGTGGTCTCTTGGTTGATGACGTCGTTGCTGAGTTGGATTTGCATGATATTATTGGAGATTTGGGCTCAAGTGACGTTGCTCCAGTTGTTAACAAGACATGAACTTACGATCTGTGTGGTACAGAATCCTTCAACCGATCGATGTCATCAGTATGTTTCACAATGTTTTGGAAGGATTCATTTATTGCACCAATACACAAGAATGGAGATAAGCATTACCGTCCAATATATATCCTATTAACGGCCTAAAAGTATCTAAAAAAAACTATTCTCCTCTTTTCTCAATCTACATTTCATCCAAGGGCGATGGCTTAGTTTGGCACGGCTACAACAAACTTGATGATCATACGGAATTATATCCTGGATGCAATCAAAATGGTCTAGAGGTGGATGTTGCACCAACTGATTCTATAAAATATCAATATACAATTAATATATAAAAGCAATTTTTCAATCATTGGGGATTTATTTTAGTTTCTGAGTAGTGGAATTACGAGGAACTTGTAGCGACGCCGTCTAGTTGTGAAGTTGATGGTCTCTGCTTCTCTTGATTTCACATATATATACCCCTTAGAGCCTTGGTCTTCCTGCTCCTTCAATACCAACTGCCGAATTGTAGATTCTCAAACTGATTTTTTAGCACTTCAACGGGATCTTGACTTCTTGATGGTAAGGTATGACTAGAATTGTCTAATGCTCTCCCCCCCCCCCCCCCCCCCCCCAACTCAGTAATGATTTTTATTGTTTCTTCACTCTCATACTTCATTTAATCATATTACCGTATAAGCGGCTGTATTATGTGGAGTTATGCAAGTCAGGTTGGGCTAGCAGGTTCACTTTGAACTTCACTTCGACGACATTATATTATGAATAGGCGAATACTTGGATTCATTAAAGCGCTACACAAGATGCAAGATTATTCAACTACTTTTGTGACGCGTTTTTTTTTTTTTTTTTTTTTTTTTTCTAATGCTAAGAACTATATTGTTACAGTGATCTGGAATTCATACTATGCTTACAACGTGCGCAGACTGAAACGGAGCGTCGCGTCTTTTTGAGGTGCGTGGGTACTACGAGTAAAATAGGTCTGTCAGCTGGAGATATTGTTCACGAGGATGAAAAATTGCTTTGGTCTTGCAGATTCCCAATTAACATGTGTTTCTCCCACAAACCCCTGAGTGGAGTGGTTGACTGCCCAGTTCTCTTTGAGAAACTGCGTATCTTAACACTACTAGCGTATCTTATAATTTATTATTCCAGGAAATCATTAATGCTATAAATGTTTCTTTTCCATAAACAGTTTATCACATTTTTCTTGAATAATAGACATGAACAATTGAAACTGCGTACAACTAATGGCTATGGCAATATAATATAAGCTATGTCTATAAGATTCCAGCTTGTGAGATGGTATCTTCCAGAGGTCGGTTCAGAGTCGAGTTGAGTGGGGGTGATTGAAATAGAGTTTAAGAGTTTATCTCTACGAATTTTCGCGTAAAAGAGGACTTCCAGGATGTGAGAAAACCTTTTTTCTTGAAGTTAACTCCGAACGACACGCACGATGCTGCCCACTTCATCACTCGGACTAGCATTTTTTAGAAAATCAATGTCTCATTTATGTGTCGGATGGTAAAGTAATGCGAGATAATTAGGTAAAGAAAGTACCAAGGTACTCGGCGTAGCCCTCCGATATATATTACGTTCGTCGCCCCAGAAAATAATACCATACTTTAATTTGGAGTCCAAAATATCAAAATAGGCTGCTCTTATAGTATCTCTGGATTCAATTTTCACAGCTTCCGAAGGCAGTAAGTAAACCATACTACTTAACTTGGCAGCAACAACACTGGTGTGTTGTCGAAAATGCAAGCTGTAGTCAAGTATAACATCAAGGAACGGAGTGTACTCAACCAAAAATTGGTGTTGTTCTCCTAGAGAAAACTGCGTTGATTGAATAACAGTAGAACTTGGTGAAAATTAGATACATTCCGATTTATCGCCATTTATTAGTAGACCTTTGATAAGTAATCAATTTTTAATATTATTGCATGTTTTATGACCCATGGTGATGCAAATATCGACAGTTTAACCCAGCCCAACGAAGTTGGTGTGTCATCACCATAGATGACGATTTTCAAGTTTTCATATATCAGTGCGGAGGGGAAGTCATTAACTAGGATTGGAAAGAGTAGCGGCCCCAACAGACCTCTCTGGGTCACCCTTCTGATAGCACTTTGAACAGTAGAGTAGAGGGTGCCAGAAACCTGCTCAAGTACAACTCGATTTGATCGAGATTCAAGATACTACTCTTACCATTTCAAGGAGCACTCTCTTACACCAACAGCTTCCATTTTGCCTAAATGATGTCTTGTGAAGCAAGATCAAAAGCCTTGGATAGATCCACTCAGTTGCCCACCACCTCAACCTTCACCTCTAGAATTACCTCTACCAACCACCTCAAAGATGAAATCAGTAAGCGACTTTCAAACGTCGTTACCAAAACAGCGACCACAATGAGGATACAAATGAAAATTTCTCATGTGGTTTGAAGTACAAAACACAGATATGGGACGAATTTCAAAATATCTTCAAATTTTTATCGGATGACCCATTGACTGAGTATACGGATTCCGATAATCGCGATACTTCTGAAGAAATGAACGTTAACTGCTCTAGTTTATCATCTCAGAAAAAAGGAGAGAGAGGTGAAGGGAAATGTTGGAGGATTAGTATTTGTGTTTTCCAAGGGTTGAAGTCGAAGGGTAATATATTTTCCCAGGGAAGACGCCCTAGTATTCCGATGATACTCTGCGGGTTTCCCGTTCGGAAAGAATTTACTTTCGGAAGCGAAGAGATTGAGGTAGGTCGGCTCTCGCATCCACGTTCGCTCCTCCTCCCACGGTGAGCAGGGTCATACCTCTAGGGAACTATAACAAACGGTTGGCTTATTTAAATGTCTCTCAATGCCGCTATACTTGAACGGGGCCGGACAGGTGGATGCGTTTTATTTCGCGTGACACCTCGTTCATTTCTCAACCTCTTTCTCCAATTTACGGTGAACTCTCAAAGGGAAAGCAAAAAGGGTGAAACTGAGTAATTTATCATCACTTTTTTGTGCCACTTTTCGTTCAGGGTGTTCGTACAATTTACCGGATGTCGTTCAGTTATAAGGGCGGTGTTTAAACTTTTTCATACCGTACTCGTACTTGTTTGTAAGCCCTTTACATACAACTTTTCTCTTTCCAACGATGTGATATTCCCATCTTCATGAATATTTAAATTGAGTAGTGTTCACAACCTTCACTGACGCTCTATCATCATGTTATGTTGTAATCACGTTACATTGTCCACCGGAGGCTTTCTTTTTACTAGCACCATGCAGTTTTTTTTTTTTTTTTTTCCTCCAATTATTACATTTTCTCTTTCCATTTCTTAATGTCAATAATTCAGCTTTATACTTTATATGAATTCTATACTTTCATTCATTTATCAATTTAATTATATTTTATAAGCTGGCATTAGACAAGAAAGCATCAGCTAATAAATATATCAAACATAAACTGCGAGAGAAAATTAAAAAGTCCCATGAAATAACAGGATTGGTTTGCGTTCCAAGAATCATTACCAGGACTAAACCCCAAATTTTTATGTGAGTTCAATTTCTAGATACGTATATCATTTTGTCCAATTCTTCCGCTGAGCCTTAAGACATCTGAAGTACCCAACTGCTGAAAACAATTTTTTTATTTTCATTTATCTATTTGATTTATTTTTTATTTTTTCCTTTGATCAAACGACTCAAAGTAATCCACTTTGATTCTCAGACTGAAGAGTTGGGAAGGAAGTTTCGACATGCGAGTTTGTTCCCAAAGATTGGTTCCAACGCCTCGGTCTATTTAGACCGCAGTGAAAAATTGTTTCTATATGGGACTGGCAGTTACCTCTTTTTCATCCCCTACCGTTGCTCCCACTCTACACAATCCTAGGGGCAAAATGCTTGGGTTCTCTCTCTCCCTCTCCCACTACCACTCCCAACCCCCCCCCCCCCCTCGAACTCACTCACACATTGCTTCTCAAGGTAAGATTTATTAGCCCAAAAATTATTTGTACTAGTGAGACATGATATCTAGCACTAACCAACCTAATATTTTCATTTCGCAAGAATCATATCATGTCATATTATGAATCGAAAACAGATTTATATTGTTGAATTAATATTTCATATTATTGATCATAAACATTTTTCATGTATAAATAATGCGTTCCATGGTTTGTAAAAACCCACGTACTGTATGTTTCAGTAAACTAGCATCCAATCCAAACCAGAGTTATTTATTCACAATGGCCCAGTACCGAATTGGTAGAAGAAGTAAATGCATATAATCATTCATGAAACAATACTATAGGATCGAGAGAGATTTTAAATAAAGAGAAACAATATAGTAAATTGGTTGACCCTAATTACTAAGTACACTTCGGTAATCGGTTAGTTTTCATAGGTCTGGAACTGCATTTCAATTGAGGGCAATGAGAAAATTCAGTGTTACTAGAACTCGAAACAAATTTTGCTTCACTCGGGATTTTGCAAAGATGACTGCTGTGTAGGTGATTTGTAGGATTGAAATGACGGGGAACAGTTGCTGCAATCTGGAATTGAACTGTGAAGAATGGCAAAACGAATCATCGATAGGAACAGAGGGTCACAGAATGGCCCACTGGCGATTAGAGAGGAGGCTCGTGTCAACGAGCCTCCTGTCCCTTCTAGTTGCGCTTTCCCGTTATAATTGCAGAGGACGATGAGCATCATAACCTCCACTGGCCATTGGCAAGCGGGGTCCAAAGGGCGCCTCAGGCAGGAGCGTCAGTCATCTTCTACATCATCTTCATCCTACTCGTCATCATCTTTAACTACCCCAGTTGATGCCCACCAGTGTGCCCACTGAGAGAGATTCTTCAGTTCCAAGCATGGCCTCAGTGCCCACGTCTGGCAGAAGCATCCGGTACATGCCAACGCAGCGATTGGTATAGAGCGAGAGTGGCACAGGAATGCTTCTGAGGATTTGCGGCGAATGGCAGTCGAGGAGGCAGAGGGTGTGCGAAATGGGGTACGTCATAATAATGTTTTTTGCGAGCACGTTTTCCCATGCGCTCGCTTTCTGCCATTCAATCTTTTCGTCTGAAGCCCGAATATAAGCAGCATGTCCAGGATACAATCCTAACAAATAGCCGTTGGGCCTCTCCCGCATCTCTGACAGACGTGAGGCAGAATCAGGATTGATACCCTCCTGCTCTGATGCCTCGTGGAGGTCAAAGAGCAGCAAACAAGTGAAGAGGCGGGAATACCAGAGGGTCCAGAAGTTGTCGAGGAAGCATCTGGCTCATGTCGTGGCGGAGCTGGGAATGAACTGTTTGCAAATCAATCCTTCACTCTGCGCATGCCCAAACGTAACAAGTATCAATCATCATTTCCAGTTGCATGGAGTACTTTTGATGTTTCATGTTAAAACTTCACTTGCTATCTATCCCAACCACTGTAGAATATTTTGAGATAATTTAAAAATGTTCACTGATCTAAACATCCATGTTACGAATACGAGAAAGCGATGTGCCATACCCAAAATGGCAGAAGTTTTTAGCATGCCATTGATGCCCGTTCCACCATTTTCATGATGTGATAAGAGGACTCGGTTAGCATCGATTTCAGACGTGAGATCACGAATGGGATAACTAGGAATTAAACTGGATAAGGATCATAGACCACCAAGAAATCGGAGCCGAGCAATTTGGTAATCTCAGAAAGAATACCGGCAATCAACCCATCCAACACCATGTAGGAGGGAAGATCACTTCCACCCCCTCTTTAATTAACGTGATTCCATAGCAATTAATTACATATTATCATTCACACAATGTTGATTCCATATTATTATCAAAAAGTATTAGTAGAAAATGAAGGATTTAAATTTAACTTAGGACATAGCTTTAGTTTAGGCTTTAACTTGGAAAATAGTGCCTAATCACTGTTGTTACCGGTGGATGTATAGCGCGAGTGAGCGGTATAAATTTATTGAACTAGAACGATTAAATCCTTGTTGAACCACTTAGGACAGTTGAAATTGATCGGCGAGGCTTAGAGTACAATTTGCTCTAGGTTTTGATAACGAACATAAAGTTGACCGGTAGCTTCTGCACCTGGGTCAGACAAACTATTCGTTCAATCAGGGGTTTCAGGAAGGACTTCAGCGATGCATAGCCCCTTTTCTTGAGAAGGTAAACAAAACGTGTGGGAGAGAACGTTGCATGGACCTGCCCGGGGACTGGAACCAACATATTAAACGGAGCGTGAGCTGGATCGATCTCCAGAATCGAAACACATTTGAAGCTTAACTGGGTCACATATATGGAGGAGGAGGTCTATTACATTCCCGGTAATGATTTTCAACGAAATACATTGAAGCTACCGAGACGTTGAAGACCCTAAATTTGCGTTCTTCTTGTTTCAGGAACGTTTAGTCGGAAATATTAGAGTCGTCTGTTTGGGGAATCCCGAAATTTGGAAATGGACCGCGACCTGGATAGCATCTAGCTCGTTGGAATTAACTTACTTAGTGTAAAGCATCTAAATTGGTAAATATAGACAACCGATCAACATTTTGTAGTCCGGTACGATCACAAGATATGTTCAACAAGGTCGGGTGAATCCCTCTAAAAAGAGTGAAATTTCTTCGTTACTGCGGATAGGGCGCCACCACTTAAGGTTAAATGAATAGTAGACGAGCGATCTGATTTATGAATTTGGAACTGTGGTAAGAATAATTCGGAAGAGTTGACGCTGGGCGATAGCTATGTTTTTGAGAAAAGAAGGACTTGGAGCAGAAATAAGTTTTTTATTCAGCCTACATACGTTTGGGTAATAAATTGAAACGGCTTGGGGCTTCGATTTTTTTTTATTTTTTTTAAATTGCAAACTGAGTTATTTTTTCACAATTGTTGAGATACCGGAAACTTATTTGATGGATAAGATAGACTCACCTTTTCTTCAACACAATTCAAATTTTTACGGAGGTCTTCGGGATACTTCCATTGAGCAGGAGTACAGTCAGCCTAGATATTTAAAAAAATTCCAGTCATGTAGCATGATCGTATGAGCGAATTTCCGTAATTCATCGTATTGTAGAATGTTACATTGTTTAGAAATTTAAGCTTTTTGAGTGAAAGAATGTCGTCAACTGCTAATATTATGAAAAAAAGTATTCTAAATAATAATCTCATAATCGAATAGAGGTTTAGAATTTTCAGATGATTTTGCAGTTTTATCGATTTTTTTTAGCATAATTTAATTGCATAATTTAATTTATTTCAAGTTCATTTTTCAACATAATTCTGTAGATAAACTTTTTAATGTTCTATTTTATAGTTGATAAACTTTATTTGAGCAATATTATGCCAAAAAATATAAATTTAAGATTTTTAGCAGTTTTTAGCCATTTTTAGTGATTTTTTTTTGTACATATTTGAAATTTGATCTTATTGTGTTAAAAAAGTGCTGGCCAACATACTCATTATTTTGTTTGGATAGCTTGATTTTTTGGCGCAAGATGAGGATTTTTTATCTTAATCTTAAGGACAGTTATCGCCTGGAATGACACACACACACACACACACACACACACACACACACACACATATATATATATATATATATATATATATATATATATATATATATATGTGTGTGTGTGTGTGTGTGTGTGTGTGTGTGTGTGTGTGTGTGTGTGTGTGTGAAAGTGTTCAATACTAGATTCGTATGAGAATGCCTCAAAACGGATTTCAATGAAGAAATTTTTGAAAAATTTTGATTTTAATATTTTCTGATCAACTGCAATAGCTTCATTTTCTGCGATAATTCGCTAAAATTGGATTACTATGAGACTGCTTAGTGATTAGAATTTTAGTGATACCGCAGAACCGTTGCACATGATCTTGGATGATCTTTTCGGCAGGAGTGCATAACTTGGCTGGAAGTAATTCGAGATTTGAAAAATCTGGTGAAAGCTCAAGAGATGAAGCTATTATTATCCCAAAATCCTTTTGAAAGGCTTTAATATCGTTTGAATCAGGGGATTCTGGATAAATGAAAATGATCAGTTTAATAGCCCTTCAGCGTCAATTCTCCATCTCAGGTATAGTACTCTCAAGATCATAGTCTTTAAAGAATTCACCGATGGTCGCCCGTCGGACCAGGACACGTTTACCATGACTTGTTCGCAGAAAAATGAATATCTAAGCCTTACAAACTAAAAGCCGGTATACTACAGAGACACGGCCACATGTGATAGAAAAAAAGGCCTCTGAATGAAAGTTAAGTAATTAAGCATTACAAGTATATTCTAAATCATTCAATAAAAGAAAAAAATGAATAAATAAAATTTAAAAAATAAAAAAAAAACTTGGCAGACTCTTTGTACCTAATCTAGACATATGCAATATATCTCATAACTGTCAGAAACGTGCAGTGTTATATTGTGTCTATCCACGGAATCTTGTTATATTCAGTTTACACCATCGTTAGTTTTCTAACTAGGAAAGCAAAAACTGAAAGTTAGCCCCACCATGTCAAATACGCCCGAGAAACCACAAACTGTAAAACTCGTGAACGCTTTTAGAATATAACAAAAAGCCGAGTTATTAAATTTCAAATAACTCGGCCGAGAGGAAAAGTCGAATCTACTAACCCGCACCAGAAGACGAGCAGTGAAAGAAGAATAAATTACCAAGACAAACAGAACAATACGAACGGTGAGCGTGAGTGGGGAGGGGTGGTTCGTGGTGGTGGAAGAAGCTCTGGTGTGGCCCACTTAGACGGGTGGTGGTTGCGGTTCAACCCAAGCGGAACTCGGATTCTTTCAGGTGAAACTGAGAAAAAGTTTAGAGCTGTCACTGAATGGGGGGCTGTTTTTAAGAGTTTTATGGGGTTTTTTTTTAGAGTGGAAGGGGGCCTAGGCGATGGAAGAAAGGCTTTTGTGTTTGCGGGGTTATGTTTTCCTTTGAAATTAATCCACCAAACAGAATGTGACTTTTTCGAGTCAAGAGCGGTCAAGTGAACAGTTGAGGGCTGTGAAGTTGAAAAGTTTGGCTGAAGAGACGATCGCCTGAGGGTGGGAGTAATAGCTGCGGTCATGTCGTCGCGTGGAAGGGGTGATGTTTAACTGGTAGGCGGTAGGAAGGGGATGTTGAAGAGGGCCGTTTCAGTTAGCTCTTTGAAAACCGTCAGGACTGCTCATCCTCTCTGGTCTCTGTCCTCTTCTCGGCTTCAAATGATTGAACTCCAGTGCTAATTAAGGTCACTTCGTTCTCTTCCCCTGCCACTCATGGGTTCCACTCTCCGATCACCTTGAGCCAAAAACCCCCGCCCACAACAATTTCATCCAACAATGGTCACTCAAAGGGTAGAGCTGTCATCCGAGTAAGGTTATCATCGCTCGAATGCCACAAGCAGAGGCTCCGAGTCATAGGGGTTCGGTGATTGGATGATAATACTCACGCATTTTCCCTAGTTAGATTCTCAATGAACAAAGACATTCTCAAAGACGTATTCAAACTCTGATAGTACAATATGTTTCCCCCAATTTTCTCTCCTCATGACATACGATCGAATGGTGTAGAAGTGACCTAATTATTTCCATTGACGGTGAATCAGATTGTTTCACAGCTAATACCTGTTCACCCATTATTACCCCCAGAGGGATGACTCTGTCAATATTATTTAATAAAATGTAGATATTCCCAAACAAATTCAAGGTCAAATAATAAACTAAAGCTATTCGAAGCAACCCTCGAGGTTTTACGTCCAACTATAAATGGGGAACAATGACTTGATTCTAGAAAACTCAGAGTGAGTCTATTAAAAGGAACAATTCTCTGTCATGATGCTGTTGGCAAGCTGAGAGCATGTGCTTTATGATCAGAAGGGTATTGTATTGTACGTAACTAGAGCAAGACGCTAAATATCGTTACCATCAAGCAAGAAGGGTCTGCTATAGTCCTGGATGTCCAGATTGCATGTGACAGTGCGAACATGGAGCAGGCCTGAGAGGATGAGATAAACAAGTATTATTGGAATAACATACGAATAGCGGATGATTTGAGACAAATAACATCAAGGTGAAGGCCGTGAACACAGTGCAGGGTGTGGTGCAGGAAAAGTACCACAGAGTTACTCGAGTGGAGAATCACGTCAGATGACCTCCTTGCTATCACCACCCACGACTAATGGGATTATTGTTCGGAATTCTGGAGGTCCTTTTATAGTGGTACGTATGGTAAACCTTCCCTTCCTATGTGTGTTTTATTTTGTCCTTTAATTTTTTTTTTTGAAGATTTTTGTAGGTTTTAATGGCCTGTGAATATATCCACGGTGTCCCATGGAAAGGCTACACCCCCCGTCACCTTTCCGTGGGACTAGCGCCTATTCATCATAATTTTGTACGTGGAAAATATTTCGGCGCGCACCACTGGCACCAGAAGTGGCGCAATTCACATTAACTTTGTTTTTTTTTTTTCGAATTTTTCTTTTTACAACCCCAATTTTTTATTGCAGATTAGAATGCGACGTGAAATTTCATTAACAAGTTAACCATCAATAGATTTTTTAAGTGCGTGTAAACGGACGCCATTCCGCTCCAAAAGTGCGCAATATCGCTCTAAAAGAACGAAAATTGTGAAATACTGAGTTTTGAAGATATTAAAAAAAATTAAAAGAGTAAACAACCATTCCAGGTTGGGGCTTTTCGTTCGACTGTGGACGTCATCAGCTCCTCCAAATGGAGGATCAGAATTCGTTCTGATTATTTCGCTCAAAGCTACTCATTGCCTCGCCCCCTTGAGTGGAGAAGGGTTCGCAGTACAGAATCGTGAAAACTACTTGAAAGGGAGATCCTTACCTGGGCGGTCACCCATCCAATTACTCACCACGCTCGACATTACATAACTTCGCTAATCGCTTGAGAAACGGTTCATTGGAACATCCAACCCGTACGGCGTGAAGATATTCAATTGCCACATGTAACTCTTGCTTTTGGGGTATTTTTCGTGCTGAACTTCGTAATGATGTTCATTTATTGATATTTGCAATAATCAATTGGGAAAACACCGAAAAACTACATTTTAGCATGCTTTGTGCTGTGTGAAAATGGGTAAGATTAGTGAAACTCTGGTCGATTCGTCGGTCTTTTTCCATGTTGGTGTTGCAAATATCAACTGGGACCGAAAGGTATAGAACTATAAAATACTTTCGTTCCAAATAAAATGTCGATAGCAAAAGAAGACGGCACCCAGAAACAGAAGTTCTTGAACAATTCCAGGATATGACTGCAGAATTTACCAATTACTTCGCACCGAAGAGTAATATCCTCCATGAACGGTGTAAATTCAACAAACTCGTCATTGCACCCAGACAACCACTCGTATAATAAGCGACTATGTTGAAGACTATCGCGGGAACATGCGATCGCAACGATATGTTTCGTTATCGACTGGTTTCCCAGATCCCGGACGACAACCTGTTGAGTCGAATCCTTGACGAAGGGGAGAAACTCACCCTGGAAAGCGCGATCGAGATGTACCAGCTTCACGGAAACAGACAAGTTGAAATTAAGGACATCGTAAATGAAGAAAAAGAAACTTGATGCTGTTCGCCGAAAAGGTCAGAGAAGAAATTATAGAAAACAAAATGTAGGGAAGAAATATAGGTCTATTGAACAGAATAAGCAAATAAAAATAGGTATAATAAAAATAGGATATATCTTTGTAAAAAATGGCGATTGTCCAGCACATAACGTAACCTGCAATAGATTTGGGGGAAAACAATCATTTTTCTGATTGTTGTCCTAATAAAATGAAGAAATTTAGGGAATTTAGTGAAAATCCTCGTAAATGACGAAAACGTTATGTTCATGGAATTGAATCAGATTCCGATGTAGAAATTAATGAATTTTATTAATACGGAATCAAAAAAGTAAACAACTTGAATTCTGAAAATCGGGATTGGTAGGTATATAATGGCCCAAATTAATAACTTTAATGTTCAATTTAAAGTAGACTCTGGTAGCCACGTGAACGTACTACCTATGATAATTTTCAAAACTTCAAAGATATCAACCCAATTTAATTTTGAAAAGAATTGATATAAAATTATATGCCTATAACAATACAAGACTAAAAGTGGAGGGTGAAATTGAAATAATGACAAAATGTAGACATATGAATGCTAATGTAAAGTATGTTGTAGTGCACACTGATCAGAATCCTCTACTATGCCTGGAAACAATCGTAGAGTTGAAAATAATTAGTAAACTTGAAAGTATGGAGGACACAAATGAAACACTGCCCAATAATAAAAAAATAGAAATACTTATTTCGATAAGAAAGAAAAAAAAAACAATTAATTTAAAAAATAAAGAAAAGTACTGCTAAAATACGAAGATGTGTTCAAAGGACTATGAAAATTCCCTGGAAGACCGTATTCGAGTAACCTAAAAGAAGATGCCATTCCGGTTACTTATCCCCCTCGGAGGGTCCCTGTACGCCTCCAAGAGCGATTGAAATCAACTTTGGATAGGCTCGAAAAAGCCAATATAGTATCACGAAGTGATAGCCCGAGCGAATGGCAACATCCTTTAGTGACCGTAAAAAAGTCAGATCAATAACTTCGCCTGTGTCTTGATCCGAAAGATCTAAATGATCAGATATTAGATTGCAAGTACAAGATTCCAACGATGAATGAAATTTTTGATGATTTAGCTGATAAGGAACTATTTTCGATTCTAGACCTAAGAGAAAGTTTTTATCAAATTCCTATTTGTGAAAAATCCGCTAAATTGAGTAGTTTTGGTACGCCATTTGGAGCATATCAGTTCGAAAGAATGCCTTTTGGAATAAAAATCTCTGCTGAGATTTTCCAAAAGAAATGTTGAATTATTTGTCTCTATAAATGGATTTAAAATTTATATCAACGATCTGATAATTTCCGGTTCAAATAAAAATGAACATGATACAATTCTAAAACAAGTGCTAGATAAAGCAAGAGAACTAAACATAACTTTTAATAAAGATAAATTCCAATTTTGTAAGTCGGAAATTAAAATATTAGGACATATTGTATCTAAAAAAGGCTATAGACCCTAACAGAATTCAAGCGATGCAAGAAATGCCTGAGCCTAAAAAGATTTACTCCGATTCCGAGGCGTATGGAAATACATGCCGAATTTATCTGAGCTTACCGCTCCACTAGGTCATCTAGCGAAGGACGGAGAACCATGGGTGTGGGAAAAAACACGCACAGATAGGGTAAATAAATTTTTAAAAAACTTATTATTCAAAGCCCCATTTCGGCCCACTGCAATGACGACGAGCCTCTAGTAGTCCAAACCGATGCTAGTAATAATGGTTTAAGAAGTTGCTTACTTTAAAATAAAAAGCCTATCGCGTTCGCTTCAAGATCCCTTACTAAATCTATGGTAAATTGGGCAATAATTGAAAAAGAACTAAGGGGAGTACGATTTGCTCTGGAAAAAATGCATTACTTTGTTTATGGGGGAGAAGTGTAAGTTCAAACCGACCACAAACCTCTCATAAATATCATAAAACAAGAAATAGAAAAGGTTCCAGAAAAATTGTAACAAATGCGCTCAAAGTCAACGAAGTATAAATTTAAAATAACATACATAACTGGGAGAGAAATGATCCAGGCTGATGCACTATCAAGAGCTTATCTTAAGGAACATGAAGTTGAAAATGATCAGGAAATGGCTTTAGTTATCCATACACTAGGTAATTAAAACTGCTGTGTCTGAAAGTAAGCATAATTTACTAGCTGAGGCCACCAAAGGCCATCCTTATCTAAGTCAGGCATCGAAACTTCATGGCCAAGTAACCTATCAGGTGAGGTAGGAAGTTATTATAAAATTAAAGATTTTCTAAATTAAATGCAAATTAGGTATTCTACCAAGAAAGGATAGTTATACCAGTTTCGGAACGCAAAAATATTATCACCCGCCTTCATGAGGAGCATATAGGGGCTAGGGCTTGAAGTTGGTTTTACTGGCCTGGTATGTCAAAGGAGATCGAAGATTTTATATTTTCGTGCCAAATTTGCCAGGAAAGTAGAGTTTCAAACGCTAAAGAACCAATGATTCCCTCCAAAATACCTTCACGACATTGGGCTAAAATAGGTATAGATATCTTGGAATTTGAAGGTGGAATACTACTTGGTTGCTATAGATTATTTTTCATAATGGATAGAGTACGACCGGATAAATAAGAAAAATACCAAGGAAATAATTTCTTGGAGTAAAAAAGCGTTTGCAAACCATGGCTACCCTAGCTTAATAGTTGCCGATAATAATCCATTTGCCAGCAAAGAATTCCGCTCATATTTACCCCTAAACGATATTGAGTTAATTACCAGTAGGTAGTCCGCATTACAGTCAAGGGCACGCACTGGCTGAAACTGGAGACAAAATTGTACAAAATATCTTAAGAAAATATACTATAACTGGCCAAAACCCGTATGTATTGCTTATGCATTACCGGAACACAATAATCCCTTAACTAGGTTATTCAACCAGTCAACTAATGTTAAGTCACTGTATGAGAGATACTTTAAAGTTCAATGAAGTACCTAGATCTACAGATGAAACCAGTAAATAAAAAAGTTACTTCGACTAAAATATTTAATGTGCAAGCTAAACAGAAACTGTACCACGACTAATATGCCAAATTCTTACCAAAAGTTCAACTCATCGACCCAATAATATTATATCGTCACCAAATTAAATGGAGACGAGGTATTTTAGTAGATAAAGCACATACTCCTAGATCATAGTGGGTCAATGGAAGAAATGGCGAAAAATTGCGGAGAAACAGAAAAGATTTTATTCGAGTAAAAAATGAAAATAATAGCGCTACAGATTACCAAACACACACACACGTATTCATTCCCCAAATAAGCGAAGGTATTCACATCCCGAAAACTCGTCGATACCGAGTTGAAGAAGAAACTGGTTAATTTTTAGTGTTTATCTTTTAAAATTTATCACGCACAATTTGACTAAAAATGCTCTCAAACTACTCAGAAAATCTGGTTATTACTTTCAAGAGGTTATACGCAGCATGGATGATAGATACATCCAAGTAGTTCATAAACTAAGTACACGAAAAGGGGATTTGTTCGAAAGAGAAAGAAATATCATTAGTGGAATGTACCTATAGGGGAAGAAATGCGTACTTTTATGTGTATTTAACACTGTAGAGGAAAACCAACCACCAGATCAATTCCTGGCGGAATGCTACAACAGGAAAGCACGTATTTGAAAAATTGAAAAGAAGTACTGATGGTGCGTATTTACCGAAATAGACCAGCGAGTACAACAGACATAAAACATGTAAGTTAAAGAAAAGGTAGGTAGGTACCTTCATCGAGACTGGGATGACTCTCGATTAAGCAACGATGTCTGTTGATGTCTGCAGGCCAAGCTGTTCCACTGGTGCACCAGGATATTCAGTCGAAGAGGCTAAGTCCGAGGAATAGGCGCCGATAACCAAGAAATACCGCACAGTAAGACTTCGGGGCTACTTGGCAGACTAACCGAACTTATCGGGAATATTATTAAAAAGTCAAATTTGCACAGCACGAGGATAAAAGATGGTGAGACAATGAGACGAGAGACATAGGTTTCGGGGCGAGTGACGAAGGGGAGCAGGCGAGGTACATGTAATCAACAACATTGGAAATGTAGAGGCCAGAGGGGCTTTCATATAATTTCCCGGAGACGCGCTATTGTCCGATACCAGAAACTCCACCAGCCCCGCTTCCTAAATGGTACACTATTATCCATTTGTTGTTGTTGGTTTTAGAAGATGTCACATGAACTGTGCGTGGACACAGTACAGTGGAGATGATAATTCAATTTCTTTCTTTTTGTTGAAGCATATCTTTCATAACTAAGTGAGTAGATGTTGAGCACCTACTCTTCGTTTATAATGATGCGAATTAGCTTTACAATGTTAATGTTCAATAAATTTATAAAAATAACAGTGAATAAATATATTAAAAAATTACACAACTGATATGACAAAATTGATATGGTAATATGATGGAGGTAATATTGTTATTTTAAGAATTTAATTTAAGCAAACTATTTGAGATTATGATGACCATTTAATTTGAATTTAATTTTGAGTTTGGAATTTAATCTGATGATTGTGAGGAAATTTTTCAGTATGTAATTATATAATTACATTTATTATGAATATATTTTTTTAATTTTACATGTAATCGAAAAAAAGGAAAGATGCAACACCAGAAGAATTTAAGTTTAAGACGTCACGGAGAAAGTGATCGTCAGCTGCAATGAATCACTGAACAGTGGAATAAAGCTTCCAATATATCGATCGTCAACTCTTGCCTTGTGTTCCAAGTTGATCTTATACATTTTCTATTCTCTAACTTCTAGCAACGGAAGGTTAACGTCGGGGTGGGTGGGGCCGGGTCCGGCCGGGGCACCCTGGCCGGCGACGCCTGATGCGGATACGCCGCTGGGCAGGTTGTCTGCGCGTGTGCTGCCTATATCGATTATGCCATAGCATTTCCTTCTTTATTTTTGCCAAATATCATTGATTTTTATTTCATTTCAATTCATTTTACTCAAATAGGTATCTGTAATTGACTATTTTTGTGACGGCACTGGTTCATAAGAAATTATTTGATTTGATTCCACTGACTAACAAACGTTTTTTATCATAATAGTTACCGACATTTAAAAACTAGCTCTTCCTTATAAGGTGGAAATCCGTATTATTTTTTCGAGAAAGCATTCCTCTTCCTACTTCAAGATAACCGACTGTTGTAGTTAATATTACTTACTCTTCGATGCAGAATAGAATTGGAATCCTACAGACATCACGTCCTCCCAACTCACTATCAACTTTGGTAATCGGAATTTGGAAAAACGAAATCCCTAGGGCCGAAAGGCCCCAACCTTGTTGATAAAAGGTTAAAATAGTTCTCCAACAGTTTCGGCAAATGGTAGGGGAGAGGGGTTTGAGTCATTTTCTCAGATTATATTTTCCGTTTTCACCTTAAGTTTTCCTGCCGCTCACTCCAAGAGATTGAAAGTAAAGTTTTCTCATCAAGAAGGGCGCTACGATACTTAATGTCTCCGAATTGGGAACTTTCCCCCCCATGCCTCCGCTATTTCGCAGCACCTCATCCACTTTTCATTAAAAAATAAAAAAATAAAAGAGAGAAAAATGAACAAACTGAAATGTAGCTCGGAAGGCGATATTTTCTGCTGAGTAGTACTTCCAAGTTAGGATTACAGCAAATGTAATTGCTTCACCTGGAACTGAATATATTAGAATAAGGGCTGTTATATTTATTCGTCTGGAAAACGCAATATATTGAGGGCAATTTTTGGTGAGTTGATAAGCAGGGTTCTCCCCGATTTCAACTTTTCAACGTTACATTTTTTCTTGTCTCTCTTCTATCCTCCCCCTCTCACTCTCTCTCTTTCTTCTCTCTATCTTTCATTCTTTTTTACCGAGTTAAGGGAAGTAGCTGTCCTTGGAAAATTTAATTAGATCATAACTTTAAAGCCTTAAAGAGAACTTCCCCCTTTCCGTCCAAGCCGGTGATTTAACGGTACGTGTACATTTTAGTAGGATCCGCACTCCAAAAATGAAAGCGGTTCTTATCTTCTTCGGGTGAAATGATTAAATTTGCCTGGGTTGAGATTCTAGGGATGCCGCTTGAAATCCTGGTAAATCCGTCAAAGGTTTCTCGTAATCCATTGAGACTTAAGATTATTTTCGATTTTGCTCGTTTGTGTTGTACTACATATGAGTGCAAATGATTTATGAAATAACACACCAGAATAGGTATTATCAAAAGATTTGAGTGATGCTATTTCTTGATTAAATATAAGAATCAGTTGTGTACTATATCATCAAACTTATTAAATTGAATTCAAGAGAGGGTATAGTGGAGGGAGGCGATAATGCTACAAACTTATTAGTATCCGAGACCGAGTTGACAGTTTTCAACCGTTATAGGTTCACGATGGCCATTACTTCTCCAGGATTTCTACATCCAACTAGAGAGGAAGTACCGAAAGAGAATACTAATATGGAAAACTGGTAAGTATGGGAGACTCAATACATAATTCTCCACAAATTTTCGAACGCCTTGTTAAACCCAGAAGACCCTTTTTCAAGATGAATAAACCAAACAATTTTGGGAGTCACGTAAGCTATCATTTCGAATGACCGTGAGAGGGTGGGGAGGTTTGTTTCTACCGTGCTCCAGAAAACAAAATAGGTTCAACACCCGCTAAACCGTATTCGATTGATCGCTCAAAAAAGTAACTTTGACGTAATTTGTACAGAATTTGGTTTTGTTCAATTTCATACGCATTGAACAATGTCGCAAATCGGGGAATTATTGAGTTTCGATTTGAAGAAAAACCTAGATATATATATATGTATGTATGTATATAGAGGAGAGTTTTTTCTTCATCTCCTATTTCAACTATTTTCCAGCAGAAATTTTGGATTTGACTTTGAAAACCCAAAAAACACCACTGTACTATATGAAATATATTTTATATTATATATTATATCTCATCTCCATTCTGATCCCACGATTATTGAAATAATGGATAAGGTCGCCCATGACTACCTGAAGCTTATGGTGATTCTAACAATTTTCCGAACAGTGCTCTCAAGATGTTTGTCCATACTGCAATTTTTCCCATTTTACATAATAGAAGGTTCATCACGTCCAGTCATTGAACGACAGTTTCAACTTTTGATCAAGTTCTTTGTGTCAATCCGAGAGCAGCAAGTTGCAACGATGATTTGAACTGGTCTCAACTTCCAGTAACAAGGGATTATGCGGTCGGCAACTCCGAAATCGGCTCTATGCGGTAGGTAACTTTACACTTTCACGCCACTTTGAAATGATCCGAGTATCAGAATATAAACTTTCTTATTCCCTAAAGAGATGGAGCCGATCCCTCCTACTAATCTGTAGAACCCCCCTTCGGTTACTTTCAAATATCAATAAATTGAATGAAAACTCGGGGTCCAATTGTCTGAGACGATTCAAGCGTGGAATTGAGTTTGAAGTAACGCCGTGCCTCTAACTGGGGCACTGGGTGAGAGAGTTACGTCTCTCCCTTTCCTTACTGATCCTTCCCTTTACAAAGAAAATTAGTGTACATTTTCCGCACTAACGTCATAACTGAATTCCAATGCCGTAATTTCTTCTTACGATTGTAACTCCAACTGCCTTTAACCATTTCGTAACGCACCGAATTCACGGGTAATTTATGATTTGGCTTTAAATGATTTGGTGTTTATCGCAACTATCAATCATGGAATGAATAAAATTGTAAAGCAAACTTCTCTAAATCAAATCCGACAGAGAAGGTTTTAGAACATTTAATATCTACTTATATTCTGTACAGGGTGTTTTTTTACATAATGGTAAAAAAAAAGCTAATAAAAACTGAATGGGTCGTAAAGTGGGTTAATGACCCATATTCCTAGTCAAAACCCCTTAACTCAATGTTTCGGTTTGAAACAAGCTCATTTTGGTCTGGAATTATGAAAAATCACCAATTTAATTAGAATAGCGGCAATCTGGTACATAATTGGAAGAATAAAGTTGATTTTCTGTGTTTTATATTTACAGATATAACGGTCGATGAGAAATTAGGACCATATTCTGTTGTTTCCATTGGACGAAATCGTTTTTAAATTGATGTGTATTAGAAAGAAAATTGTAATTTGAAATTGAGAGGAAAGAAAATTATTGATGCTGGGAAACCAAAATTAACTCATTGGAAAGAGTTAAATAAGACCCATTCACTCAGATTCGCCGGCAGATGTTGAATCATAATCAGATTGACTCATATTCGGCTCCTCTGGCGTTACTTCATTGGCAGTTTCCAGCACATCAGCAGCGTCTTTTGGGATGTATAATATTTTACGCTGAGGTAAATGGCGAGTAGGACATAATAATGTGTGAGATGAAACAAGCAAATCGTTGAATTATTGAGTATCTTTTTCATAGAAGTCTTCCGCAAATGTTATTGAAAGCCAGTTTTTTTTTTTTTTTTTTTTCTTTTTTTCTTTTTTCAATGGAACGAATTTCGGTTGGCTTAAAAGCAATCTATCCAACAAAGTACCTATCTAAAATAAAAAATCGCTCATATTTATCGGAAATGAGCTTTACTTGTCTAAAAGGATAAACTATCTCCGGAATAACTAGCGTGACCAAAGGTCACCGTGCTATCATATGTACACATATTGTGAAGTAATGAATGCTTACAGAGACGTCCCTGAGTGTAGTTTGTAGTAGTAAAATAAATTAACTTCGCTTTGCACATTCATTAGCTTCAACTTGATGCATTGTGGTTAAAGCCCCCCCCCCCCCCCCTTCCAATCTATCAATTCTACTCTACTCATGAGTTACTATGAAACTTTTTTGGTTCAGTTCAATTCCCCCTCTATCCCTCCATCACTCCTCCTCATCATCATCGGTCCGTCAAAATGGAATCCCCGATTATTCGTCGATTTAGATTTAGATTCGTCAATTTATTAAAGAAACAAATTATGAAATAATAATGAGAAAAATGAAAATATCAAGATTTGTTGGAATCACCTCTTCTTGGCGGTCAATGCATTATTTCGATGTTTCTTGCAAATCTAAACCAATAACTAAACCGTACCAAAAATAATCAGGGGGAAATGTTAGGAATTGTAGCATGAACAGTGCCGACAAAATTTATTACATTAGGTATATATATATATGTATATATACCTGGTGTTTCTTAAAGGATGGATAATATATGTATCTTTATCTCCGTTATTTGAAGGACTAGAAAAAACTTCAAGCGTTAACCGACCTTTATTTTTTTCGGGGAATTCAATTATCATATTTGCGCGCATCGCGCTTGCGCGGAAAGCGAGATCCGCGCATCACCTTTGTTTTTTAAAATGAGGACCCGCATTTTTTATTGCATATTCGAATCGTACGTGAAATTTCATGAAGCCAACCATCCACCGATCCTGCACTCGATTTTTGTAAGTGCGCACGAACGGGCGCAACTCCGCTCTAAAAGTGCAATGAATTTGAAATACTGAGTTTTCGAAGATACTCAACTGCCTCATGTAATACATGATTTTAGAGTACCTATTTTTTTGTGCTACACCTCGTAATGATGTTCATTTATTGATATTTGCAACACCAACATGGGAAAACACTGAACAATTGAACAGAATTTGCACTTTTCTTACAAATTTCCACAAACCACGATGCGTAATAAAATTTAGGTTTTCGGTGTTTTCCTAAGATGGTGATGCAAATATCGATAAACGAACATCACTACGAGGTTCAGCACGGAAAAATACCCCAAAATCATGTATTACATGTGACAATTGATTGGTTGCACTACGGGGACGTATGACCTTGAATTGGGTAGGGATATGAACGATCTCCGAAGAGATAAAAACTCCGACAGTTACCCTACCCCAGCAGGGTAGACCTGGTGGGCATTCGCCGGGCAGTGGAAAAGAAGGAGTAATATGAAGGTGAAGAAGAAGATGAGGAGAAGGCACACACACACACACACACACACACACACACACACACACACACACACACACACACACACACACACACACACACACAAATTTTCATTTTAAAATTTTTAGAGCCAATAAAATAGCTAAAAGCTAAAAGGTGAAAATGTGAACTCTTCGATTGAAGTTGGTACATGAAAAAAATCCATTTAAATGAAAATTCGTTATTGTTAGAGTTAGTTGGACTATTCTTTCAAATGTGTGTAGATTTTATCAAATCCCGGTGTAGTGAAAATTTTTTAAACTCCGCAAAAGATATGGATAATATCAAAGATATAAATATAATACATAAAATACCATTGTTCGTATTTTACTGCAGCACAAATATCTATTTTTGTTTTAAAAATAATATGAAAACGGTTCTGCACGTTTTCCTCTTTTGTTGAATAGTGTACCCCCAGTTTTAATTTATAAATTTGTTTCTTTGAATTTAGCACTGCTAACCTACATTTATTTTTTCGAATTTGTCGTTTGTTAGAAAAAGAATGGTCACCCTGACACCAAACCAGTGAAAAATCATAGCGATTGAATAATTCGATAATTCAGATACATAGTTGATACGATTATTCTGTCATTTCTATCTTATTTTGCTTTTTACGACCTTCAGTCCGTTTATACTAGCAAAAGTAGAAGGATTTATTATACAATAAGTCAGTATTCCTGTCATCCGCTAACGTTTCAACGTAGATTTTTTGGGAGCAATCGCGGCAAGGGGTTTAGGCGAATGAGGGCGGAGTATGAGATGACGGTGAAAATGGTGGGAGGGGGGGTTCAAGATATAGTGTCTATGTGTATGTGAGGGGAGATGAAAAATGTTAACCACCAAAAATGTCGTTGTTCTCGCGGTCTCACTACGTTGAAATATATCACTTTTTATTTAGTATGAGCGTTGGGAAAGCCCTTTTGGTTGAAGCTGTCAAGAAAGCTGTTGGGCGATGGGCCGCATACCACAGTGGGAGCAGAGGAGCTGAAAGAGAGTGCATAATTCACGAGACTTGGACCGAGACAGAGACTTGGCCATGATTTAGAACCCCCTCCTCCAACAACAATTTCTTACATTTGTCTCACCACACTTACTGCACCGTTCCATCCACTCACAGGGAACTAAAATCGAGTTCATTGCTATAAAATGTTCACGTAGTTTTGATGGAATGCGCTAGTTTCGTACCGAGTTTCTACTACCCACTCCTTTCGCCCTTCTTCACCAAAAAAATTGGCCATAGGTTCATGATGACGCAGCGTCTTTGCGGAGTCGAAAGCCAGGACCCGGGAATTCGTGGCGATTCTCTTTGCGCGTTAGTTTCTGGCAAAACGGGCAGCCATTTTACGAGATAAGTGGTCGTGAATAGCTGGTGTAGTCGACGGGGGAAAGGCCTAGGCTTTTGACTGTTAATTCATCACCCCCGAAGCCACCGCTTGTTCCTCCATTAATTTATCAATAAAGGCCAAGAAGTTGGTAGGTTAGCGTGGTGGTGGTGGTAACGGGAGGGAGGTAGAAGGACGGGGGATTCGGTGCTGGGACGGGGAGCTCGGTTACGTTGTAAAGTTTGCAATTTAGCTGTGCCCCCAGAGGCCACACTCCGAACCACCATCCGCCCCCACTCAACTCCAACGACTTTGTCATTTTTCACTTTAGTTCTCGGAACCATCAAGTCTTTTGGATGAGAATGCAGGTAATTAGGGACCTTGATGTTGGTTTTGGAAACGAAGCTTGATGTTGGTCAGATTTACGTTAGTGTAGAATGGGATGACGTACGAGTAAATCATCCTCTCTGAATACTCGAAAAAAATTGAACCGAACAGTTTCTCAAAACCGTCATATTTATTTGTATAGGTCGTATATTCATTTACTTAGCTATACGTATAGCCATAACATTTAACAACAAACTAAGAAAAACGAATATAATGGTATGCTAAAGACCAAGTCAGAATGCATAGGTTTTAGCTCTGCTAGTCATAAATGACCTTCATAAATTGGAGCGGCTCCCTCAGAGGAGGAAAATTCTTCTTTCACTTCTAGATGTTTCTTACACACACTTTCATTGTCCAGCAAAAAGCGTTCAATCACATCAAAGGTAGTACTTACGTGTTCCCTTCCAGAGGTTCATAGGAAGAACTGTTCTCTTTCTACACGGGTATTAACCTCATGGTTGCGCAAGAACTAGACGTACCTTATGGACTTCAGGAGCCAGAACAATAAGGTCAGTTTAAGGTGCGTGTCATTCCTTACTAATGGAAGCAGGACGAAATCAATCACGCTATTTTGTTCCTCAACAAACATTTTGTCTGAAGGAATACTCGTTCCGGTCAGGTAATATATTTGAAAAGTGAGGAAGGGAGTTCTACAAAGTCTTCAGTGTAGTCTGGTGGGGGTCTGGAGTAGGGTGTAAAAAATAGTCGTTGTGGAAAAAAATTCTTCTTTGCCCAAGCAAACATAAGGAGTACTTTATACGCACATTGGTCGCTTTTACCATCCTTTTTATGAATGGTTTTTAAGATATTGGTTTAGTATCATGAGAATAAAGCGAAAATAAAGGCTTCTTAAGTTTAAAATATATTGAAAATTCCAATACGACTTGTTTTGGGGCCTGTCACAAACAGATTCAGTGCTGGTAATGGATATGTTTCTACCGGCTCTGATTGCATAAAACACCATGATCAGGAGGTAACATTTCTAATTGTTGCTGGTATGTAGGGTTCCAGAGTTAAATGGATATGGAAGCATGGAAATTATGTTGTGGTAAATTATGCTTTCAAGTTTATGAGTTTTCACTTGGCATGGGATGCATGTTATCGCCCATTTAGCAGTTTTAGATTTTTTAAATTATTTGTTTAATTTTTTCCAGAGGTTGAGTACCATCTTTGACCATCTGCTCGGGTTGGGCTCTGGCTGTTGAAGAGTGAACATCAAATCTGTGTAGCTCTGTGTTTGAGTGCTTTTTTGAGTGGGTTGTTGAAGGAGTTGGAGATTGAGATTTGGCAGAGGACTTCATTTTGGTGAGTTTTTCTCATTTATGTGGTTTTTTGTCAAGTTTTCATTAAGGGCCCTAAGTATAGGGCTTATGCCCTTTAGAGGTACTTTCTGAGGGTACTCTCAGTACCTGCATAGGGTTTTGGGTTCTTCCTCCCTCTGAGGACAATCTATCAAAATTTGGTTGAAATTCATGGAGCAGTTTTCCTACAATTAAGGTTTTAAGTTTGGTAGAGGGGGCATTTGGGGCAGGTGGCTGAACCCTAATCACCTCATGGGAGCCACATGGTGATAAGACTGATTGGCTATCTGCAGTGGTGCCAACCTTTGAATAATTTCTGTAGGTTAGTGTTAAGTGATAGGTCTGGACTTAGAAAAAATTTTCCTTGATGCTGAAATTTTTCTAAGTCCAGAGTAGGTATACTAATATAGGGGACTTTTAGGACTTTTGTCCATTGGGTCTCTAAAGACCTGTGGGCGAAGTATTTAGTTGTCCTGTGGATTTCGAGATACGCCGTATCTCTGGAACGGGTGGACCGATTTCAACGGGGCAAATTGCATTGGATTCAGGAAATCAATATCTTTCTTTTTTAGGGCGGGGAATAAGTGGTTTTACCACTACAGGTGCCGACATGGCACAGCGGACTACCTTGATGGTGCCGGGGTGTAACTACGCTGGGTTAAACAATCCGCTTCCTAATGGGGTACCTTCGTGCCGTGTGGACAAAATTGGTGAGGAGCACGACTATGCTTACAGGTCTGCCAGGTCTGCTGATGCCATCAGCAGGGCTGATGAGAAGGCAATTGCTGGCTTTGCTGCAGATGCTATTGCTAATGGCAGCGTAAGGGGGGTTATTGGGGCGATCGGTGTAGGGGGGAAATATCTGGTGGAAAAAGCCATTGGGACCTGTCTCTATCCCAGGAGACTTGGACCATTGGCTTTGGGAGGCCAGAATAAGGATTGCGGGAAACTCGTTGTGGACTTGGACCGCCCGGTCCACAATGAGGAGTATTACAGGGGTAAGGCCGCGAGAGCAAGTACTAGAAGAAATTTAGTAGCATCTACTGTGCATGTAGATGGCGATGACAAGAGGGACACTGCTCCCTTTAAGTCATGTCTAGCTAGTGTGCTTGGCTCTGGTATGAGAAGGCAGGAGAGAGACCAAACCTACAGGTCTTATAATGCACCTGTAGGGTACAAGGAGAAAGGTGTCTGGGGAAATGGACCTGAATTTATGGGGTCCTGGTTTGATGGGGATGAGGGAGGTAAGAGAGTTGAGGCGGCAAGGCGTGGTGGTGGGGACTCTTGTTCCTGTTGTGGTGCCTTGCCCGGTATGAATACACAAAGAGGGGATGAAAGTGGCAGTCGTAAGCAGCAAAGCTGTGACGCCGTGGCTGAGGTGCATCCTTGGTGCACTGAATTTGAGGTCCCTGAGAGTTGTATTGACAAAGCAATTGACAAGGCTGGTGGTAAACCATCTGCTCCTCCTCCAGAGGAGACGGTCCAGTGGAAACCCACGAACGCGGAGGAGTTGGCGGGACTCATGATTGTAGTAATGGTCCGCGGGGACTCGAAGGGATTGGAAGACATTGTTAAGCACTACCTACGTGGTAGAGGCTTTGATGTCAATAATAACTACGCCAAGGAGTGGGTAAAACATGCATTTGGGCTGGTGGAGTTGGGGAGATTCGACGAGCTCGTAGAGTCGGTCAAAGACCTAAGGGGGGAGGATGAGCTCTACAAGCCTGTTGAGTTCGTCAAGAAAGAGCTCAATCCTGTAGATGTTGCCATGATGAGAGAAGCTATTTCCTTGGGTGACGGAGATAGGGAACTGCAGTGGGCTAGGCAGCACCAGGTCCGAATGGTCGCTATGGCCAACACTGATGGCGGGACTCCCAGCTCAGGTGGTGTGAAGAGCAAACCACCTAAGAAAGTTAGGACCACGATTAACAATGAGCTGGAGGCTATTATCGCACGTAGGGACCAGCTCGTAACGAGATGGCACGAGTTCGGTTCTAACGAGAACAATATTGGTAAAAGGCCCTTCAAAGACGCGAGTTCCCAAATGGAAGCCATGGTCGAGACAGTGGTTAACCCACTGATCAAGGCAAACAAGGATATGTTTGAGGAACTCAGGCATCATAAACGTGTTGCCTTAGGAGTAGACCTATTGAGTGAGGCCATGGAAAAGTTAGATGAAAGACTGCGTGAGATGAGTGATCGAAGGGGTGAAATCACTCATGAGTCAGTAGTGCCGCAAGTTGGTACAAAGGAGATCTGTGAGGGTATGCGACTCTTAGAGAAGTCCATAACTCAGCAGATGGATAAAATTACAAAGAGGGTTGGGGCAGTCGAGAGGGCAACTGACCTAGTTGCGGGGAAGATGGAAACCCTCAAGAGCGTGGACCTCGTCAGCCTCGGAAGGAAGGTTGATGTTATGAGTAGGAGGGTCAAGGAGGGGAAGGACATTGAGCCTTCCACTCTTCCCCAGGAAAAAGGTGCTGGTGCTGGCTCGCCCTGGTCGTGGGCGGGGGTGATGGAGGAGTACCGGACAGAGAAGAAGAGCAAGCAGAAGGACTTTGGTCTTGGCGGCCTGAGGAAGGCTGCTGCTATGAACAGTCTTAGTCTGCAGAGGGAATTGATGGAGGCAGCGTCGGCTACGGATTACTCTGCGTCCGAAATGGAGTCGGACTATCCCATCATGGATGGCGCCAAGAAGAAGCGAGGGAGATCAAGTGATGACATGACTGACCTTGAGACCACTGACCAGGAGAGTAGGAAGAAGAAGAAAACCTACGCCTCGGTGGCTAACTCGAGGAAGCTCAATAGGGCGTTGGTTACTGAGTCAGAAGGACTTAGTACAGATGGGGCAACCAAGGAGAAGAAGATTAAGAAGAAGAAGAAGAAGCGTCAGGAGAAGAGGTTATCCCAGTGGTACGAGGAGGCACTTGAGGGAAACCAGAAGAGGCTCACTGAAGGCGGACCTCCCAGGACTCTCTTGATAGAGAAGGAGAAGGCAGCCCCACCAGCTGAAGATGGAGCTGTTGGAGGTGAGGGCGTAACTAATAGGGTTCTAATGTCTCCTAGATCCTTGAGGAAAGATCTCAAGGAGAATGTGGACATGAGCCAATTGGGGGTGGGTTTAGCTTTTTGTAAGCCAGCTGGCGATAAGCGTATGGTACTCAAGGCGAGAAGTGAGGAGGACGCAAAGAAGTTGGTGGATGAGCTAAGGGCTAAGGGGTACTTGGTTCAGGTTGCTGACATACCCAAGCAGCCTTTGCTCGTGAAGGTTAGCAGGGTTGACTGTGACCTCACGAAGGAGCAGTTAGCCTCTGTGGCCTTTAGGCAAAACCCTTGGATTGCGGAGGCAATTGCAGGGATATCTATCGAAGATTGGGCCAAGGAGTTCCGCCCCTCGTTCCAGAGAGGGAACAAGGCTAAGTGGCCCGAGGATACGATGTGGGTTTGTGAGGTGTCTTCTCGTGTGAGGGAAGCTATAAAGGGAAAGGCGTTACATATTGGATTCGCGAGCTGCAGGGTAGCGGACTATATTGACGTGTCTAGGTGTTATAAGTGCCAGGCATACGGGCATGGTCAGGCCAAGTGTGGCTCGGCTGTGGCTTGTGCCAAGTGTGCAGGAGGGCATGACACGAGGGAATGCAATGATAAGGATGCACCGAGGAGATGTGCCAATTGCAAGAGGGCAGGGAAGAATGATAGGCACAATGTTGACAGCCCTGACTGTCCGGCCTATCAGTGGGCATGGAAGAGATATGTCAGGGGTGTTAAGCCCCAGTAATGGGGGATCCCCTGCACAGAGGGATGCGTGTGCTTCAGCTGAATGCTGACAGATCAAGGTCTGTCACGGACGAGCTGAGGTGCAGCGCGTCAAATGGAATTTGGGACGTGGCGCTCGTGCAGGAGCCGTATGCTGTGGATAACGCTGTGGCTGGTCTAGGACCAGTTAGGGTATTCACAAAGCCGGGAGAAGGTCCTCCTATGGCTGCAATCTTTGTGGCCAAAGAGGGAGTAGATGTACTGTTGCACAGCAATCTGAGCAGCAGACATGTGGTTGTGACCTCTCTTTCAGTGGGGAGTCAAGGCGGTCGACCTCTCTATTTGGTGTCTGCGTACTTTCAGTACTCACATGATATAGAGCCCTACTTGCATCAGCTGGACTGTGTATTTAGGGGGCTTGAGGCGGAGGGTCAGGTTGACATGCTGATTTGTGTTGACTCCAATGCCAGGTCCAGATTGTGGCATAGCCACCTTTTGGACATGGTAGGACCTGCCGGGAACAATCGTCGTTTATGGTTAAGGGGCGAGAAGCTGGCTGAGTTGGTGTTTGAATGGGACCTCAAGGTACTGAATAGACCTGGGCAGGCTCCCACCTATATTGGTGCTGCTGGTGGTGCTTCAAACATTGACGTCTCTCTTGCAACCACACGTGTTGCGGAGAGTGTGAGTGAATGGAGAGTTGATCCTATGCTCACCACAAGTCAGCATGCTGCTATCCTCTTTGAGGTTGGCAGTGGACTTGGTGTGCGTGGAGTGAAGGGTGGTGGCAGGTTCAGCTGCTCCCGAGCTAACTGGGAGCGATTTAGTGAGGAGGTGGCTGAGGGTCTCAGGGCGTGCCACTACCTGGAGATCACAGACCGGCTTGGGGTAGAAAGGGCAGTCACCATTGTTGAGAAGGTGCTAGTGCGGGCGGCCTTCTTGTCCATACCTGTGGCGAGGGGGGTGCCTGTTGCTGTACCTTGGTGGTGCCCAAGACTGGAGGGGTTGAAGCGACGCGTCCTGGCCTTGAGGAATAGGAGACGCCGTAGGGGTATTCGGGCTTCGCCCCAGGAACGGGAGGCATTGCGTGCTAGCAGAGCAGAATACTCCCGGGAGCTTAGGCGAGCTAGGCGCACTGACTGGCGGAGATTCGTCGACGAGGAGGGTAGGGGGAGGCCGTGGGGCAGACCTTACCGTGTGGTGACTGGGAACCCCGCAGCCTACTCCCTGGCCTCTCTGAGTGGGAGGCAGCCGTTGGACTGGGGTTCTGCGGCAAGGGACCTCCTAAATGCTCTGTTTCCGGACGATTCGCGCGAAGAAACAGTTGAACATATGACAGTGCGGGAGCTAGTGGAACGCCGTTTAGATGTAAGTAGTGTTAGTGACAGTGCTAGGTTAAGTTTTAGTGATTTAGTGATAGAAGAGGCAGTGTTTAGTATTAAGAATGGAAAGGCGCCCGGTCTTGATAGGATTGAGGTGGAGATGCTGAAAAGGGCATGGCCTTTGGTCTACCCGTGGTATTGCTCCATTTTTCGGTCCTGTCTTGACTTGGGGGTCTTTCCTGTGAGGTGGAAGATTGGTAGGGTTTGTGTACTACTTAAGGGGCGTGATCGGGATCCGGCCGATCCCAAGTCTTTGAGGCCCCTGTGTTTACTTAGTGTGCCGGGCAAGGTACTGGAGAAGCTGGTTGTCCGTGAGCTTGGACCTGTGCTAGAGCAATGCTCCAGGCATCAATACGGGTTTGTAGCGGGAAGATCCACGGTGGACGCCTTGGAGAGAGTGCAGGAGTTGGTAGGCATGTCGGAGCATAAGTATGTCTTGGGGGTGTTCGTGGACATACGAGGTGCGTTCGACAATGTGTGGTGGCCTGCCGTGATGAAGGAATTGTTGGGGAGGGGTGTCTCTGCTCGTGCCTATAATATCCTGTCTGATTATTTCACAGATAGGTGGGTAGAGTATAGAGAGGGGGGTAGATGTGTCAGGAAGGAGCTGTCCAAGGGCTGTCCGCAGGGCTCTGTTCTTGGTCCTAGGCTCTGGAATGTCCTGTTTGATGGAATTCTTGGGGCCTTGGATCGGGTGGGAGCCAAAGCAGTTGCTTATGCGGACGATCTTGTGCTCTTGGTTGAAGGGGGAAGCCGGCGGGGTCTGGAAGCAGAGGCTGAGCGGCTAATGAGCACTCTGGTCACAGAGTGTGAGGCTGTTAAGCTGACCATGGCCGGGGATAAAACAGTGGTGATGTTGCTAAAGGGTACCCTGAGTTCTGAGAGACCTCCCATTGTCCGGGTGGGTGGTGCCAGATTGAGGTACGTGTCAGAGGTCAAGTACCTTGGAATTACTCTTGGGGAAAGACTGTCTCTCTCTCTGCACGTTACCTCGGTGTGTGACAAGGCCTTGGCTTCTTTTATGAAGGTGTCCCGACTGGCCGGTTCTGAGTGGGGTTTGGGGTACAGGGAGCTGGTTGTGATTTATCATGGCCTGTTCCTTGGTATTCTACTGTACGGGGTTCAGTACTGGGCACCCCACGTGGGCCAGGTTGGTTGGAGGAAGCTGGGGTCTGCACAACGCAGGGCCCTTTTGAAAGTCAATAGGGCATACCGGACATCTTCTACGTGTGCCCTGCCCGTTTTGGCTGGGGTACTGCCCGTCATGTTTGAGGGCTATAGAAGGTGGGGGGTGAGGAAGATTGGTAGAGGTGAGCCATTGGTGATTCCTCGTATTCTGACGGATGGTGGGGAGTCAGGCCAATCTCGGAGCCAGCGGGTTGACAGATTAGATCAGGCCCTTCTCACTGCTTGGCAGGAGGAATGGGATAGTGTCACCACGGGGAGGTTAACTCACCGTCTCCTTCCTGATGTCAGGGCCCGACGGGACATGCAATGGATAGTCCCGGTGCATGAACTGACACAGTTTGTGATTGGGCATGGCGAGTTTTCTGCTAAGCTCGCTAGCATGGGGCTGTGTGTCGAGCAGGCTTGTGCGGGGGGAGCCCCAGGCTACCGGTGCATAGACTTTGTCGAAGCACCACCTGCCTGCCCCCCAGTTGAGGTGGCTTCGCGGGGGCAGTGGTTTTATCACCCCTAACATGCAGTCAATTCTGCAGATGAGGGGGAGAGGTTCGTGGGAGTTGACTCGCGGGGGTGAGTCTCCTTCCACGAACCTCGGCATTTGGAGTTATGTGGATTTCCATAAACTCGGGTACCAACCTGCTTTGTTGGTAATGTGTGCTAGAACACATGCCTCTACCCGTAGGTCAATACGGGTACTTGGCAGATGTCAAGGACATTGACTGGGTGTGCAGTCTCCTCTCAGGAGGATCTTCCCGGCTTGTCTGGGGGGAGACCACAAGGCATGACTGCCTAAGGACTCCTTAAACACGACTTCCATTCTTTGGAAGGAGATATTGGATTCTTCTGACCATCTGCTCGAGGGTATCTCTGATACATGAAGCTGGTGCACCGGTGCAAAGTTTATAAGTAGCTCTGAGGTACAGATACGCAATCTAGATTGAGTCTGACTGTTCAGACTATTATTTTTAAATAAAAGGACTCCATTTGATCTGTAATCCATATGTGATTTTATGCATTTTTGTTTTCATACTCCTACGAGTATTCGCTTGTAATCAGACGCATTTTTGTAATTATTCTTTAAGAATTTGAGCCCTAAAATTTAGCTATATTTAATAACTAACAGGAACCATATTAATTTCATATATCAAAATGATCACCACACTTTTTTTCTTGCGAAAATGCATTGGCGTAAGTTCAAATTCAGGCCATTGTCTGCAAGTGTACTGTGAAAAACATCCTGGTGGTTAGTAGCGGTCTCTTTCCGTTTCCAATCGGCCTAAGTTTTCGTCAATGCAATTAAAATTACATCGAGGTTTCTGAAAGATCAGTAAATAAGAGGTCGTTAGCTTTTATGGGCGTTACACAATCGTCAAACTATTCGCTCGAAATGAATGCTATCAATTGTAGTATTATGGGGAGAACAGGTCTTGATATTTTCTCCTTCTTCGATTTTATGAAGCGGTTGTAGAATATTAGTTTATTGTACTAAAAGACATACCACCCACATGTTTTAGCTTAACCAAACAGAGGTAGTATACGATATACTATACCTGCCTGAGGTTGTAGCAGTCCACTGTTATATTTTCCAATGTTCCCGCAACAACATGTTTATTGGAATGGCCCGCTCAGAATAGGTGTAGAAAATTATATTTTTGTCCAAAAGTTGCTGGAAAACTCCTCTGAATTATCAATTTTCTCCACTGATGAGGGTCAATCCTAGGAGAGTATTCGTGTACTATTTGTGAGGATGTGCTGCCTCAACTCTTCCGGCTTTCAAATCGTTATACAGACTATTTATTATTGCGATGCATGTGTATATAATGCACAGGAATCGCTTGTTATAAGTGATATATATCTAAAAATTGTGTATTGAACGGGAGAAGTTTGGGTATGGGGTTACTAGATGTTGGTGAATTACAGTGTCCACTACCAGGCACGGGGCACTTACTAGTGTTGATCCATTCAAATCGTGAGTAATCACTTTTTGAAACATCCAGGTTGGTGCATGCACATGTGCGTCTGTTGAATAAACTGCGTATAAATTGAAGGACCAGTACACCTCCTGCAAATCACATAAGTAGCTGAGCTGTTAGCAGAGTTATGCGTGGGTCAAGGGATAAACAACAGGCAGATTCGATTCGCATTGCGAATGAATGCGATATATTATGAACGTAGAACGCGAACGGATCTTCAGATGCCAATGAACGACGATTTCATCATAATTATTACATGAGTACTTCACTTAGGGAGCAAATCAGGCGATTTCCAAATGTTTGGTTCCGTTGCAACGACACAGCAAACTATGTATTGCGAAAAAACCATTGAATGTTGTCATTCTAACGGGGCTTGAATAGAATCTCACTTGATTCACGATACCGAATTACTGTTCAGTCTTTTTTCAATTGAAAAATTAGGGAATACGCAAGAATTCATCATTGGCTTAACGAATGGCTAGGTAACGATGTGAAACTTTGCTATGAACAAAGTCACATAATGGTTTGTAAATCCTTGTCACGTTGCCCATTTATAACTAGGATGGTGTTATGAATACAAACGAGGTCGGTACCCTTTCAGCGGGAAACTAAGCGTTCGTCCCACTGTTCTGTATTCGACATAGCATCAATTAACATAGCTCTTCCTATTTGCTCTTTACAGGAGTTCCATTTCTATAACTATCAGATACTGTCACAGTAAAATATATGGAGTTATGAGTTTCTCAATCCTATAATCTGTGGCCGTACGCCGCACGCATAAAATTGTGTACGATGTAAAAAAAAAAAAAAATGTCAAACCAAATGTTCCAGGTGAATGAATTTGAAGCACCTGAAACCAATTCCAAGCTTAACTAACGTCCTATACTTTGATTAATCATTTTCAATGTCTGATGGACCTTCTTAGCCTACCAGGAAGAGCTACATAGCCCACCGTCTCCTTCCCACCCTTTGAATTTGATTATTTACATTTCAAGACACGTAGATTCGTAGAATTACTCAGAAAAACGACGAGCCTGAAGCAGCTGGACCCAGGTTTATGCAATCAAGCTCAAAAACCATATATCGGCAGAGGATGTGCTAGAAATCGCGGTATCTTTTTAAAGCAACTTCAAGAAATGATATAATGGGTTCACCTCCTTAAAAAAATCAATAACTATCTCAAAAACTTTTGAAATTCAACAGTAATATTTACGATCAATTGTGAAAGGTTTCCCTAAATGAATTGAGTATACTACTAACCATACATTGAAGAAGAAAATAATAGACAAAAGTTCAGCCGATGGTCGATTGCGAAAGCCTTTCAGACGCAGGAGTAGGCAGAAATTCGGGTGATTCGAATCATCCGTGCAGGTGAGCACTACGCAGCCATAAGAAAAATAGCTTCTTTGGTTTATGATTTTCAATCAGGAAAAAAAAAAAACAGTCTCGGAAATAAGATGAGAATAGAAAAATAACATCAAGTTTTATTTCTATTACTCCCTCCATTCACCTCTTTTCATATTGAAATTTGAAAATTCTGAGATATGATCCAAAACTGGAGCGAATTTTTAATTAAAAAAAAAAAACCACAAAAACTGGTTGGTTAACAAAATGTTTTGTAGAAAAGCACTGTTTGCAAGCCCCCCCCCCCCCCCCCCCCCCCCGCAAAACACACACACACACACGCACATTGTCTCCTTTCTTCCTTGAAATTCAAAACTTCCTAGGTGAGCTGCACAACTAGATTAAACTTGGGATCAAACAAAGAAAGAATCTGGAAAATCGATAAAGAATTATTGCCTGAGCAGCACCGGCAAAGTTGATCACACACACAAACACACCACACACACACCACACACACACACAGATATACACCTTTTCTTCTTCAAGGATTTGATCTTGGAACGGTATGCAACTAATTTTTATCCCTTTTTTCTCGTGCTTGAGTTGCCTCACACCCCCTGGGTCGAATCCAATAGTTTGTCTATCTGATATATGAATCCTACTTTATATGACCTAACTTCAGAAGGACGTCCTATAAAGAAAACAAAATGAAAAATAAAAACAAAAATTGTTTGCCGCGTCATTGGACCAAATCCAAAGTTTCTATTCTAAACGACTGGTTGTTTTTGAAAATTGTATACAAAGTTAAATATCTACCCACAATGGTCGGTAACAGTGAGGTTAGTGTTTTTAAAACTCGGCATCTCTGAACCTTCCGAACCGCCCGACCACAGGCTTTTGATAAAATTTTCAAGGAGATGAACGCATGTATGTTTATTAATCAGGGAAGTAGCCCACTCATGCACAGAACAAGGCTTCATAATGCGGAAATAATAAAGATTACTTATCGGAACGATTGAATTCGAAGGGTTCAATTGAAACATATGATGGATATCTACTTAAGAGCAGTAGATACCTACACACTAAAACTCCATGACGAGGATCAACATGAAATAAGCGTCGAAATACATATTTCCTAGGTGAATTAACTATATAGTTATTTAGTACTAAGTTAGTTATGTGCATAAAACCATAGTTTTCATCCTGTCAGTCCAGATTAACTCGCATCCACATTAGGAAGATTGTAATTGTTGTGTACCCATCGTCTGTTATCAGCACTGAAGATGAAATATAAATATTACTGAAGATGGACTTTTCATTGACCAACCCTCAAGAAGCCCAAAACATTTTACATTTAACTCAGTGGTCGACAAAACCCAGCCTGATGAAACATACAATGTAATCATCATATTCTCCTCCTTTATTTAAAAAAAAAAAAAAAAAAAAAAAAATGATAAAACAAAATTGTAATAGGATCTGAAGATCATCCGAAGAAAAAGTCCTGCTACACGAAGGGGACATGTGCTAATATACGTCGCTAGCCTGGTAAGAGAAGGATTACTAGATAAGGGGGGAGGGGGTATATTAGATGCTTCAAATATGTATGGCACGGATTTAATTTACTACTGTTTTAGAAAAGAGTACTGAAAAGCAAAAGTGTTAATTATATTAATTTAAAACGTAATCGTACATATTGATAAGGAAGGTCGAGAAAGCCTTGCACTCGACCCATATCACAGTTTAACGATAAGATGGAGTGAAAGCAAGTATTTAGAGAGGAATCCGTGAGTATAGGAAGTGTTTAGGAGGTTAAACTCTGCGGGTTGAGAGGCCTACCCCTTCTTCAAGCAATGAAAAGGTACATTTACGGGGATGGCATCCATGAGGGATGGAGGCAACCTTAGTACCAGCTAGGCGTTGCGTCAGCGTTGAAACTGAATGCCTCTTCACCGCCTCACCATGCGAAACCTTTATTAACGGATTCTCTCGGTCTTGACCGCTAAAGCCCTTTGGACGTTTTCTCAACCCATCGACCTTTGCGGGAAAACCAACTATTATAATGGTAACTCCAGCCCATTACCATGGCCTACAACTCATCACCTGCACGTTTCTACACCGGTAATTCTGCCATCATTGAGAAAATAAATGAGATACATCGTACATATTTATTATAGAACCTTTCTATGTCACGCCAGTTTTCTTGATTTTGGATATAATTTGCATTTCATGTGGTTTATGACAGGTATAATAATATTCAACTTGGTTCATGAAACAGTTGTAAGTATATTTAAAAATACATCAAACGAGCATGTATTCAGCAAGAATCCCTTCACATCTATCATTTTTTCGTCGTTGCACATGACAGTTTCAGCAGTCCAGTTCTGTTAATTATATATATGAGTGTGCGATAGGGCATAAACTTTTTAACTTACGTCTAACACTTGGTTAATGTGGAGCCCGAGGGATCGGAGAATTTTCCCGTTTGATTTAACGAGAAAAATTACAGGAAAATCGACCCCGAAATCATCAGTTCATGAAGTGTAATCTAAAAACGCCATTTTCAGTCAAGAACGTCGTCACCAATAAATGTTACTATACCGTTAGAATTTTTATTAAATAAAGACAGTTTTTTAATCCACACACCATTGTGTGGCTTAATAATCAATCATTGTTCAATACGTATGAAAATGTTCTTAGTTCAGAAATTTAGGTATGTTTTAAACTGGAGTTTATTCCTATATTCCGAAAAATGAGAAAGGCTCAACATGTGTTCTTCAAGAAAATTTAACCTTCCGACAAACGCAACTGAGAGACGAAGTAAAATATTTTGCTTCTGTACCAGCGTAGTACCGGAAGCCTTGTGTTCAGTTTCGGAGTCAAAAAATGTTTTGTCAAATCTTCCACTTGTATTTTACGTTTCAGAATCTCCTGAGCAAATTCGGTTCCGTGTCTGTCCGTCTATCGTCAGTCCAAATTTCCTTGTTACAGCCATAACTTCCACAATTTTGATCCGATTTCATTCAAATTTTCAGGGATGATGTAAGCAAGGTCTCTTGAGGTCCCATACAACATTCATCATGATTGAACCAGCGGTAAACGCGGCGCTTTCACAAACTTGATTTTCATGTTACCTTCAGTGTCTGTTCATTTCGATGCTATGTTTGTTAAATTTTCATGGGTGATGCGGGTAAGGTCCGTTGAGGTCCCATACGATTTTCGTCATGATTGAATCAGTGGTAGACTCCGCGATTGCGCGAAAACGATTTTTATGTTACCTATAATCATAACTTTGTCAATTTTGATCCGATGTAGGTTACATTTTAGCGAATTTTCAAAGAAAAAATGAGCTATTTAGATGCCTTCAAAAATTTAAATGAGAAATTGAGGGGGCAGGGAACCCCTACAAATCCGTTTCACATCACAACACACAATCCCAGATTTTAACGTCGTAGATGTAAATATGAATATATAACTGGGGGTATTTCCAGTCGATAACTCCCTAAAAATAGGGCGTACAAATTTTGTTCCAACGCAGAAAAATCCGTCTTTGCAAAATACAGGTTGAGTTTGTTGGCCAGCCCGATCGCTCCAAAATGTCAGGTACATATTTACAATTTATTGGCCCGAAAAATGCTTTAAAAAATCAGTTTTTCACGATAGGGCTCGGGGTGTGAAAGTCGAAATATTTTTCAGCTCTCAGTCGGTTGCGACCATAGCCAGATCTCTAAGATTCATCAATAAGTGAGAAAAATCGATTTTTAGGTCAAAAATGCCCTTAACTGGCTAAAATTTTGTTGTTTTCGATTTGTGCTGCGTGTCCTAAAATTATCTATGCGATCTCGTCATACGGCTGTCCCGTCAGTTTAATTCAGGACCTGGTTGGCCTCAATGATCAGAATTTAAATGCTTTATTTACATGTATCCACAACTTTTCTTTGTAAATTCGCTCTTTTAGCCAAGTTGCATGACTTAGTACTTTAGGGGTGATGCAGATAAGGTCCCTTGAGGTGGTCATGCTATGGAAGAGTTATCTAAACCAACAAATATACACACGTGTAAAAAGTTGGGTTTATGCATTTTTCAATTAGGTCAAACAATAATTGCACTATTAATCTGTCGTATGACTTGCGTCTGATAGCGTAAGGAGTCGTAATGCGTCTGGTTAAAAGTTTATGGACTATTCGACGGTTTCTTAATATTGGCAGCAGGATTAGTCTAGGAAATATGGATAGATTTATAAGATAAAACTTCCTTTTTTTCACAAAAAAAGAAAGAAAAAACATTCTTACTAAACTGAAATTGATTATCTTAATCATTTGAATCGGGCCAAGGTCAAGAGGAATTTCTTTGAGGCATCTGACGTGAGCAACCACCTCCTGAAGTGAATGTGATTTATTATCAATAATCCTATATAGGTATATTTTATATGGCTTAAGATTCTAGAATCTGATAATTTTAAAATTTGTTACAATCTTCTATATCTATAAAAATCAAATTATGTTTGTATGTCCTTTATGCGCGGGTGTACCGCTCGTCCGATGGGGATGAAACACTTCTAATTCCTTGCACTACCGGGACGATGATAGGCTATCCGAATCTTCCCAAAATCTACTTCTTATCGTCAAACTGGCCGCCCTTCGCAACGGGGAAATACGAGGAGTACACCTATGGTTTTTTTCCACGGATTCTTTCTTAGAATGGTCTGAAACGGATTCGTATGCGGTTGTTGATTTTATTTTTTTCATGCTTGGGTTGTCCCACACCCCCTGGATCAATCCCAATAGGTCGCCCCTCTAGTGAAAAAGCCTAGCTTCAGAGGGACGTCCTAAAATGTTGTTCGTCAAACTCACTCAAGTCTGCTTTGCAAGGTATATGTGCACAATGGTGTTCCCTAGCCATAGGAAATGGACAGTAATCAGCTCGTGACATTTAAAATTCGAAAAACATCCCTGAAAGGTTCGCAAAAAGAGCTGTGAAGTTTGAAAGCTCACGAAAAAGGGAGCCTTGGGAGAATGGCAAATTAATCAGAAAGGAGAAAATGGGTGAGAAGGGGTGATGAATTGTGATCGAATATTAAACACGGGTTCGAAGAAAACGGCGATGGGTAGGATTGCCGGGGTTAAGGACTGTTAGTTAGATGGAGGAGGGTTGTCGCTCCACCTCCTTACTAACATTCAATCCCTTTCACGACCTACTGGGACAGTTTTCCATGCCATTCAATTCCTTCTTGGAGAAGGTGGGAAAAATGGTTTGAGCGGATGAGGGTGGAGATGGAAGGAGCTAACTGTAGTGATGCAAGAGAGCTACAAAGGTAAAGAGCCTTTATCAGGTATATAACGCACATTTCTTCCTCTCTGTTGGCTCCCGTTTTCGATTATTGTAACATCGTAAGCCATTGAAATCTTCAAGCGGCCCCCACCAAACACCCGTCACTGACTTTTACGACTTCCTGCTCTATCATTTAGTTTTCGTCTTTTCTCCTATACCTAGTTTTGGATTTGTACCCAAGTATTGTTTTTCATTATCTAAACTTAACGACGACGAGTTCACGAAAAGCATCAGCAATTAAAATAAATCAGTCCCCTCGTATCAACAGACGCCTCATTTTGATGAACTATCAAACTTCCATTAGTTAGGGGTTGAACTATTGGTTATTGTTTCGGTTAAGAAAGATAACACTTTATAGATCACCAGACAGGGAGTAATTCAAATTCGATTCAGCTGATTTTTACTTCCAAATCAGTCTGTGCTTAGGAAGCGTGTGATCACTTTCAGAAGGTGTAATAAGAGTCCTAATAAAACATCATAATTCCTTTGAACCTGAATTCCTTGGATTTAATGTATGCCAGTCTGTAAGTCCGTGTATCTGTGTGTGTGTGTGTGTGTGTGTGTGTGTGTGTGTGTGTCTGGCGTGACGTCTGGTTGACGCCCCGGTACCGAGAAGCTGCAGTTACCTCCCAGGAAGGAACCAATGGCGTAAGTAAGTATAGTGTCTTATATGACACATTTGAACGGAATAGCAGTCTTAATATTCCGATCATATAACATTATTTTGGAAAGCTCTTTCAAACATCATTTAATTTATTTTATGCGGATAACATCAGTTTCTCGTGCCCTTATGTCGGGTACACAGTGGGACGTACGACCTATTTGGGTGGATAAAAGTGATAACACTCGATCCGCTTTTTCAGTTGTATCTGATCCAAATATATTTTGTTTCCCGGACCATTATCCCTCAGTAAAATAAAGAAGTTTAAACGTACCTACGGTTTTTCCCATGAGGAAATCTGGATTTTTTCGTATCTGTAACAACGCTCCAAGCTCTCTCGCCGTTGGTTGTACAAAAAATTCAGAATACAATTTCTGTTTGTGTATAAAAATAATCAATTCCCGTCATGATAAGATTTATCGTTAGATTGTGAAAGTTCCAGTCTCAACCAGGCAGGCATGTCTACCGTAAGAAGTAGTGTGTATCGTCAAACGTTGTTCCCATTAATTTTAGGTGGCGGTAGTGTGAAGGCACCTAAAGGTCCCCGCGCACAAGGCAGGAATAGGAAACGAACAGGACGGCAAATTTATACCTCAAATTTACCTTACAGGCGGTAAAAAAAATAAAAATAAAAATAAAAAAAATACAGGGGAAAGCGTGGAGGTAAAAAAAAAAAGAAATTTTCATGTCTGACATGAAAATTGAAGCGGAAATGAACCAGTTAAAGACCGAAATTCATTTCTTGGAAGTTTATTCATTATCTGCGTCACATCTAGCCCGCGTTGCTGATCTTTCACCTTCCAATAACTATTTATTGTGAGAGGTAAAAAGTGGAATAGAAATACTTCCTACTCGCTATGGTTGTAAATGAAAAATACCCCACTTTGTCAGTGGAGTATTGGAGTTTTCTTACCCATGTCTTAATTATTCCTTAATTATTTCTTTATATTACCAATCCTTATTTAATTTTTTGTGCCAAGAAAATCCTTAACGTTGATAGATTTTCATTCAATTGCTATCAAAATTAGCGTGAATTCGAATATTTCCCAAAAAATCGCTTGTAAGTATATAAAAAATAAGGGGTCTAGTAAAGCAATTTTCTCCGAAATAGATTGGGCTTGAAAAAGTAAATATAAATACACATATCCATGTATCACAATTTTTGATCAAGTTGACTTATGTTAACCTAAATAGGTGGTTCAGCCGTTGAAAGTTTTTACTATGAGTGCAGATTACCTTCTAGGAAGTATAGTATACAATTATCGAACGCACTTTTTTGGTGAAATATCAATAACACATTTTTGAAGTTTAAAAATATTACCTAACAAGTTTTATGCTTTTTATGATGTAAAAACTGAATATAACTACAATTAAACTATGCTCAGCTTTGCCTATACCAAAGCAAAGCACCCAGTAGCGTTACTTTGTTTGCTGCTTTGCTTTAGATTTCTAATCATCGATCTTTCATCCTTTTCAATCCGTGTCTAGCTTATTCAAACTATTCTAAGCCACTAAAACTAGGCGAAACTCAGTATTTAGTTATTCATCTGAACAAAAATGTTTTGTTGAAGAAGTTCTGTTCTCAGAAGAGTAATGTAAGACCGGGTCCTGACCTGCTGAACAGTACTGAGGATTATTTCAGATACACCGTTTTTGCTCTTTGAAGACTGATGTTGATCAATTATATTTACCTATCAAGTTTTGAATATACCTTGTCATTCATGGTGCTCAAACGAAAGAAAATTTAGATTTTTACATATTAACTTTCAATAAAGATTGTTTGGATAGCTACATAAAAAGAAACAATACTTATAAAACAACACAAAGAATGAATAAAGAAACAATAAAAAGGAATAAAATAGGAATAGGAACAATAATGGGCAATGGAACATGGGCTATATTCGGAAGCAGCCTAAAATTTATCAAAATAATATTGTCAATGCATTTTTTCTTTTTTAGCTATGTCGGTTTTTTGTCTCACATAGCGGCGTGTTGGGAAAGTAAAAGTGCTGACCATGTGATGCCAGTCTGATCATCTGTTGAAGGACTTATCGTCCAGTAAGTAAAGAACGAAACGTTCTTTAACGTTATGAATTATAATTACATTCCAACTGCGGTTTCATTATTCCTGCTACCAAGTTGAAAAAAAAAAGTCAAAGTTTATTGAGGGCAAACCTCAATTCCCAGTCCGGTGTCAAGAGCAGGATTGATGACCTTAGCTTTAATCTTAGGAAAGGGCCCAAAATCGTGTATTTTTTCTATCCAAGAAAAGAACGCCCAGGTTGAAGGATCTCTTTTCCGTAGGCCTTAAAAAATAAAGTACCTGCCTCCCAAGGGTTTATGAGCCTTGAAAAGCGTGTATTGGGATCAATTTATGGAGCAACTTCCTTAACTTTGGTATTTACTCGGTTCGCAAACTCTATTCATGGTTATGAAGAAAGTTTCTCATTTCAAGGAAGTGGTAGACGTAAAAATTAGAAATGAAAACGTCCGCCCGAGACACCTGTCGTGCACATTTATAGTTAGCCAAGGCCCGTGGGTATTATCAGGCAAGCAGCCAGCTTAGTCAGCTGCAAAAAGATTGGAGCGGAGAAGCTTACTCGGTTTACTCAATTTATGTTGGGGAAAGTCCCGTTTGAAATTATTTGTCGTACACATTATCCATTCAGTAACACCGTATTGTGAATTAGTTTGTACATTATGACCATCCAATGCCAATATATAACAAAAAAATGTACTCACTGATACCGATTTCGATCAAATTAAAATGTATAATAATCAAACTATTGTGGATGATATCTGCGCGTGCTGAGTTCATAAAGAGTTTTAGGAAAAAAAGTACTTAGTTGCTTGTTGAATACTTTTATATTACAGCCAGAGGTTTCGTGGAAGGGTTCTCTTCTTCAGGCTGTAAAACTTTCAATGTTGAAACTTAGACGTCTGTAATGGGAAAAAAACGTCTGCCAAGTTGGGTGGGCAGTATAGCGCCCTCACATATTGTAAAGTGGACGAACAGAATTAGTTGAAATGCGAGTCAAAATGATCAAACTCTAAATATAAAAGTAGCTATTTCACGTGTATTTATGACAGGATGCAAATTAAGGCTAATTCATGTTTGCATGTGCGCACATTGTCTAAAGGTTAACCCACACAGTAATTGAAATTGATTCGTTATTCTTGGAGAGTCATTCAATACTGGTTTTGCATATGCGCAATAGTTACTTATTGTTCAAGCAAATGCGATAAAATACAAAGGGCATCATCCTGGACCCAACAACCTCTCGAGTTTGAACAAAATCGGACCAACAGATGATAAGAAATTAACGTTGCAAGAATTTAACGTTTGCGCATGCCCACAGACTACTATTTATCAAAGTGCAATGCAATTTATTGGGGACCGTCTAGACACTACCCCGCACGATCCCTGAAATATCATCAAAATCGTTCCATTAGACACGGAGTTTTGTCGATTTCAATCGATATTAGTTTCGCACCTGCGCAATGGTAATTACTCCAACAACCACGATGTAATGTACAGGGCATTTTTCTAGAGCATTTACCCAACTGCTTACTGAATTTGATCGAAATCGGATCAACGTAATATATGATGAGAAATCAAAGTTATGAGAAATTCACGTTTGCGTATGCGTAAATGCTAATGTTCATCCGAAGGCTTTGCAAATCATAGGTGGCCGTCTAGAAGCTAACCTATATAATTCCTGCAAAGTTCATCGAAATCGGACTTTAAGGTAAAAGCTCCAATAGTGGACTCTTTAAGGAAATTTTTCCAATGCATTCTCAATAGATATGGTGCAGTTTGTTTGAGAACGATGAATCTCTATTTTTACATTCTCCGACTCTTCTTCTTTCGATACCACACAAGAAATCCCTAAATACATCACTTTAAATATTTATAAAATAATAATTACGAAAAGCCCAATATGTGGACAAAGTGGACACCAAAATTTCCCATTGTTTCCATAGTGGACACTTTTTGCATCTATAGTGGACATCACTCGTCTACTGCCTTTTTCGAGGGATTTATGCTTGAAATGGGGTCAGTAGGCTTCTTTAGTAACAAAAAAAAAAAAAAAAAAAAAAAAAAAAAAATCGTTCAACTTTACAACGTAATATATTTTTATCATGTTTAGAGTAGGTAGGTAAAAAAAAGTACAGATTTCACATGACTGTTTTCATCGAATTGATGTGGAAATCATTTTACACTCACAAAAACCTCGAAATACTTGACTTTTCATTATAAATTTGTTGTTTTACAACTGAAACCAGGCACACAGTATCACATTAGGTACTAAATATCACCATACTAAATGAGTACTTATCTATCCTAATCGAGCTTGTCCTAAAAAAATCAGTATACCTCACATGTTTGGCATATCATTAAACTCACATAAAAATTAAACATAAAATTCAGTCTAAACCAGTCTTGGAGTCATTAAAGATATCAAGTATCACAGTATTCTAAAATTATTGAGTGCAAAATCCGAAAATCTACTCACAGTTCTATGGGGAAAGGGAACTGGAACTTTTCATTTCCCCCACTGCCAAAAACAAGCGGCTTCATTAATTTGTTCTTTATCTGAGACTTTGACACAGCTAAACAACTTGATCCTTTCACTAGGGCAAATACATTTTTCAGTCGATTGCAGGGGCTTAACATTTGTACAGATAACTTATCAATATCATCAGAGTTCTTAACAAGGCAAACTCGTTGATGGGTCTTTTTCTTTTCTGAAAACATTATAACTGCAAAATCTCCGATGCTTTACTTGATATTAAAATTTTTGGAGCCATAGCAATAGCGCATTTTTCCACGAAAATTCGCTGAAACTATTTAATGAGGTGTTTACTATCCCTTATCATCAAGAATCGAGGAACATTTTCTTAATTTATTATTTGCGGTACCTCATATGTGTAATAATTTATTCAGTTTACCAATTAATTAATTACCTAATTACCTTTCCTAATTCGAGTTTTTCTTTACCTAAATTAAATGTTTGGGAAAATGTTTCCCAGAAACATTTTGGGAATAATGGTGTTGTTTCTATTTGACTAGTGCCGCTTGTAATAGAAGTACAATTATCATTTACATAGCTTAAGGAAGATTCCGTCGCCACTAGGGGCAAGTGCTTTCGATGTAAAGGCATCATCATTAGGACGAAGACGCACAGTGGGCCAGAAACCGATTCTAGGTGGACAAAATTAATTCGTGAGCTATTCTTATAGAACATGTTTTGATTATTCCGAATATATCCCATGTCCCTATGCCTAAAATAGCTTCTTCCACCCAAGAAATCGATTTTTGACAGTTTGTCTGTCTTATAGACGTTTGGAACTCCCCTAAATTTGTATTGTTCGAAAGAAAAGTTTTAGAGGAAGATATTCTGCATCGAATGAGACCGCCCCCACTTCCCTACATCTATTCCTTAATGTTCAGCGATTTTTCAAAGTTCTCGTGACCTACCACTCATTACCAACTTTCATGGAAATCCTCAACAAGTGAGTGGTAAATCACGAAAACTTTGAAAAATCGAAGAAAAGAGTTAGAAAGCTGGCGGTGGTCTCATTCGATGCGAAATTTCATCCTCTACAACTTTTCTTCGGAACGAAAAAAATTTAGGTCTGTTCTTTAGGTTCGTAAAAGTGAGAAAATTTTTCAAAAATCTATTTCTTGGGTTGAAGAAGCTATTTTGACAAAATTGTCAACATTAATGGCTCACAATATAATTTCGCCCACCATGAACCGGTTTCTGGCCCACTGTGCGTCGGGAGTGATGAGCAGTCTACCTTCACGTACGTGAGTGCTAATTTTACTATTGGGAATACTATGTTAATTATACCCTATCAGTCATCACTATCCTGACCCTACGTACTCCCACAACAACGAGCCACCAACCAAATGTACCTATTTACTTACATAGAGTGTTCCTAAGCTTCAAAATATGAATGTAATCGGAAATAATAAATTAAGTAAATACTCTAGATATAGAACTCGATTTTTCACATGTGTATAATGGGATAATTAATAAGACCTTCGCTTTTACAAAAGGTGTCTCGAGAAATGAAGACTTACAACTAATGTTAGAAAGAAATTTCAAATGGTAACTCCAACAATTTTTAGCGTAGATCTTAAACATAATATCTTGGTGCACGTGGAAAATGCTTACTCACTTCGTTTTGGTTAATTATTTTCAATAAACTACCTTTGCGATCGACCAGGGAAAGATCTTAAGCCTCCTCAAATATTTTTAGCTTACGTTTCAAGATACGATTCAAGACCTCGTGAATATCATAAATTTCAGTGAGTACTTGTATAATATCAGTACCAAGCATAATACTGAAATACCTTAAATATACAGGAAACCACTATAATAAACTTTTTGAAGATATATCCGTTCAAAAACATAAGGACTACAATACAAAGATGATGGCTTGTTTAGGCCATCCTACGTTTGAAGTACCTGGTCATCAGGAATATATGGTAATTAATTATTTTTATTGGGTATTATTATATTGGTTGTAGATAATGTACGGTTTTTGTTTAGGTACACTTACTTTCTTTGGTTAATTGCAAAAATACTCTTCTACCTCCGCTCAATTTCAATACGACTCCAGAAGGAAACGGTAGAACAATAATTACATTCGTTGGGTCATCTGGTCGATCGTTACAACCAACAACGCAATAAATACACATTATTCCAAGTATGTTTTTCAACAATAAAGATTTAACAATGATAAAAGTAATGAAATACAATCCTATCAGCCCAAAAACTTTGTAGGAGCCGTCAGACCAAAACAAAAAATTTCCAGTCATGTAGCACAACCGTATCAGCGAATTTTCGAAAAATATCGTACTATATTATGTTATATTGTTTTGAAATTTGAGCACTTTGAGTGGAGAAAACTTGTCAACTACCAATTTAATGGTTAAAAATAGCATTAATTTAATGGGGACCCGTATGGACCCGTCTTACGCTAATTCGTTCCTGGCTGACCTGGAAAACAGTTTCTGTCAAACAGGGAGAAATCTCCAATCATACGGAAGCGTTTCATAGACGATATCTTCATGATCTGGCCTCATGGGGAAGAAGAGCTATTGCAGTTTCTACATGAACTTAATTCCCAATTTCCAGCGAGGTTCACTCTCGGTCGTATTCGACATCTTGCGTAACCTTCCTCGATGTGGATATCACGCTAACGGATGGGGTATTCTCGATAGCAGTGCATGTGAGGCCCACGAATTGGCAACAGTATCTGCACTATTAGAGCTGCCACCCCCCGCATACAAAATGTTCGATGTAAATTACCGACAGAGACGAGTAGCTACCACTAATCAAGTTTCGTTGGTCACAACATTTTTCTTTGGGGTCCAGAAGCTCAACGGTATCCTTCGAGAATTACAAACTGTTCTGACGTCCAGCCAACTAACTCGCGATGTTTTTTCCAAAAGAAGTCAAGTTGCATACAGACCGGGAAGGAATATTGGAGAGATATTGTCACATCGGTACCCAAGAATACAGTCTTCAAATTCACATACACAAGGTTTACATCCTTGTAAACGAGGTCGGTGCAACTTGGTGATTGAAGGTTCGGACTTCACATTAGCTAATACCACTCAAAAGTATAAATGTCGAGGTTCGGCAGAGTGTTTATCCAAAATGTGAGTATACCAATCAATCTGCAAGAAGTGTACAGACAATAATGCATTCCATGTTGGTAAAGCAACCACTCTCAACTTACGAATGAACAATCATAGAGCACCTGTTTACCAAACCCGACCACTCCCTGTGAAAGAACATGCCAGGTCTCATAGTGCAACGTTTGACGAATGCTACGGGGTGCATCTAATGATCGACTGCTGCAGCAATCTGAAAAAGCACATCGATGGGTACATGGAGCTAACCGACCACCTGCCCTCAATCTCAACGATTGAATATGTATCTACAACAATCACAGCCATGGATGCATTAATTATGCTACAAGCAACAAGGGACTCGCAACTTAAATTTACTTTTCCTTCTCAATTCTATGAACAAGACTTTTTCGAAGAATCAGATCCTAAATTTTCTTCATCTATTTGTGAAATTTTTTTCTTAAAAACAAATTTATAATGTTATGGAGAACCAACACAACAATATATATATATATATATATATATATATATATATATATATATATATATATATATATATATATATATATATATAACTTTAACAGGTTAACTAACTCTTTCACACTAACTAACTATTCTTCCGTACCTCGGTACATTAACTAACTCTTCTTCATAACTCTTTCTTAACGGTATATATATATATATATATATATATATATATATATATATATATATATATACATATATATATATATATATATATATATATATAACTCGGCCCTTCGGGCCTCGCAAGATCATATACCTACACATATGAAAAAATGTTAAAATGTAGGAATCGTTTCAGAATGTTTCAAAACGGATTTCAATTAAAAAAGTTTTCAAACATTTTTATTTTAAATTTTTTGGACCAATTGCAATAGCTACTTTTTTTTTCTAAGAAAATTGGCTAATGAACGAACATCATTTCGGGATTCAGCATAAAATAATTCCATAAAATAAAGTTTCACACGTGGCAATTGATCATCTAAAAAAATGAGATATTTCGCTTATCAAGCACAGTTTACACATAACTGCCACAGTTTTTGCGCACTCAAAGCTATAGCAATGAGAAATTTTCCTATGCAATTACATGTAGATTTTGAACCTGCATAAAGGGAGGGAGTACCTATCTTAACTAAAAAAGTTTGTGCACACTGAGTGTCAATGCGACCAAAATGGATTTGCAGTCATCTCTAGAATGTGGGATTTTCATTCAATAGAAAACATCAATTATCTTCAAGCCTTAATTTCTTTCTACTTACTCTTTGAAAATAAAGAAATATATCATCTACGAACATTGTTGGATACCATCTTGGGGGCTATGGAAATGTCCAAAACTTACGGAATTACTGTGGATGGTTTTAATTATTTCGAAGACAAAGGGCTTGTGTTGGTACAAGTGTCCTTCCAAGGTAAAGACTGCCTAAATTTTGTTTGGAATTTATTTTCAAATCAAGGACAGAGATTTCTCCTGGAAAATAATAATAAGGCCATAATTTGGTATAGCAAAGTTCAAAGAAATGAGAAAAGTGTATTCCCAGGTAAATATGATGAACTGAAGAGCACAAAGCAAACCTTCCGTACCGAGGTACGGAATGATTTACCTAGTGCAAATTTTTGGATGAACAACACATTTGATTTATCGCGATGAGAGACGTCTGTAGATTCGATCCATTTCGAACAAAGTCAATCGAATTAGTCACCTTTGTTTCGAAGGTAAGGTATGATAAAGGGGAAGTAGGAATCCGGCTGAAGAGTTGAAGGAAAGGCGGAAGATAAAAAGGTGAAGCTCCAAACAAACAATAGATTTGTCACAGTCAGTAACTCCCCTCATTTTCTGAAAAGGTTGGGAATTACGTGAAGTAGAAGATTATTAGCTAAAGCCACTTCTTCCCCTCCATGAAATGAAACTCAATTGCTATTCACTCTTTTAATCAATCTATATGGTGGATAAGAGTTTAAATAGAATTTGATCATGAGGTCATGCTGCTCGACTAATATTATTTTAAATCAAACTCTGAATCACTACTCTCGGAGGGACTCCAGATATTCCCACACACAAATTCCATTACAATTGCGATTATCCACATCACTGGTGCCCTGTATGAGTCCGCATCTATTAAATTCCTCTAATGTGAACGGTTTCTATATATAGGATGAAATAATCATCAGCTATCCATTCCAAGCAGAATTCATGAAATTAATTAATCTATAACATTTACCGAATTAATTGCGCTCATTTGTTATTGTGTAGGGGAAATTATGTACCTACATTGCATTTCTACAATATACCGAGTCAAAATGAATAGCCACAATAGAGGGATCAGAAACTTCTCTCGTCAACCTTAGGAGTTTATAATCACGACAATCCATGGTGAAGATGTTCTGACCAATGTATAAACACGAAAAAAATACCTAAATCCAGAACAATCTCTGAGATAAATTCCGTGTAGCCGTGCATTGTGTAGAATCATGAAATCGTAAGAATAAAAATTAGCGCATAAATCTATTTTTATATATAAAAAAAAGTAAAAGTCTGCCAAATTAGGTGTAGCGCATAGCTAGCAAACGTATTGATTACTGAAATGTTTCAAATAATCTAGAAAGATACCATGGAGGGTTCATTTGAGTTTGAGCGAGATCGGTGATTTAGGCAATGAGAAAATTGTACTCGATAGATGTTACTTTGCGCATGTGAAAAAGCAACCCGTGAGTTGGCAGGAATGAAGCTCCTTTGTACATAGACATTTACTGAAAACTGTGGGAGTCATGCTTGTAACATGCATGAATCTAATGATACAAGCGTAATGAAGCAAATATGGGGTAGTCATATTGTCATTTCCCAGATACCCTCCCAAGTTGAGCGAGATCCAAAGAACCGAAAAATTAGGCCTAATGGATTTTATTTACGCATGTGCAATAAACATTATTTCTTTCTTGGTGACATTTGATAGGAGACCATTATCTACCTACGCAAATATTGCAGAAAATCAATATTGAAGTAGATATCTTTCTTACAAGGATTTTACATTATCGCACACGCACTGACGAAACTGTCGTGATAAAACTGAAGTGGGATAATTAAATCCTCTTTTTCATGCAACATCACGAATTTGAGTGGGATCAGACGTTTAGACCGGGTAATATTAAAGCATGATTGATTTAAAGTTTGAGCATTCACATAGTGGATGATTGATATGGGAATGATGAAACTGGCAAGAGATCCTTCTCAGTCATCTCCACAATTTCCCTAGTGTTATCAAAATCGGACGAAAACTGTAAACATCAAGCTTTTTGCAAGGATTTTTGAACACATGGACGCACTGATATACACGCACGTGCACACACACAAAAACGTTTTTTTAAATACCCTTAAAGGCGGAGGGGCACACCATTAACTTGAGAACATAAATAAATAAATAAAATAAGTGGGGAGGAAGCCAAAGTTTACCCGACGCCAGCTCTAGGGAAAAGGGAAGTTGCAGAAGGAGGAGGAGGAAGAGTGGGATGAATGGAAGCGCCCCCGTAAAATTACCACCACTTCACGTAAGAACCCCTCAAGACACGGGTGGTGATACACGGAGAACTCCTGCTGCGATGCCCAACTCGAGTAACTACGTGGCACTTTTCCCGCACCACACCCCACGCCTTGACATGGTCATGGCCCTGGCCTTGATATTATTGGTTGCCAAACCTTTTAGCTCGGGAATCGCTTGCTGCAGGTCATTTCTGTTTTATTTAAATATCTTAGCCCGCCAGTTATGCTCCATGTCCACGCTACCACTAAAAACCTGGACACCCAGGATTATAACAGACCCATCAGGCTTGATGGTAACGATATCCGGCTTCTTGCCCCGATCACTCGGCATGTGATATAGTTTCTCCCTTTCAACATCCCAAACGCTGGATGACAAAGCGCCTGCTATCTGCTTGGCAACCGCATCATGACATAGAATGCGGCCACCATGAGTCCTTGGACACTGCTGCACAACATGGTACAGGTCTTCATTGCTACCCTGATAGGCACAGCAGTTGGTGTCCACTGTCCCGTGACTACTCCTAGAAACTCCTCACTGAGGTGGGTAAAGTTGCAACCCAGGTGGCATGCAAATGTATATTCGTGAAGCCTGTTGCCTTCTGAAGCCCATTTCACCCATTGGGAAGAAAAGAAGGATTCGGAGCATTTTCGGAGTTCTTCGCTATCTACTGACTCATACAGTGCAGCAGCAAACTCATCAAATGATCTGGGTTTTGGAACAGTTGGTGTTGTATGGTTCCATGGTTGGAGTGGCAACATAGGACACCACACCCAATGACAATATCCCATGAAATCTCGCTCCGTGCCTTGAGAACCGTCACGCTTTCATGTTACAGGTCGGCAACATACTCAATTGAACAAGCAGGTGCCCCGACACCACAAAGACAATCGGTCTGGGCAAATGGGCTTATAGTAGTAAAGGTCTTAGTGACGTCTAGGGAGGCAAGATGGAGCGGTTGTTCCTTAATAGGGGCCAGTGAAATGAGAGTTTGGAGAACTTTCAGGTTCTTTGCTGTGCCATTTGCTAGCTGAAACGTTCTCTGGACGCCACCTTCACACCAGCCGCTGATGCCTGAATCTTTTGGAAGTTGCGGAACACTACAGACGATATAGATATAGCACAGTAACCTCAAGGCTCACATAACCCATTTTTTGGGATGAAAATTGCCCAGGCATGGGCCAACGCTTTCGGGGGTTTTCCCAATAGAATCAACAGGTTGAGGACGAGCAGCTAAAGTGTCTTCGGTGCAGTGATCTAGCATAGGGTGGAAACACCATCTCCAGCAGAAGTGGAGTTTTTGACACGGTACTTATGTGCCTCGCCATGTAGCACCGGTGTGCACATGATTCTGTGCGAGGAATCCCTGGTGGAAACTGGGGGTACCAACAGCTCACCAGGGTTGTGGCTGGGAGCACTCAAGAGTGGCTCCCAATAGCCCACAGATTCCTGGAAAGGAGGCAAAACTTGCTCATCTCGAGCTCCTTCAGTATCATTGCAGCTACACAAGCCGGATGCTTCCTCCATAACTTCTGGATCTGCTGGTACTCCCACCTTCTTGATTGTTTTATTGCTCTGTGAAGTCCCCACGAGGCACCAACGTAGGAAGAACCTCTCCATGATGCCCTATCACAGTCACTTCTTCAACCCATGGGAAGACCCTCTGTACATAGGACGCACTTCATCCTCCAAGCCTTCTGGCTCCTCAACAGGCCACTTCACCAGATCCTACAGATAGGTGATCTTGTAATCTTCAATATGACGTATCTTCTCCCTGAGCTTTAACACTACAGTCTTCGGTGGGTTTTCAAGAAGACTAGAGGTCCTAGGGGAGGATTGCTGAGTGGTGAGCTGCTGCCCAAACCCTGGAGGAAATGAGAGAGGCCCTATGGCTATCTGCCAGGATTGCATCCTGGACAAGCTGCTTATAGTGGGGCCCCCCGGCAAAGAGATTGAATCACAGAAAGCATGCACATGGGATACCTTTGTTCTGAAAATGCATTAATATGACGCACCCCTTTGCGCACTGCCTCTGCCACCACTGCTGCAATTTACCACAAATCCTGAAAAGCATAAAAAGGCTGCTCTTGCTCTATATCAATAGCATCGTTAGCTTGTGCAAGAAACTTCTGCGAGACGTGGGAACTGAGGCCACTTTTGGAACTGAAAGCTCTCTTACAGTGAGCACACTGGTGAGCAGTCGCCGGGACAGTGGAAGAGGAGGAGAGGAAGGATGATGAAGAAGAGGAAGAGGATGACCTACACTCTGCCTGGAATGCCCCCGAGCGCCTCTCCTAGAACCCTGTGTGCCATTTGGCAGGCGGGGGTTATGAGGCTCTCTTTTATTTGAATCCATAACGGCCCATTGACTCGAGCCTCCCCCCCCCCCCCCGATCGCCAGCCGGTTATTCTGCCACCCTCTGCTCATCCAGAGGGTGCCTGGCTCGCACGTCGGGGATGTATGACTTTGACTTGGGTAGGGATATGAAGGAGCTCCGAAGAGATTAAAACACTAATAGTAACCCTATCCCATCAACCCCCCTCCCTCCCATCACCCCGTTCACTCGCGTACATGCACACAGGAAACCAAAGTTGTTTAAAATGGTACAAAAAGTACCAGGAAATTTTCCTGTGAGAGGAAATTTAAATTTTGCGATAAAAAAAATTTCTCACCCCCAGAAGGGAAAGTAATACCTTCCTCTTCTTCCTGTAGGTAAAATCGGAAGCAATTATTTAATTAATAAAGTTATCAAAATAATTAACTAAAATTAAAATATAATTAATAACTGCTTTAGTTACATCTGAATCTACAATTTCACCTACAATTCTGCAGTCGGCCGAATCTGCAAATCTGCACTTCATCCATCGAAGAAAACTTGCAAGCTTCACACCTAAACGTCATTTTTACACCTAGGCTATATTATTCATATAATCGTGGATACAACTGACAGGCTATGAAAAATTACATTTCCGTGATATTAATGAGTAGTTCGTAGCCACTGATGATTTATAAATTGTGGATGGAACTGCTAGTTCGTGCTGTGAAGATTTCTACAATACGATTTAGTATTTAGATTTCTCCAATACGAATACGATTTAGAAGGGGGAAAAAAACTCGAATCCCAAGGTAGGAGAAATCTGTAGGTCATGAAATTTGGTGAATTCCCGTAGGACGGACGTGTTTCAACACCTGAGCGCTCCAGCAAGGGTGTTGAGTGCGTTTTAATGGAAATTCCGCTGTTTGAGTTTGTGCGGCCTCAGCGGCCGAATCAATAAGAAAACGGAGCAAATGGGTTAACGATTGAAGTTGAAGGATTCATGGAGGGAAAGAGTCCAAGGGGCGTAGAGAACCGGGGGTTTCAGGAAGAACGGCGAAGGAGGAGGCCGAACCTGGAAAAGTGGTGGAAACAGGGCCCCGTAGTATTTATGGGCCTTCTGATCGGTTTGGAAGAGTGTAATCTGAGACGAGCCTGGTCTCCTAGACCACTGCTGCCCCCTCATCAATCCCTCCTGGACCGGAATACCCCAGAAAACCTTCACTCTTCACCGCCCCCTTTCCTCTCCCGACATGACTACCGAATACCGCTTTCCGCTCGAGGCTAACTCCACTTTTTTCGCTTTGAATCGGCTTCCTGGAAGCATTAGAAAAAGAAGGAGGGGAAAAGGGTTGGAAAAAAGAAAAAGAGCTTTCGGTTGATTTTCCCGTGTAGCTTTCTATCGCATGATTTACGTTCGAGCGGCTTACCAAACGTACCTTATCACTCGAGCATGGTAGTGTATCGTGAAAAATAATAAATTAGGAGAGTCAAAGATGCGGAAGACCCAATCAAACTCACCTTCAGAGAAATATGTACTGGTTCGTTTTTAATGCAGATATTTCTCAAATATCAAGTCAAATAAGATAAATTAACGCGAAATACCAAAATACTTAAATATTTCATTAATTAATACTATTAAACACAACTTATTTATCCGAAGTATTGTAAAATGTACGCTTTCCTAATAATTTGCCTGATTATTGATCTAAAACTCCCTGCGTGAGTCAATTATAAGCTCTTCAATGCAGTTGTAGTAGCGATCTTATGTTACGGCGCCCAAGTGACAGGCTATGTGATGTCGAAGAACCTCGCGCAGATGTTGAGATATTTAGTAGGCTTATCTTTCGCCATCCACGGGATGCTCCAAATTATTTTGGGTACCTGGAGTCAAGTGCCCGGCCCATTTTTGCTCTTTGTTTCTTATCTGTCGGTAAACATCAAGACCTTGAGGATGCCACGGGATAGATACCCTTGCATGGTTTCTCGAGAGGTCCTCAGGTCTGGGGTGTTGTGGTTTGGGGCTCTCACTGGACTGGCTCAGTGACTTGGTTGTGGATTCCATGGGGATATGGAAGGACTGGTCGAGTGGCCAGAACAGCTGGATTCACTGGTGGAGGTGGTTTGCCGTGGTTGGACTGAAGACATGATAACTGGCATCCAAGCATCAAGAAATCAACTTTACCCTTTGCGGAGCCTGGAAGTCAGACCTGTGAACTTGCTGGTGGAAGGAGATCATCATCTATCAATGGATCTCAGAATTGAGGGGTGCACTGCTTGCCTTCAATTATGGGATTTATACGTGATCGGACTCACCAAGAAGGTTATGTTCAATGTACAGCCTGAATGCGAATGAGTACATACTTCATTTCATTGGATCCTACACTGCGCTTCGGGAATTCAGAATGCGCTTCCTGGGAGAATGTATTATTGATATACGAAGGATGTTTAATTTACTGGAAAACAGAGATCAATGGTTGGCGGTGGTACAATTAGCTTTCCATTCTAGGAAGTATCGTGCGTATCTTGTTGCAGATTTAGTTGGTAAATCTCCAAACATTTGTGGAAACGAAACTTGAATGATGTGATAAAGACCTATAAATTGAGAAATTCATTATAAATGGAAAATCTGTAGGCATTACCGTGTGTTGGACCACTGGCGAGGGTTATCCCGCCAGGTGGACTTCAAGTGCATTGTTGTGCCAGGATTGGATTTTCGCTTGATGGTCTATTTTATTCGCTCACACTACTGTTTTTTGGAATAATTGTAATCTTTTATCTTTATATTTGTCTTCCTCCAGTAAAACTCCCAGTAATGCATTATGTATGAAAAGCAGCTTTTGTTTCATTTAGGTAGTCACTTGTTATTTAAATCAATCTTATCGATGTGTAATACTTTGGGTACACAATAATGAATAATGCTCATATTCGTGCCAAAGAAACTAGTTCTAAATAATATCGTAATATATGAACTAATTAAATGATTTTTAGCAATAATTGTTGGGTGAAAAGTGAAATTGTTGTTGGGAAAAAAGAAAGAGGGAGGAATGGAGAGAGAGGGGGGAGGTGAAGAGGCGAACGTTATAATTGTTTTGGGGAGGGAGGGGGGGGGGGGTATTTGATTCTGGTTTATTAATATAATCATTTTTCTCAATAGTGAACAGTGAACACAAAACTGAGTTTACTCAAGACTGAAATGAAATTAATAAACAGGTATAATCCAGTACTGATTAAACATTCAGGCGAACCCCCAGTGAGGATATAATTTGAACTCCCAATTTTAGAGAAAACCAGTTTTGATCGATGATTTTCACTTTAGTTTGACTAGTTGAATAATATGTCGAAAGAAGAATATCGTACTACTGTGTTATACTTAATTTTGAAAGTAATGGGGTCATTATTGAACTCGTTAAATTACGTTAATGAAGAAGCTTACCGCAGAATCATTAAAACTTCTACGTTCAAGTTAAGTGACAGCCGTCTGAAATGAAATTACCACATCGCTTTCCATCATCAACGTGGTTCATTTAAAAAATGTCATCAATAAAATTATAAATTAAAAAGTGATACATCAAAGAACTTTCACGGCTGACGGATAATAAGAATATTATGATGTTACCCATAACTCATAACGCGTAATTAAAAATGATTTATAATGGTTATCAATGTTGAAATCAGTAATAAAACACCATCCTGTTGATCGCGAATTATTTTCATTCCATTAAGTTTAAAATTACGAAAAAAATATATGATTAAGAACTTTTTCAATTTGCCCTGCATGTGACCCGATAAGAGGATGATGTTAATTGTGTTTAATAAGCTTGAAACTAGCAACCAGTTGCTGTGATGAAATTTCTTTAAATTTTATATTACATAAGGAAACTTTTTCTAAACTAAACAAAAATAAGCACCACTCAAGCTGGTTGTCGATTGAATAAAGCTTTGAAAGAATTGATAGTGAATAGTATATCTGCATTTTTCATTGATAAACCTTCATTGTGTACTTCAAGCACAGACAATTAACACAGGCGTTCTCTATATAGACATTTACTCCTGCAAATGTATATGTGTAGAAGGGGAGAGTTGGGTAATGTGGGGTACCCCCTCTCTTTAACAAACTGGTACTGCTATCTCATTATTGCCAAGTTTGCTGCAGTCTGCAAGGTCACCCTTTGTTGGATATTGTAACTGGTGGCTTCATCTACCTAATAACATTCATGGTATCACACTGTTGTTACTAATCAACATGTTGTACCTACTCCTATCCTGTTATCATGTGTTGAGTGAAAAAATATATTCTTGGTTTAACCACCGTACTAAATACTACTGCGTACTTTATACTCTCTAACAGGTTTCGGACTCCAGCCACGAGTTTCTACATTTTTGAAATAATTTAGATCGGCCGGTGTACATTCTTTGTGTAAGTGTGTAGTGATAGTTAGTTAAGATGCCTATTGATGGTCGGGACTCAAATTCAAATGCCGGAGATGGAGATGGTCCCAGAAGAGTCGGTGGAACTCCTAGTTATTCACTTACAACAAGTGGAATGGGAACGCTACCTAACATTAAAAAGTTGATAGGGTCAGCGAATTATAATAACTGAAGGTGTAGCCTGTATATGACCTCCTGTCACTTTCATCGTTCGCCCAATCAGCATCAACAAAACCTTCCAAGTGTTTGCCCGTTTTAGTGTAGGTCAAACGATAGCTCTTCTTATTCTTCAGATAACGAAGTACTCGTTTTGCGGCTGTTACATGGCTATTGTCGAAACACGTATTGAATGCGCTCAACACACTAATTGAGTGAGCAATATCTGGCCTTGTGCTGACTGCCAAATACATTAGCGACCCGATTAGTTGTTGGTATGGAAAATCAACTGCTCCCCCTGGATCTGCTCTCTTCAATTTTACGTTGGTATCCATTGGAGTATCTGTCGGCTTTGAATTTTCCATATTGAACTGTTTCAACAATATCTCTATATATTTTTCCAGATCCAAGCTGATTGAATGCTTCGTCTTCCCTCCCGATGTCTGTTACCTTGTCGTGGTGGGAGGGCTTAAACCACGGCTCACACTGCCTATTGCACGATAGTATCTCCTAGGAGTATACTGGGCAATGTGAGCTATTGCACTGGCAACTAAGTACAGACACCAACCCTCAAGACAAAGGTGTCCACGCCGTGCCTATGGTCTGCATGGTGCAGAGAGTAAGGTGCACCTCAAACGGCTGCCCCAGGGTACCGGCCGACCCCCTGGGTGTAATTAGGCTTACCTGTCCATGCGGGGCTCTGCGCGGGTGGACTGTTCATCTCCCTAGCTTCTTGTGGGAACAAAATGGACCACATAGAAAAAAATGAATAATACACATCTAAAATTTCTTCAAGTGAACTTGCACAGGGCAAGGGGCGCGTCGGCGGTCCTGAGCCACAAGTTCACATCGGAAGACCACCACATTGCCCTTATCCAGGAGCCGTGGGCCACTGAGGGCAAGGTGATGGGAGTATCTGCACAGAACAGAAAGGTAATTTTCCACCGTGGCAAGGATAGGCCAAGATCGGCCATCCTAGTAAACAGCCTAGTCAAGTTTTTGGCCATGCCTGAGTTCTGTTCCAGAGACCTCACCACTATACTGCTTGAGGACAGCAACGGAGGAAGATGTGTTGTCGCCTCAGCCTACTTTCCAGGGGATGAGGACGAGCCCCCTCCGGTGATGGTGCGGCAGCTAGTGTCACACTGCCAGAGACAACGGCTGCATCTCATCATTGGATGTGACGCCAATGGTCATCATCTGCTGTGGGGATGCAACGACATCAACAAAAGAGGTGAGTCCATTGTCCAGTTTCTGACCGCGGAAAATCTCGCGGTTTTGAATAGGGGCAGTGAGCCTACTTTTGTTACTCGGGCAAGGAGTGAGATTTTGGATATCACTGTGGCGAGTAGTTTCTATGCAAATAGTGTCACAGGGTGGCATGTGTCGGAAGAGGCTTCATTGTCGGACCATCGGATTATTGGGTTCCGGCTGGAGCATCCGAACTGCTTCACTGAGACATATCGGAGTCCTAAGAACACTAATTGGACTCTGTTTAACACTCTTCTAGCTGATGAGCTGGAGGACCTGGACACTAATATCCAGACAACAAGAGATCTTGACCGAGTTAATGAACTCGTTTGGGCAGCCATTCAGCGAAGCTACGAGCTGAGCTGCCCAGTCAAGACTGTCAGAACAAACAGGTCTGTTCCATGGTGGAACAGGGACCTGGGTCTCCTTCGCAGAGAGACGAGAAGGCTTATAAACAGGGCGAAGCGGGATGGGAGATGGCAGGCCTATAAAGCTATGGCCAACTCCTACACCCGTGCCTTCAGAAAGGCCGGGAAACTGTCCTGGAGGAACTTCTGTCAGGACATTACAGAGTTGTCTGTGCTGTCCAAAGTGCAGAGGATCCTTGCCAAGGACAGACCAGCTGAGCTGGGCACTATACAAAAGGCAGATGGGGGGTATACTGGAAGCTCGGAAGAGACCCTGGAGGAGCTCCTACGGGTGCACTTTCCGGGGTCTGCACGCATACACAGTGAAAGTTTTCCACATCAGCATACTGATGACTTCTGCCATGAAAGGAAAGCCTTGTATGCAGCTTCTGGCAGGATATTTACACCCCATAGAGTTAAATGGGCACTTGGCACATTTAAGCCCTATAAATCTCCGGGCCCGGATGGGATCATCCCAGCCATGCTACAGCATGGAGGGGGGGCCCTTGTGCCGGTGCTGGTCAAGATCTTCAGGGCCAGTTATACGCTGAACCACATCCCTAGGATGTGGAGGCGTGGTAATGTTTTGTTATCTCTGCAAGTAATATGTGATGTTTCTTTAAGTTCGTCCAGTTGACGGTTGTTCCCAAGAATTTACTCTAAAGTAAAGTCCGTATTATAGTGTTGTGTTAAGTGCCTATTTTTATTCAGTCCTAAGTTGTTGAATACATCTTTTGTAATAAAGTTCTTTGTATTGTCGGTCGAGTTGGACATAACCGTAGCTCCGTCGGTAGTTACGAATGATAGTTACAAAAATAAATTTTGGCATCCCTTGTGGGGAATGAAGAAAAATCAACAATCACTTTGAATAGAATTCACACCTAAGGACGACTTTCATCGACGGATTTATGTAAGTTGAAGTTTAGTCAGGTACTGATTTTGACATTTTTGACATTTTCATGTCTTTGCTTTGGCACATTAACTGAAAAATCGTCACGAAAACTTGCTCACACGATACCAATAAATAAAATAGACTCACTGTATTGGGTAGAGAACAATCAACTAGTTTCTTTATGTCTTTGCTATGGCACATAAACTAAAAAAACGTCACGGAAAATTGCTCACAAAAATATTTTGATGATTTCCGCTTACAACCGAGTCGTTGCTAGGGAAATGGTACTTCGTCGTTTTTCAACCCACAAAATTCGTCGACCATTCGTTCGAAAGCTCTCGATTTATCCAACCATATTATGTTAACTACTGCGAAGTGCGTGGCCAACAAGCTGAGTTATGAGCAAGGTTTTTGAATAATTGTGTACACTCAATAATTGATATTGTGAACATGATTGCCACCGCTTGTTAATTTCTGATGATTTCATTGAGCTGGTGCTTCGATGATTTGATTCATAGCAGGTGATCCAAATATTGCGAGAACGGTTTGATTTGTGAAGCGGTGGTTAAATCATTTTAATAGTTAATTTCTATGCTTTACACTCTAGGAAGCTGTGATTTCTTATGTAGCCTCTTTAGGACATTTACTTGACGATGCCCAGGGTTCGGATTAGATGAGTGGCTCTTGAAGCTAATTTCTATGTTTTACACTCTAGGAAGCTGTTGAGTTGATGATTCGAATTGAAGCCTTGATAATTTTTAGTACTTTTAATAATAATATAGTCCATTCTAAAATTTTTAGATACTTAGTAAGTAGGTACCTATAATATATTATTTTTAATTTAATTTATTTATCTAATTAATTTATATTTAGTTTATCAATAATATTTAATGATAATGATTGATTATTATTTAGTAGCCATATACTTTCATAGCAGTTGCCCAAGGAATGACATGACCCAAGTGGGATTTATGTATCATGTGTTTAGGTCAAAGTTAATTCACACTGAAAACAAAACTAATGGAAGAAAAACCTCAATGCTCTTCTTGACTGTCAAATAGGTAAATATTTTTGGAAGGTCAGGGTGGTCTTTATTCCGAAAGGAGGCCGACAGGGCCATGCAAAAGACTACCGCCCCATCAGTCTCATGTCCTTCCTACTGAAAACCATGGAGAAGATTGTGAACCTTGTGATCAGGGAAGAGCAATTAACCCAGGTACCAATCCAGGCGGCACAACACGCGTATCAGAGGGGGAAATGTACTGAGACTGCTCTGAATGAATTGACGGTGTTGATTGACAGGAGTCTGGAGGCCAAAGAAGTAGCTCTCTGCTGCTTTATGGATATAGGTGGGGCATTTGACAACACGTCATATGACTCCATCATTAAGGCAGCAGAGGATCGAGATGTCGATCCGCAAATCACCAAATGGATACATACCATGCTGAAGGGCAGGGTTGTATCCTCGGAGTTGGGGGAAGCAACGCAGTTGGGCACCGTCAGTGCCATTCCATGTAGGGGATGTCCGCAGGGCGGTGTGCTTTCCCCTCTGTTATGGCTACTCGTGGTAGATAGCCTCCTACAAAAACTCAAAGACAATGGCTTTGAGGTGGTAGGATATGCTGACGACATTGTGGTCATTGTCAGGGGCAAGTTCGAGGAGACAGTCCGTGAACGGATGCAGATGGCGTTGGATGTCGTACAGCAATGGTGCACGGAGGAGGGGCTATATGTGAACCCTGATAAAGTGACCCTTCTTCCGTTCACCAGAAGACGAAAGGTTGACATGCAGGTGGTCTGTCTGGGGGGCAGGCAACTTCCCTTCTGCACCAGGGCCAGATACCTGGGAGTCACCTTTGATCAGAAGCTAACCTGGACGTCTCACATTAAGAGGGCCGTGGACAGGGCCATCTTTGTTATGGCGTCAGGCCGACGCATGTTAGGGAAGACATGGGGCTTGAGCCCAAAGATGACCATGTGGTTATATACCACAGTGGTCAGACCGATGCTGACCTACGGGGCCCTTGTCTGGTGGACAAAGGTCAGCCAGGCAACGGCTGTGAGTCAGCTGGCAAGGCTGCGAAGGATGGCGTGCATTGGGATTACAGGCTCCATGCACACAAGTCCTACAGCTGCACTGGAGGTCCTTTTGGACCTTCCTCCTCTGCATATCCATGTCAGGAAGGTTGCCTTCCTGCAGGGAGTGAGGTTGTGGAGGAATGGGTTTTTAAAGCGGGAATCTGGGCGTACTCACCATGCCATCTTGAAGGAGGTTGCAGTGGATGAGTCATCGCTCAGTGTTTCCGACCACATGGCGGAGACACGGAACTTTGATCTCCCCTTCAAGGTCTACATTCACAGTAGATCAATGTGGTCAGAAGGGAGGCCCCAATTCGAACGTGGGGCTATAGTGTTCTACACAGATGGCTCCGTCATGAATGGTAGGGCTGGCTCGGGTATTTTTGGCCCACGAACGGAGATTTCAGAATCTCTGGGAACAGTCGCCACCATTTTCCAGGCAGAAATATATGCCATAAACTCCTGCGCTGACAGACTGGTGAGTCGTCAAGTGAATGGAGCAAAAATCTACATTTTATCAGATAGTCAAGCAGCCTTGAAGGCACTAGCTTCTTTCACCATCTCGTCGAAGCTGGTGTGGGAATGCTTGACTAACCTCAAGACCCTTGCCAGGAACAATAAGGTTACCTTGCTGTGGTGCCCAGGGCACCAGGGGGTGGAGGGGAATGAACAAGCTGACGCTCTTGCTAGGAAGGGTGATGCTTCTCTCCCTATGGGCCACTTTTCTGGCCACTACAGAGAGCTTTCTCCTCGGAGAGCTCACCAAATGGGAGAGTAAGAAGAGGACTGCTCACTGGCTCCACGTCAAGGGCCTGAGGCAGGCGAAACAATTTATTCACTTCTCTAGGAAGAGAGCTAAGGAGCTGCTCAGCCTGGGAAGAAGGGAGCTGCGTATGGTTGTGGGGCTCTTAACTGGGCACTGCCCACTTAGATACCATCTCCATAAAATGGGCAAATCAGACTCCACTCTCTGCCGCTTTTGTGGGGCAGAAGACGAGACGGCGAGTCATGTGGTCTGCCATTGCCCTATATTGGCAAGAAACCGCTTGAATTGGGGCAGACATTAAGACGGGGGAGATTAAGACTCTCCTCGCTTTTGCCAAAACGTGGTGGGGAAGGATTGACTTCCCAGCTGTGGCTGGCATTGGTGATATGGCGCCAAGCCAGACTGGGGCTGCGACCCAGTAACTAACCGAGTGTGGAGCACTCGGGTCCCAGGTAGTGCCTGTTGGCTGGCAGGAGTGCCGGAACCAGGCAGATAGTGCTTGGTTTGGCAGGGCTGTCGGTATTGGGCCGATCTAGTGTCTGGGATGGGGAGGAGGTACGGCCTCCTCCTCCAGCTACAATAGGCCAGCGGTCTCAGTGGCTTAAAAAAAAAAAAAAAAAAAAAAAAAAATTGCTTCGTCTTGTCTCGTTCAATACTCCATCCTAAACAATAGCTTGCCTCTCCAAGGTCTTTCAGTTCAAATTCCTTTTCAAGATTATTCTTGAGCTCTTCTTTCAATTGACGTCTATTCACAAAGTATAATAAATCGCCGACGTAAATTGCAACATACATAGTTTCATCTTTTGTGGTTGTGTACAAAACTCAAATTTACATTAATTTCAGGAGGCCAACATCTTCTTGTTCAGATACAGCAAGACAAACTCACGTGTGACAATATATAATCAATATCAATAATACCTGATTGGAATAGGAATGTTCATAATGGATCTATATAAGATACGTGATGCTAGGAACGGAAATTTAAATACGTGCATTCATTGATCAGCTTCACCATTTTCATTTTTTCTGAATGAATTGGAAAATAATCGGGACACTAACTACACCAAAAATTATGCCAAATCATAGGCTTTTAGATTTGTTTCCGGCTGTAGGACTATTGGAATTGATCCATGGGGGTATGGGACAACTAAATCATTAAGGAAAAAATAAATAAATAACCGAATATAAATCCGTTTCAGAACATCCTAAGAGCGTGAGAATGTGTGACAAATTTTGTCGACTCTGCCCAGGCTACAATTCTTTACCGATTTTCAAGATTCTTTCTTTGTTCGATCCGATCGAATTTTAGTCTAACTGTGTAAGAAACCTAGAGAATTTTGAGAAGGAATGAAAAAAATTAATGGAGTTAAGCAGAAAACCATGGTTTTCTACAACAAATTCTGTCGACGGTACCCAGGCTACAATTCTCAACCTATTTTCGTGGTTCTTATTTTGATGGATCCTATATTTAGTCTAGTTGTGCAACAAAGCTGGGGAATTGCGGATTTGAGGTTGTTATGGGGGGGGGGGGGGGGTTGAGGGGGTAGTTACCAATTCATTCTCACGCTGCCTCAACTTCAATTCTCGACAGATTTCCGCCATTATTTTGTTCAACCTAGAATTCGGCCTAGTTTTGAAACATATGTTCAAAATTTAGTTATTGATGGGGATAAGTGGGTGTTAATACTGATAAATCGAGATACTTACGCTTTTCTCAGCTGATTTTCGCGTTTTTTTTTTTTTTTTTTTTTTTTCAAATTAGAATTTAGTCCAGTTTTTGAACTTAAACCAGGAGTTACGAAATTCATTATGGAAAGGGGTAAATTATATATAATGATGTTTACACTATTCTAATCTGACTTTCGAGATTCTTTGTTTGCTCAATCGAAAATTCGGTCGTGTTTTGTAAAATTTGTCAGAAGTTTCAAATTTCATTATGTAATGAGGTTAGTGGAGGAGTTAATAGTAATAAATTGTGATTTTGTCACTATTGTCACCTGATTTCCGTGATTTTTTATTTTATTTTTTCAAAAACAGTGGGGTAAATCAAGGGGAGGATATTGCTAAATCATAATATTTTCGTTTTCGTATTCTTTTTTAAATATTTTGATGTTGATGAGCTTAAAATTGGGGATTTCATTTTGACGACGGATTTTTTGTGAAGAGGAGTGATACAGGGGTTTAATACCGATATACCGTGATTTTTTTAGTGGTGGTGGGGGGGGGGGGGTGGCCTTGCAGCACATTCATATTAGATTGTAATAGAGGGTACATCCAGTAAAATTATCATCTGTCTCCTTTATGAAGCTAGCGCATTTCACTGTGGGATCTAATTCTCTATATAATGTATATGTCTGCGATTCGTTCACCTTGAGTCGGAGGCTGGAGAATTTCTCATTGTGATAACTTGACAGTAATTTCCCTACATTTTCTTTTAATGCACTGCCATCGAGTGTTTCTAACGGGTTGGGAAGCCGATATCTCTCTGTCATTTCTCCATAGTGCCCCGCCCAAAAGATTCTCTTACGTGCAACCTCACCCGCAACAATCCAAGTTGGGTGGTGCTCGTTGGCTCTTCAAGTTGCGAAGTGAAACGTTGAGTTTAAATGGTAGGCCACATAGTTCGAGCACAAGAGAAGAGTGCTCATTGTGCAATTTAAGAGAGCGGGAAGACGTATTTCATTTTTTGTGTATCTGTCCTATCCTTAAAGAATATAGATGGGCTGCATTTAACAGTGGAACTCTCTCGAGAGATAGGGCAATACAAATTTTAGATGGTATGGAATTACTATTCTCATCAGAATCGTATAAAGGCCAGACACTGGGACGTCCCTGCAATGCATGCATTACTTACCAACATGTTTATTTTTATAGATCATTTACATTAATGTAGGTTTTTAAGAGCCAAAAATAAATCTGTTAGTATAATTTGTAAATTTTGTTTTTGCCATATTCTACGTCCTACATTTTTATATTATACCTTTCACTAAAAAAAAAAAAAAAAAAAAAAAAAAATCAATAGAGTGAGTTGAACGTACAGTAAATTCAATTATACCAGGGTGATACATTTCATAAGTTTTTGGTATATTAGTTTCCCTGGTGTGACCGAATTATCTCTTTTATTTCATCGTTTTTGTGAATTTACTTTTTTTTATGAGGCGAACGAAAAAAGTTGGAAGAGCCGAATGAATAAATAACAATAAGGCTTTCCGGTGTAGTATCGCTTTAAGAGAGTGTAGAAACCATCGATGTGCAAAAGAAAATCAGACAGACGCGCAAATTTATGTGATCTTCATTGGAAGATACAACTTTTTTCCACAAACTCGTCTCTACTTTCGAGGCTACAACCGTTAATTCAGTTTATCCAATTTAACTTGTCCACTTTAAGAGTTGTGAAAGTTAGCCTATTAAGGAGAATCTCCAGGGGATAGCGAATCAATGCTGTGATCGTTGAACTCAAGATTCATTCAGAGTAACGATAAAACGCTTAGATCACAACTAACTTAGTCTATGAGGGAGCTATCTACACAAAAATCTATATAGAATATAATGACATTTGTGTAATAATTAGCAGTATTTTCATATGTCATTCTATGAAACTGAATCTGTTTTCACCGGTTACCTTCTGAAATCTTTTTAATTGTATTTTACGATTTGTAAAGGCAGGTGTGCGGTCCAATTTATTGCTGAGGTTTTTGATGTGGATCTCCTGAAAATGTTCTTTAAACCTGCTTTTGAAGAGTTAAATGGATATAATAGTTTTGTATTTCCGTTCGGAATGGTTATAGGTTGGCTTTCTCAATTAGTTTGGACAGTATTGTCTCGTTCCTATTCATTTCATAAGGGTTTTGATTATCCCCAACTTCTGCGATGAAGTTAGTTTTTTCATACCACCTCCGTTTTTTCACGACTATCAACTAATATGTAATTGCCTTGAGGAATTCGGTATTAAAAATAAAAGACTACCACCTCACCACCTCATCACCTGCACCTCCATGATGCTAAGTTGCATACACATTATGAAGAAGCGAGGGTATTATCTCATTCTCAAAAGCCCAGACGCTCCGAGAACACAATTTATTATGCGGGTAAGTTCCTTTTCCTCGTCATTAATTAAAACGCCAACTTCTCATTCTTATCTGGAGTTCAGTCCCTCACCCGAGCCAACCCCCCTCGTCGGTAGTGTTAGGTCCAATTTCTTCCTTGTGGGAGGAGAGAGGAGACCTTGAGCTCCGATCTTATTAATTGGCTTCTGCGGCAGAGTCAAACAGAGCTCAACAATTAGGGATAGGGATAGACTGTGTTGCCATTCCGGGAGCATCTCCAGCTAGAGCTTTCTTTAACGAACCGACCGACCCTTCTTCCGCGACTGTGGCTCGCCCGCGGGATCATCACTGTTTCTACTGGAAGAAACATCTGGGTTACCTTCACTATGTGCACTGCAAGGCAACCATCCAACCCCATCCACCCCCCTACACCCAAGCTCTCCCTTCGCAGCCACAATACCATCACTCACTTCCCTTCCCCACGAAAACCTCCTCAACTCTGAGCAAACATACGCCGGAGAAGTCAACAAGGAGAGCTGTTCTCAAGGTTTTCCTTCTATTTCTACGGATATACCTTTTTCTTGGCTTCCGCTGATTGAAACCGAGCAGTCCATATTCATACATAAGATTTTTTTTCCTTTTTAGAATCACAAAGATTTTGATTGAATTACGCATGATATACTAATGGGATTTTCTGAAAAGAGAGGGATAGAAGAAAAATTGTTGAATTGAGGATAGATGTGCTGTTCATGTACCGTACGTTTCCTTGGTTTCACAGACCTTTGAAAAAATTACTCTTTTTCAAAAATGTAAAGCCCGTTTTTTTTTTTAACCTGATACTTTCATCCATAGTCTCTCACTATGGGATGGACGTTTGAACGGAAAATGGAACTTCGACATGGGGGTGAACGAAATACGGCGTACACATTGCGATAATGAACTATGGTGATTGAACCATCAAACATAATTGAAATGTACGTTTTACGGCCCGTTATCAAGAATATAATTATTTTCCACACCTATGTAGTTTTCCTTTTACAGTTTACATTAGACCTTGTTTGGAAATTAAGAATCTAGAAATCAGTGCCCTGCGTTGAAGGGATGTCTAGTGCAGAGATAATAAGCCATTACCTAATAGTACGGAAAGTTTAATAATGAATTTTGCCATTATCCCCGCTTTTTTAGCCTTAAAAAAAGTTGCCCTTGCCATGGCACTTTGTTTCAAAATATGGATATTTCGATAAAATATTTTGGATTTCCTGGAAACTTACTCTTTCCATAAGAACAAAATATAACTAATGAAAGTTCGTGAAATGACATTGAAGAAAGTTTTCGACGAAACCTGAGCGTGAATGAAAAAACAAGCGGGCGGCAAAGATGTTTAAATACGGTTTTAGAACGCTTCAAAACAAATTTCAATGATCAAGGTTCTCGGAAATTCCATTTTCCAAAAGTTGGAAGCCTTTGTGGTATAAAGCTTAATTTTATGAAAGTTGTAAGACCTCACACCAGATAGGTATTTCCTAATTCAGAGAAGATTTCATCATGTCATCTTGAGTATCGCACTATCGACAGCATTCTTCTATAAAAAGTGGTTAGTTTTCGTGGTCTAGTTTACAATAAGTGGTTTAGTTTAGTTTGTCATTTCGTTTTCAATCCAAATGGCGTCGTTAGACTTCTATGCTGGTTTCATTGAGAATTCCACGACATTGTGTAAGAAAACAGATACACAAGAAAGAGTTATAGTTTTGCGCAACGCAGAATTAAATGGGCGAACAGTTCATATTATATTTATGAAGGTAGCCCGGGAATATTGGCAAGCCGTGATGAGATATCAAGATAGGTTCAAGCTATTGCGGCCCTAATAATCGGAAAGGGATAAAACCCCAATTCGTGCTAGGTCACAATGGACTCCGGCATCACAAACTAAGGGAGGTTTTAAGCCGTTAAATATAAAGTTGGGTTGATTTCCTCGCCAGAGGTTATTAGTCGAACGTGCCAGTCGGGCTCTTCGGATATTGGGAACTGGCTCCAAAGTAACACGGATGTCCCTAAGTGCGGTGGCTGCCACCCCGTGGCTCTTCTCTCAAACTGCGCTCCTAGACTTTATTTACGACCGGCCAACCCTTCACATCCCCTTTTACTCCTCTCTCCCTTCCTTGAACTTGATAACACTTTTGACCGAAGATGATAAATGGTCTGATATATTCTGGAATGGCGAAGAAAAGGTCATGCCTCGTCGCTATTACCGAGATAATTAATTCCTTGGCCGTTAATTTGTTTGTTGGGCGAGAAACTTGGCTTTCCTCCCTCTCACGTTTTCTTACACCAAGCTATCAACCTTTAAAAAATTGAGCCCATTTACTAATTCATAATTCAGGTTGGATACTACGATACGTTGCTTTGCTGTTTGTTTTTTCCCCCTCCGATTTGCTCCATGGTAGGGGAGGGAAACATGGTGCTCTAGAGTCGTGCCACTAGCAGTGCCCCTTTTAACACCTTGTTCAATGCCACCAATGACCCTTCTGCTTGAGGTGCGACATCAATCAATTAAAACATTACAGAAATCAGATATATGCACGCCCTGTGCGCGGTAATAGAACCAGTTTAAATATTATAGATCGTATCACCGAAACGTCAGTATCAGTATCTACTTGTGGTCTAATGACAGGGACATCAGGAGGGTCGTTTTGAAACAGCCATTTTGGGGATTGCCTTGACTAAAATTAACCTATGTACTTAAGTCTATAGTTAACCAGTTGCTTTTCTCTTTTGGAATATTGTTTTGCGAAATTCTTTGAATACAAGCAGAAATTGAGTATTCATTCTTCTAGGTATCAGCAGAACATCATTAAGGCCATAGTAACATCGACCAAAAGTGTATCCACTATGGGCGAGAAAGCGGATGAAATATATTTGTCTTTCAATTTAGATGAAGAAGAGGTCATAGATTATAAGTTAGTAATTGATAAATTCGAAGAATACTTTATCCCCAAAAGGAATCTGATTTTCGAAAGGGCTAAATTTTTGAGGAGGCGCCAACAAGATGGTGAAAAGGTAGAAGAATTCATTACTTCTTTACATGCACTTTCAAAAACGTGTGATTGGGGCAACCTTCATGACAACATGATTCTCCTTGTTTTAATATTAGGTATTCAAGATGAGAAGTTAAGTACCAAGTTGCAACTAGACTCCGAGATGACATTAGAAAAAGCTGTGAACATGATACGCTACACAGACTTAATTGTGTGTAAAGTTCTGAACAAAATCAAAGAGGCAGGTATGACCTTGAACAAAGACAAAACTTTTTTGGAAAACAATCAATAACATTTTTAGGACAACATATTTCTTCTGAAGGTATTTCTCCCGACAAAGAGAAAATCTCAGCAATATGTCAAATGATGGAGCCTACGAATTATAAAGAATTGATGAGGTCCATGAGAATGATTAACTTCCTGGCAAAGTTTATCCCTCGAAAATCTGAAACTATTCAGCCGCTGAACGCGTTGTTGAAGTCAAATACTTATAGGTTATGGGGAGATGCTCAGCAGAAAGCTTTTAACAAGATTACAAAACAGCTATCTGTGGTTCCATGCTTAGCCTCTTATGATGTCGACCAAGAGACAAAGATATCTTGCGATTCCTCCCTTCAGGGGATGGAAGCTGTCCTTTTACAAAAACAGGGTGATGGTTCTGACTGCCCTGTTACATACGCTTCCCGATCCTTGTTTCCAGCTGAACTACGCCAATATCGAAAGAGAAGCAATGGCAGTCGCTTGGGCATGTGATAAGTTCCGCAATTACAAAATAGGCAAAAGGTTCGTTATACAGACCGATCATAAACCTTTATTACAATTGCTCAAAACGAAACACCTGGATGATCTTTCACCTAGGATACAACGAATAAGAATACGGTTCATGAGGTTCAATTATTCCATTGTCTATGTACCAGGGAAACATTTGGTTATCGCCGATACCCTTTCAAGGGCCCCACAGAAGCACCTCTGTCAAACGCAGGATAAGGAATTGCACGAAGAAAATCAGGCATTCATTCTATTCGTCATTGCTTCCATAGATTTGACTGATGAGAACCTTGCATTTATTCTGGAAATACAAAGGCGAGATCCGCTTGTGCCAAACTGTCCAAGGCAATTATTGGTGGGTGACCTAGAAATCAAGACATATCACCTCTATTGAAACCTTTTTTTCAGTGAAAGATGAAATGAGTCTGAGCAACGAAATCATTTTGCGGGGGTCTCGAATCGTTGTTCCTGAGGGTCAACGTGTAGCGATGTTGGCAGAACTTCATAAGGGCCATATGGGTATCACCAAGTGCAGGTTACGGGCCAAGACAAGTGTCTGGTGACCCGGAATTTCAAAAGAAATAGGGGGGACATAAGAAAATGTCCGATTTGTATTCAAAGTTCTATTAATTGTCATGAGCCTTTGATGCCGACAGATTTTCCAGATAGACCATGGAAATTATTAGCCCTAGATCTCTTCAAACTTGAGAACAAATGGTTTGTAACACTGACAGACTATTTCTCGCGTTATTTTGAAATAGGTGAACTGCGTTCTCTAACAGCTTCGGAAGTAATCTTGAAATGCAAAGCTTTCATGTGCCGCCATGGGTTGCCTGCAGAAATTCGTACGGATAGTGGATCACAATTCCAGATCCAGGGAAATTCGGAATTTCAGCGTTTTGCGCAGGAATACAAGTTCAAATCGACTACTAGTAGCCCCAAATTTTCTCAAAGTAATGGGGCTGCAGAAGCAGCAGTAAAAATCGCAAAAATGATTTTGAAAAAGAACAAAGAAGACCCTTACATGGCCCTACTTGCATATCGCACAACTCCACTTTCTAATGGAGTAAGTCCTGCTGAACTACTTATGAACAGAAGACTACGATGTACGCTTCCCCAGGTCCCTGACATGCTACAAGAATGTCCAGATTTAAGCCTACTTAAACATCGAGAGGAGGAATATCGGAAAAAATACAAAGATAATTACGACAGACAGAATCATTTTAATTTTTCCACCCATACCCACTCACCAGCGCAACCAAATACCATGAAAACAGAGCCAACTATACATGTCCAATGGGCGACCCATAATAAGGCAGATCGTTGAATAAATATTATTATTAGATATACTAGATATATATATATATACTTTTTGAAGAAAACCCTCCCCTAGTGCGATGTCTTGTGCATGACAGATGTTTTTATTAGTTATTATTATAATTAATGTTCAATTGCGTATTAGTACAGAGTGGGATTTTTTGGTTGTTTGACCTGCGTTCGACCATTACTCCCCATGTTGATCCAGGGAAATCTACAGGAGTACGTATATATTCGTGTTGCTTAGTGTGTAGTAGATACACTTGAGTATCTAAGTGGTTATTTGTGATTAGGTAGACAGTATCTCTTCACAGTAATTTGTTAGGAACGTAGTGCCTAGTTCCTTTCAGTGGTAATCATACCTGCTCATGGATAACTCTTATTTATTAAAGTAAGAACCAAATTAAGAATTTGATTACTAATTCAATTAGTTAAATATTTATAATATAATAGAAAACATTTAGGATAGAAAATCAAGAAATTATGATTTAATCGAGTATTTAGTTAGGAAACAATTATTCAATCATGCACCAACGTCTTATGAGTGAATTTCTTAAGAAGTTATAGGGAATGCAGAAGTTGAACTTTCATTATGCGGCTGGTATCTTGTGTTTGTGTACAGAATAACGGTAATGCGTTGTGACCTATGAGACCTGAGGACACAAGAGGTCATAGAGATCCACTTTGAGTCGAGTATTACGTGGGTATTTCTAAGTTATGCACTATCAGCCCTTGATGTTTGGTGTAATAAGAACCACATTTTCTTCAACATAGATAAATACTCTGTCATGTCATTCTCGAGGTCCTCCAAACTTCATACGACTATACGATTGGAGACGAATCGCTGCAGCACAAGTCACTGGTTAGATATCCAGAAGTGATGTTTGATAGCCAGTTGAACTTCACCGACCATGTTGAGGAGGTCACCTCTAAAGCTATGAAGGCTCTAGACTACCTTGAGAGCATTACTAGAAACTTCAATGATCTTTCACTTGTAATTGTGTTTTATGCCACCTGTTCGTCAATTTATGGAGTTTTGAGCTTACTCGAACACCAATGAGTCTCTCGAGCGAGTCCTGAGAAGGTTCTTGAGGTATCGGTCACACGATAGGGAAAGGACTGGCAGAGCAATGATTAATTGTGGTATATCCTTGCTAGAGCACCAACGACGGGGAACCGATGCTCTTGCTTTACTCGGTCTGATGTCTGGTAGAATTGATCACCCGTCCCTTCTCCCCCGCTTGATACCACCAGACCTCCTTTGTGAATACATCGGCAACCAATTATCTCAGTGACAATCGTACGTCTCCAGCTAGATAACAACGGACTGTGTAACTCCGTACAAGGATCGGATCTTTTTTGTTTTGCGAGTCTCTTCAAATCGAAACTCCGGATAGTCAAGTCAGAATAATCATTCATTTTTGTAAAATTCAGTTTGTTTGTTTCATTATAATAACGAGTAATAGTTATTTATCAGGTCAACCTAGTTAACTATAGTATGTTAAATATTAACCCATTCTACATCATTTAAATTTTGATATATTTGTCGGTTCTTCATCGTTCATTTGTCAGTTATCTATTATTTATGAATTATTCTCTTATGTAAATTCTACCGTTCAAACCAATTTTTTACCTTCATTTTGTCACTGGGCTACGCCCATGTTATTTTCCCAATAAATAATTAAATGAGCTACTAATAGTTGAAAACACATACTTATCTTAAAGGCATGTGTTTAGACATAAAGATGAGAATTGACCAAAAATAAAAAATAAATAAATAAAATAAAAAATACTTTGTATTGTTATATTGAACCGAACGGTGTTTTTATTGTAATGATTATTCAATTAGCTAGGAATCTATCTGTGTATATCACAAAAGTGATGGGAGCGGTGTTTCCCTAACTGTGTGGTTAGTAAACTCGGTCTGCGACCAGCTCGCATGCGCCCGACCTTTTTTAATGGTTGCTACTTCTGTACGACCTTCAATGCTAACTAAAAGTGAACGCGCTACCGTTCTCTTTGAGGTCAGAGGTGGCCTTGCTGTGAGCAGGGTGAAAGGTGTAGGTAAGATCACTTCATCTCATACTAACTGGGCACAATTTAATGAGGCGGTGGCCGAAGGCCTTCGGGCCTGCCACTATCCAAACACCACAGACCGATTTGGGGTGGAAAGGGCAGTGGCTTTCGTTGAAAAGGTGCTGGTCTGGGTGACACGGTGGAGGGAGGAGGGGGCGCCTGTCAGATATCCTTGGTGGTACTCTAGACTAAAAGGACTGAAGTGCGCCCTGGTCCAGAGAAATAGGATACGTTGAAAGGCAGGTCGGGCCACAGCGAGCGGAAGGACTGCGTGCTAGTAGAGTAGATTGCACCTGGGAGCTTCTGTGAGCTAAGCGAAATGACTGGAGGAAAGGTGGTAAATGGTAGGAAGGTACTACCGGGGTGGTAAGATGTATAAAAAATATACCCTGTGGCATATATTTTAGTCTCTTAGAGGAAGTGGCAAACATTGGACTGGAAAGCTGCCGGAATGGCGGGCCCATGAACCCAATGGTGGATTTCGTGACAAAACAGTTAAACAGTGTTCAGCGTGCAAATTAGTTGTGTGCCCTTTAGACATACGTATTAATGACTCTGATAGGGTATGTTTCTACAGATTCCCTAACGCCTGCAGTGCCCCAAGCGGGTGAAGGTTTGTTCCCCCTTTCTCAAACCAATTAAGACCTGGAACCATTGCCCCAATGCAAACTGATAATGAAAGATACTCCACAGGTTTCTCGCTAGGGGAACCCAACACACAACTTTGACGTTGACAGCTCCCACAACAGCCAACCCAGTGGAGGAGTGGGAGAAGCGGCCATCTTCCCCAGGTTCAGCTGCCTTCGAATACGACTCCTCAATAATCTCAAAGCTCTCCCCCAGTCAAGTTGTGGCCCCGTGATCACGTTACGCCCGGCGAGCCCCAAGTACCTAAGGCAAGGTGCCCCATTCGTGTCCTCCAGTCAGGCAAGACGAGTTATAGTCATTTTTCGAAGACCCGAGTCAATCAACCAGAAGGGAGTTGAAGGTCGCGGTTAACCCATCCTCAACGGGTGTAAAAGTGGAAGGTGTCCGTAAAGTAGGAACCAAAGGAATAATTGTTACATTGGGGAGTATAGGTGACTTAGAAAAAATCATGAACGCCCCAGGAATATCAGAAGCTGGCTTCTCGGTTCAAGAACCCACGAATGAGAATTCAAAGAGTTCCTAATGCCATTTCAAAGGAGTACTTCGTGAAAGCAGCTTTCACCCAAAACTTTGCCGGCAAGGGTTTGTTGGAATCCTTCCAGTTGTCATTTAATCCCATATTCAAAACGGGCAAAAGAGACCTAAACCAAACTATTTGGGTTGTCATAGTTAGCCCAAAACTCAGGAAAACACTGTTGAAAAGAGGAAGGTAATATGTAGGCTGGGAAAATTGCAGAATTAATGACATGATAGTCAGTAGATGTTACAAATGGCAGGGATACGGTCATGTGGGGAAGTATTGCAAAGGCAACAATATATGCCGACACTGCGCAACAGAAGGCCAAACCGGGGGTCAGTGCCCGAACCAAAATCAGCCTGCAAAGTGTGCGAATCGCAAAAGTGCTTAGCAACCTTTCAACCACGACATCCGTATGCACAAGACTGCCCTGCACACCAATCGGCGCTACGCAATCTGATTAGGCGAACCAACTACGGGGAAAGCCATGATTTGACCCTAGGTGACCCAACCTCTGGCTTGCTGAGGCTGGCTGACTGCTGACTAAAGGAAACAAAGGGAGGAAGATTTTTCACCCCAAGAACGAAAAGGGAAGCGGACAGATACTTCTGAGCCCATGTGTGGTGCTGAGGCCATGCAAGGCACTCATGACAAAGATAAAGATGAAGTGCTGCATTACTTGGGAACATTAATTGTAACACATAATTGTGAACAATATGTTGCTCCTTTAAGCCACATGGTTGACGAAGATAAAGATGAAGGGCTGCATTACTTGGAAACAGTAATTGTAACATATAATTGCGAACAATATGTTGCTCCTTTAAGCTACATGGATATGTGCATGAGATGTCTTGAATATGGTCATCACGAGGAGGAATGTATGGGGGCCTGTACATGTACACAATGTGGGAGTGAAGGTCATACTTCTAGAAAATGCATGAAAGTACCAAGTACCCTAAATGTGCCAATTGAAAACGGAGAAAACTGTCGAAGGACAAAACCATACATTTCACTTCCAGCCCAAATTTTGGCAAATATGTTCGTGACGGAACATTAAATGGTCAACTTTCGAAAAACGACTAGCCCTAAGGGAACTCAGAGACCGAAGTTTTTGTGCACGAGAAGGCCATAGTGGTCTCGTCGGTGGTACTTCATCAAGATTCTAAACATCCTGGTACCTCTAACGAAACTAATCCCGAGCGAAACTATTTTATATTAATTTTTTGGAACTGTCCAGGTATTTCAAATTTTTTAGAAGCTACTGACTATTTTTTCAATATCAATATTCATGTAATTTGTGTAGTAGAAACATGGTTATCTGAGGAGAGTACTGATAATTTTGAAGGCTATAAATTGATTCCCAGAGGGGTTCAAGAACAGCGGGGGTTGGTCGTTTTAGTGGTGGGCTTGTAATGCTTACACACAAATCTTGAGTGTTTCTGGTTTTATACCAGTCAGAAAATTTGATCGATGCCCTTGTTACCTGTCCGGGTGGAGAGCAGCTGTTCGTTGGCAATGGTTATTTTAATGAGAGTTTTGGCATTTCTCAGGAGGACCTTCTGAGTGACACTTTTTTGGAATTTTCTTGGGTGTATCCCGGGCCTTAATGGTCATGAGTGGCGATTGGAATGCCCGTATCTGTTTTGAAAATCAGTGCCCACTAGAAATGTTTTCTAATAGTAATCTCTCCTCTACAAGAAATTCACATGATGTGATTTTAAATACCAAGGGAGAGTATGACTGTATGACTGTATATTTATTAACCTGCACAGAATTTAGGGCCATATGGCCCTCTCTACCACTTTGGCAGGAAACATAAGTACAAAAATACAGAAGAATTAACATCAGTCTTCATAAAATTATAATATGAGAGGGGATTTTTGTTGTCAATGGGAGGTCTTGAAACTACAGAAGGTGAATTTACTTGCATGTCCCATGTTGGAAAAACACTGTTGACCAGGTATGGCTTGACGTCAACCCAATTGATATTGTTGAAAATTTTGAAGTATGAGACATAGGTTCTGGCACTAACCACTTAGTTTGCCGGTTATCCTATCAAGGCCTTGGAACCCCCAGGGGTGCTCAGCAGGGGAAGGACTTGGTGCTGGAAGAGAGATTTTTTTGTTCGCCTGACAAAGGAAAGGACTTTGCAATTGCCATGTTGTCCTTTTCCTCTGATCTCAATGAAGTACCCATAGAACCCGTGACTGTTATTTATCTTGAATCACTTCGCAAGACACCTTTGAGCCTTGGCCTGGTTAAGCGCCATAGGGTGAAGAGGGTTCTATTGAGGCCTGTGGTTTGATGCGGCATGCAGGAGCGCTCGCTATGTCATGAGAAATGGTTTTAGGAAAGCAAAGCATCGGGGCTTTGACCTATTCTTTTTATATGAGTATCTTCAATTGAAAGCTGAATGTAAACTATTATTAAAGCAGAAAAAGAGAGATTATTTTGAAAATCTAAAGAAATCGTTTGCTAACTCAATCAACTCTCGTGACTTTTGGCAGGCTGTATGCAGTTTATGTAAAAAATCTCCCAATACCTCAAAATTAGACATAGAAACAATAGACGCTTTTTATGACTCCTTTACGCCCTCTGTTGTTCCTGACGCTGTTGATGAAATGCCTTTTTGCGGCACTTTCGACTTATCACTCGATGGTGAGATCCTCTCTGAACTTAAGTTCGTTTTGAAGACACTGAAAAACAAAAAAAGCAGCAGGACCGGACGGCATGGTGTATGAGTTTTATAAGAACCTCCCTGAATGCAGGCTTGCCTTTATCGTGGAGTTGCTTAACCTCTTAGTTTGGGGAGGTACAATCCCTTACGTTTTAGCTCAAACTAGAACATTTTTTCTACTCTTCAAAAAAGGTGACGCATCAGATCCTAGTAATTTTAGGGGCATTTCCTTAACACCATTCTCAAATTTTTCTATTCTACTTAACAGGTTCATTGTTGAATCCAACCAACTTCTCCCAGAGAACCGAAACGGGTTTCGCAAAGGTCGAAGCTGTTTGGATAACATCTTTACATTGCAAAGTTTAATTGCCATCAACACACGATTGCCCAAAAGAAAGGTATTTGTGTAAAGGTATTGATTTTTCTATTGCCTTTGATAGCCTGGTCCACAGTAAACTCTGGAGTAAGCTCTATGGTTTTAATATCAGTGCTAAATTTGTGAAAATTCTAAATTCATTGTATAACAATTCTTCTTTAGAACTTTGTATTGATGGCAGGGACTCTAAACCATACCGTATCACGGAGGGAGTTGGGTGAGCTTACAGGCTCATCCCTAGCTGCTCTATGATTTTTGGGCCGAATTCCATAAAAAATGGCCCAGTAATTTCGGAGGAAAGCTTCGGACGATGGTGCCGGTCGAACTTTTAACGAGGAGTTAATTTTTATTTCCATTATTGAAAATATTAAACCAGATTGGGACGGTTGGGACTGTTTTCTGGCTTATGCCTCTTATACCTCTGCTTGCAAAGGTTTTCCTAAATCATCACGAGAAGATTGATTAGCTTGCTGATGGATGGGAACACCTGGACTTCAAATCAGTACGGCGTTGTTTAGGGACGAATTCGCTATGGCAGCAACTGCTCTCCTTCGAGGTGTGATTAGTGGCCTGGATATCCTTGAGGTGATGCTGAGATTACTTTGGTATGTACGGTTTTTGGGCCAAAATTCAACAGTGTTCCAAAAGTTTCGGAGAAAAACATCGGTCGGTGGACTTATTCGATTTTTATATTCCATGTATCTTTAACGGAAACCGAATGATTTAGAGGGGTGAACCACCCTTTTTTTTAAGCCAATTAAATAGGTTCGTTTTGAAAATAATAAACCAAAATACTACCATATATATTTGGTACAATGATAAGACGAATTACAGTACTTACGATGTTTTTCAGGCTCACAAGAATGGACGGTCACTCAATATCACATACCTGAAATCAAATTTCATCAATGACGTACCATGTTACATGATATCAGCCACACATTTACCTTAATGTATCACCAAAATATAATAATAATATAATAATGATACTAATGATAATAATAATAAATATAAATAATATAATAATGTAACACCAAAATCGGTAGTAGGATCCAGTTTGGAAATGTTGACAGTAGTCGTTTTGTGAAATGAAAATTTGTGGGAATTACATTTGTCAGATACAATATTTCATAAATTATGATAATTACGCATCAGTCAATTGCGTTGTATAGTATTAATCTCTTTTCATCTCAATATCAACTAATAACATATTAAAAAAATTATAACTGATCAGAATTACAAAAATATTTTCACAATCTACTGCGTAAAAGGAATTTTTAGGGTTTAAATGGGATAATGTCTTAACTTCATTCAATATAACATCAGCTGCCACAGTCTATGCTGAGGAAAAGACTTATTGGTGCTTTATTGATCACGTTTTTTAGAAAGATCTTATTGACCAGGAGTCCCTTTTCAAGAAATTGTTATTACTAGGGTTGTCCACTTTGTTTTGCAATGTAGAGAAGGCTTTATTCCGAAATATTTTGGTTCGAGAGTGGTTTTGTGCTCGCTTTCGTATCAGTTCTTTACGCTGGAGGATAAAGCAAGGGAGTGTTCTGAGCCAATTATCGTTCACTTTATGATCTCTATGAAGTGGTGGGAGGAGAAGTTCAGGTGGGTCTGCAAAGAAAGGGGGTGCTTTCAATTGCGTACGACATAATTTTGGTCGCAGGGCGACAGTAGAAGCACTGAGAGTTGAATAAAGATGAGATGAATAAAGCTTTGTTATAAGACTTGAAACCGTAGAGTCCCACAATCATTATCAAAAATAGCAATGTGGTAGTTAAGACAGTGATACCACTTGTATACCGTCATACACTTTGGAGTTGTTATTTGACATAGCCACACTTATTTGGGAATGCAACTTATGTGTTCGTGTGAACGGACAACTCAACGGCCCGCTGGAAACTTGGATGGGTCCTTCCGGAGGATGCATCTCTAATAATATCGCTTATTCTGGTTCGGAAGAAGCAAAACAGAGCTTTGCCTTGTCTATCAAGAATACAAAACTTTACTCGACATAGTATTGGATTGAGAGAGGTTTGAGGTTGAGAGATCAATAATGTTCAACAACCTTCCAGACAAACTACTACATCCTTTCAACATGGAAACCATTTCGCTGGCAGATAAAAATCATATTTACATGGAATTACACTTTGTTATACTCAATAATAAATATATCATAATGCATTATATTCAACTATTTAATAATTATCTATTATTGAATAGATAATTAAATGAATACATTCGTACATTTCATGGTCACAACTTCAAACATTTTGCTCCGCGGAAAAAGTTTCGAAAAAGTGGTTTAAAACGTGCAAAGACCTCTTATTTTCGGCAAGATGTGTCCGCGAATTGCAGGTTATGTGCAGATATATTCAATTTCATTATCCATAATAGAAAATTCCAATAGCCTTTTGATAATTGTTTTGAAAAAATATTGTTAATTCTTAATGTTTTGTTGTTGAGTTTATGGTTATCGCTTAGGATCGTCTCCGTGGAGCGTAGAGTGGAGACACAGAAAAATATAGTGAATGTTTTTTCAAGAACAGGATATTCAATGTCCCTACTGTTCCAGTCGATACAGAAGAAGAGGACTGGGTAATCACATACGGTCACCCCATCGAGATCAAGGAAGGAGATCGGCAGATGAAATAGAGCCCCATGAATCATCATGCCGAGGAAATTTAAATGAACTACCGGAATACGTTCAAGAAAGATTCATGAGGGGCCTCGAAGCAACCACTGCTGAACACAGAGATGAGGGAAAATGAGGCCTGGTCAACCCGTTGGGTCGCATAGCGGTGCTGCAAGGGAGGCAATATGCCATGCCACAAGGAAATGTTGGACGCAAATTGGTCTCCATGGTGGCCTCTGAAATTACACGAGTGGAAAACGGCATAGAACCATCAGAGCGGATATTCATTTTTTGAGCAGTCGTCCTGCAAGGGGGAAAACTAGTAAGATCCGGTCCCGACATAAGACGAACACATAGCAATCGAATGGAACTATGAGAGCAAGCGAGATTCGATAAGCTAGTGCAAGAAGCATGGGGCGAAAAATTGAAAGCCCCAAACCAGGCATCCGATCAACAGCAAAAATCAAGAATACTCACAAGATTAATTTCTAGTGGAAGGCTACGAGATGCCACCGTATGGGTAACCAACCAAGGAGAAAAGAGTGCTGCAAATATTAGAAGGTAAGCATCCACAGCAAAAAGTACCTGAAGAGGAAATGTTTCTGCCAGGAGAGCTGCCCCTGTTAGTGGATGTTAACGTTTCAGCTGAACACATAGAGCGAGCTGCCCATCATCTCAAAGGAAGCGCTGGACCAAGCGGAATAGACGATGGACAATGGAGAAGTCTTCTTCTCTGCTTTGGAACCAGAGAGCACGACTTAGAGAAGCAGTAGCGGCCCTCACTAGAAGACTATGAAACATGCATTGTCGACTGGACCCTCGTTAAAGCTCTTCTTGCTCTAAGCTGTTCTCTGAACAAAAACCCAGGCCTCCTAGGAGTAGGAGAAGTTCTTTATAGATTGTGCTCAAAGATAATGTCTACCCTGACCAGAGAGGACCTCGAAGATGAATGAGGTTCAGACCAACTGCGTGGGGGAAAAAAAGCGGGAGTCGAAGGACCAATTCATGGGATCACTAAATTATACGAGTTAGAAACGGGTGTGATAGGATCTTGCTCGTAGACGCGGCAAATGTGTTCAACTTTATGTCTCGTCCACTTGCCCTATGGAATGCCAGAATGTTATGGCCAAGGTGCTCACGCTTCCTCTTTAAAACCTACAGGGGGTTCCCAAAGACAGTATTTAGAAGGAGCAAAGCCATTATCCTGAGCAAGGAGGGAACCACACAGGGACACCCATTAGGAATGTTTACGTACGTCTTCCACTGATCAGGAGGCTAAACAGTTCGCACTGGCAACTGAGTTGGTATGCGGACGACTCCGCGTGTGCAGGGAACCTCCAAATGATAAAAAAATGGCTAAACCAACTCCAAATAGAGGAACCGAAATGGGGCTATCACCCAGAACAAAGCAAAAGCTACCTAACAATTGAAGCTAGGAAGGAAGAAGAGGCAAAAGAGCTGTTTCCAGGAGTGAAAATCGTGAGTTCATACAGCTATCAAGACGAGGTTATTGGGCCATCACAGGAAAAAGAGAAAAACGTAGGGCAAAAAGTATCAAACTGGACAAGACATGTTGCCCAGTTCGCAGTGTGCAAAAGACAGCCCACAAGGTGCATACACAGCTTTTACAGAACCAATTCAGAAAGAATGGGTGCACCTTCAAAGAGTGGTAAAAGGGTGTGAGGGGCAGTATAAGCCACTCAGAGAATCGATTCAACAAAAATTGATGCCTCAATTCTTGAGTCGACTCCCACAGAAAACGAAGCGCAATTTATCAGCCTTCCCACCATGCTCGGAGGGTTAGCTTTGGAGGATCCATTACTTTCAGCAAGAAACAATTGGAGGACCTCCAGGAGGGCAACTTCAGTATTAGCGTCATGTATTGTGACAGGAGAAGAATTCGTGGGAGTAAATTACGTTGAACAAGTGAATACGAGAAAGCAGGAAAAAAATGAAAGGAACAAGGAGCAAAGCCAAGAAGTGATAGGAACTCTGTACCCAGAGGCAAAAAGAACAATGAAGAGGATCATAGAAGGAAATGCCTCTCAGCGGCTGTGATTCCAATCTCAACTGACAACCTTGCCCAATCAGCAACACACTTCCAGGACGCCTTTTCATTTAGGTCACAACACCTCCAATTGAGTTGCGATGGATGCGAGGCAGAAATGTCCCTTAAAAATGTACTCAACTGCAAGAAGGGGGTCCTGGTGAAAAGAGGCAACGATCAGGTAAGAGATGCTGTTGCTGGGATGGCAAAGTTAGCTTGGGCAGTCGTACTAGTGGAACCAGTGATGCGAGAGGGTGAAGATGGAACATGGCCTCATAGTGGACATAAAGGTTCATTGAGTATGGGATAGGGAGAGAGCGGCTTTTTTCGATAACCACGTGATAAACGCTGACGCTCCTTCCTATTCCATCCGTGAATGGTCAGCAGTAGCACAAAAAGCGTCATGTTCCAAGCACAGGAAATACGATAAAGCTGCTGAAGATCTACGAGGCTCTTTCACTCACCTCATCTCATCATGGGAAATAATCCTGCATAGAGAGTTTCACTCATTCATCATGCGGCTGGTGACCTCTCTCACAGAAAAATGGGACAAACCCCGATCTTTGATAGCCGGATGAGTTAGAGTAAAAATACAAATAGCCATAATCAGAGCTGTATCCCTCAGACTCCGGGAGTCCAGAAGACCACTTCGTGGAGAGGCTTACGAAGCCAACTTAGGTTTAGAAGATAGAGCCCCACTACCACTTCCGAGGGATTCAAATCTTACTCTCCCCACCCTGAAAATCCTCCCCACGCCTGTTTCTACGTGAAAATTAAATATGTGAAAAATGAAAAAACATTTAAAGGGATTAAAAAAACTATTTAATGTCCACATGGCTGTGTAATGGTCCAGATTCATATAAAACTTCCAGTCATGCAGCATGATTACATGGGCGAATTGCCGTAATTTATCATATCATATTATGGTAAACTGTTCTGAAATTTGAGCAATCGTGTGTACAGAAATTGCTAAATACCAATATTATTGCAAAAACTTTGTCAAAATAGCTTGATTTTTTAGCGCAAGGACGGTATTTTTATCTCCATCGTAATTCGAGTTATTGTTAGTAGTATGTATATATACTATACCGCTAAAAACTGAATAAAAAATGGATAGGACGCCCTGGCTTACACGACGTTATTATTATTATTTGGAACTCTAGGAAGCCCAGAGGAAGAATCATGGGTAGGTAGGAACTTCATATTTTGGCCAAATGAAACTCCATGAAAAGCTTGGGAGAATGTCGATCTCTAAAGCTTTGGGTTTCCGTAGTTAGTCTACAACGGGAACGTAACTACGCCAATGTATAGTAAACGGTAAGAATGGCTATCTACGAATTTCATAGAGGCCCAACACTGGATGGGGACTACGATCAAGAATTCTCGTAGAGTGTGATGTGTGAACTCGGAACCAAACTCGAGATTCTCCAGTTAGAACAAGAAAGTTATTTGGGATTAAGAGCACAACACCAACTTCCCACGCAGAAGTTTTACTTGAAGAAACATTACAAGAAACTTTCTATGCCAATCTTTTTCACAAGAGCGTGTGTTGATACGTGATATTTTCCAAACCAGCTACTTATTTCCGAACCAGTGTACTTTTCTTCACTCAACACCTCCAAAATCGTTGAATGAATCACTTCCAATTTTAACAATTTACCTCTACTATATATAATTATAGATCACATACACCCCTACGGGACACAGGATTTATAAATACGAGATACATGCATAAAAACTTGAATTTATGAGCTAGAAGTCAAATCAAAGGAAAATCCATACCACATTGAATTTTAAAGCATGAAAATGAGATAGAAGGAAAAAAAACAGTACGATTTTGATGGAAGAAGAACAAATTAAAAACTCATTGGTAAGTAATGTATTACATGGACGTCCCTTTGCTTAAATCGATTTCATATAAATTTGGTGAGAGTTAAAATAAGAGAAAAAAGAAAAATAACATGACTTTTCCGACTTCCCCCCCCCCCCCCCCTCCACCGCTATAACTCCCTCCACCGACAGCAAATTCCTATCACAAAACTTCAAGTGTGAAATTTAAAACTCCTGATTTAATTTTCAAAACCAGACCAAATTCATAATTGAATTTTAAAAATATATCACTAAATTATTCGATGAGAATAGTTAAAACATGATTTGAAGGGTCCAGGGAGAAAAACCAACTAAGTCCTCGCTTAAAAATGGGTTCTCTCATATTTTCGTTAAAAGTGACGACCGAAAATTCCTAGCCTTGTAGCGCACACCTACGTTAATTTTTCCCGTTTCTATATACTAAAACTTGCAGCTTCATTTTCTGCGTTCATAGATGTCAAAACCTTGCGTTGTGAAAAAAGTGACTCAGTCGGTTTTTCCCTGGATCCTTCACTTATTACTAATACCCCTTCCATCCACCTCCTTTCATAATGAAATTTAAAATTCCTGATATTCGATCCAAAACTAGACTGAATTTACAGTTGTACCAAAATTAAAAAATAAATCACAAAAATCGGAAGAGAATTGTTAGGACGCTACGATTCATTTGTATTCACCCCCTCCCATGATGAAATTTGAAACTCCTGACATACGTTCCAACTCTAAATAGAATTCTTAATGCAACAAAATAAGAATCACAAAAATCGGTCGAGATATGTGGGTGGCGTCGACAAAATTTGTTTAAAATACATTTTTTTCGGCTTTACCCCCTCCATTCCCCCTCTTACATCACGGAATTCAATATTTCCGAGGTTTATTGCACAACTAGACTAAAATTAGGATCGAACAAAGAAAGAATCTCAAAATCCGTTGAGCATTGTGGCCTGGGCAGCGTCCGTTAGATGCCAAATGATCCGGTCGTTAAGATTATATTGTTTGTGTGTATCTAATAAAAAGTTCAGTTCTAGTGTAGTAATCTTACGAGTATTTCTTTCCTAGTTTAATTAGGATACTACATGGCGCAGCCTCGGTTAAAACCTACATTAAGAATTACGAAGAAAACGCAGATGAAAACAAAGGCTGAACAGATGTTGGATGAGCGTCTGGCTCCAGTTGAAGCAGCATAGATGCATTCAGGAGCCAACTTGAAATATTGTCTCAAACAATTGTAACAGCTACAGCAAGTCAAAATCACACTTTTTCGGGCCCTGTGTTTATTAAACAAGCCTCACTCATCGAGTACTGCGGTTCGATGAGCTTCTTGACGCGATACACCCGATGGCTCAACACGTATTAGAATCCAAAAAGGTGCCTGAAAAACTTGAGGAATCCTACTCGTTTGCTCAGTTTCAAGATGAGGATTGCAGGGTAACACAAGGTGCCCTCAGAGCTCCAACCAAGCAAACTTATGTTTTCTCTATTCGTTTTTGAGTCAACAAATTTCGAATGTACTGCAACTTGCCTTGAATGTCCCATCCGATTGTAATTATGAGACAGTTCTCGATGAACCGGATGAGTACTACCCAAGGAAAGAGAATGGAAGGATTAGGAGGAGCCAGTTCATGAATCGCAAACAAGGAGAGGGAGAAAACTTTTTGTCATACTACCGAGGAAAGAAAAAACAGTTTCATATCTCTGATCCAAGTCCCCAATGCCATGAGCAATGCCTTTCAGATAGTATTATAGAACGCCTCAGGGATGAAAAAGTTAGACGAAAGTGCAGAGTGCTCCCTGAATCTTCTCGTTTATCAGATATAGTGAATATACATGTATGTGAGGCGGAAGAGATGGCCTCCAGAGAAAAAGAAAAAAATTCACGGACGATAGCGAGACTGTCTAAACCACAGAAAAAGTGTCCTCGTTGTAATGATCAGTGTCATACAACCCTTAGCGAGTGTCCAGCCAAAGACAGTATTTTCAGCACTTGTAAAATACGTGAACATTTCACAAAGTGTAGTTGGTCAAAGAAGTCGGTAAAAGGCATAATGGGATCGGAAGATGATACGAAAACGAAGAAAATGTAAAAATGAGCTATATGGGGGTAAACGGTGTAAAGAAGAAAACAGACATAAGCCAATTCAAGGTACATATATCATGCAACACAGCATTGAACACAGCATTCGTAACGAGCTGTTTGGCCATTCCAGATACGGGTGCTGAGGTTAGTGTAGCTGGTCCTAATCTAGTAAGACATTTAAACATAGATTCATTACATCACAAATTCCCTTAAGACAGCAAATGGTTCCCCTATTAGGGTGATTGGAAAACTACCATGTATAATTGAATATAAGGGCTCTGACATTTACATATTTATGAGCCGGTGTCAAAGATTTACTCGTCGACAGAACGACGCTAAAAACCCTGAGAGTAATATACATTAAGATTTCCCGCACCCACTAGCCAACGAAAAAGTTAATATAGCTGAAGAAATTCATTCAGAAGAAGAAATAGAAACAGTTGAGAACATGTAATTGATTGAATTTGATACTAATCCACTAAAAACTGTGAAAGGAAAAAAAGTTCATATCAAGCTAAAAGATGACGCGGTCCCTTTCGCAATAACATGCTCCCGTAAAGTGCCTTTTGCGTGGAGAGACAAGGTGAAACAGGAACATGATGATCTAGTCAACAATAATATCATCAGGCCGGCACCTGAAGGAGCCACCGATTTTGTCAGCCCCTTGGTGGTAGTTATCTTAATCGAATGGCAATATTCGGGTCTGTGTCGACTATACTTAATTTATTGAACAGACATGTAAAACGTCCAGTACACCCATTATGTTGTTTCTGTGTATCTAATAATAACTTCAGTTCTAGTGTAGTAATCTTACAAGCCTACTGAATTTAGGATATTACGGCGTAGATCAAATTTGTCAAACACACACAGACATTTAAATGTGGTTTTTTTTCACGAATTCGGTCTTAGAATGGTCTGAAACGGATTCGTAGGCTGTTACCATTTTTCTCATGCTTGGGTTGTCCCCACCCCCCTGGATCAATTCCAATAGGCGTTCCTCTTATTAAAGAAGCCTTGCCTATATATAGCTTCAGAGGAGCGTCCTAAAAATGATCGCACTCTGCACCATTCGCATAGACTGCATAAATGAATTTCGGAATGTTGACCAGCATCAAGGACAACATGAGCTCATCATCAATTCACATAAATGAGCTCATATAAATGGCAATTCGCTAGATTCTTCACTAATCACAATTTTTGGTTAAAATAGGTATTTTTTAAGCTCTATATAAAAATTGGCATCCTTCCAGACCCCCGAAAGCGTTGACCAGCGCCCGGACAATTTTCATCCCAAAAAAAGGCTTAAGTGGACCTGGAGGCTACCGCCCGATATCTATATCGTCTGTAGTCTTCAGCCACTTCCAAAAGATTCAGGCATCTCGGCTCCAAGCTGCTGGTGTCATAGGTGACGTCCAGAGAGCATTTCGGCCAGCGGATGGCACAGCGGAGCACCTTACAGTTCTCCAACTGTCATTTCGCTGGCCCGTATTAAGAAACGGCAACTCCATCTTGCCGCTCTGGACGTCGCCAAGGCCTTTGACACCGTAAGCCATTTTGCCCTGACCGATTGTCTTCGTGGTGTCGGGGCACCTACTCGTTTAATTGAGTATGTTGCCTGTCTGTACCACGAAGGCGTGACGGTCCTCGAGGCACGAGGTGAGATGTCAGGGGATGTTGTCATTGGGCGTGGGGTATGCCAAGGGGATCCTCTGTCGCCACTCCTCTTTAACCTGGTCGTGGATATAGCCTTGGGTAAGCTGCCAGCTGAAATAGGGTTTGATCTCGTCCCTGGGGTGCGAGTGGGTGCATTGGCATTTGCCGATGATGTAATCCTACTTGCCGAAACCCGTGAGGGCTTGCAGATCGCCCTCAATGCCTTTGCTGAGCAGCTAGCCAGATTTGGTTTGGTGGTTAACCCAGATAAGTGTGGGTCAGTCTCCTTGGTCCCGTCGGGTCGTCAGCATCAGGAGAAGGTGGTGGATGAGGAGTGTTTTGCCATAAGACAGTCACCCATCCCCACCCGCTCCATGCTGGAAGTTTGGCGGTACCTTGGAGTAGACTTCATGGGTGTGGCCACCATTGCTGCATGCTGTGTGGACCTTGGTGGAGCACTAGCTCGTATCACCAAGGCTCCATTGAAGCCACAGTAGAAGCTGCGCCTCCTTTGCACGTACATGCTGACAAAGCTTACCTATGGGCTAATCTTTGGTAGGCTTACTGCTGGGAGGCTGATAGAGTTAGATCGTGAAGGTCGCTCTGCTGTACGCTCTTGGCTAGGCTTTCCACCTGGTGTCCCAAGTGCCTATATCCACGCATCGGTCAAGGCAGGTGGGCTCGGTATTGCCTCTCTCTCAGCTAGCATCCCATCTTTACGCCGCCAGCGCCTGCTTGCACTTAGGGGCTCGAGCTGGGAGGTCGCCCGCACTGCTGCTGACCTGGACTTTGTCAGGCAGCAGTTGTTGTCGTGTGACCGAGCAACACCAACTGCTCCTAAACCCAGCTCATCTGCTGAGTTTGCTTCTGCACTGCACGAGTCAGTTGGTCGTAAGGAACTCCGACAGTGCTCTGAAACCCTTACTCCTACCCAGTGGGTGGAATGGGCTTCAGAGGTCATTGGGGCCCGTGACTACTGCCGTTTTCATGCCGTCCGGGTGGCTACACTAGCCACCTCGATGAGGTGTTCACGGAGTAGTCGTGGGACAGTTGACACCCTTTGCTGTGCCTGTCGGAGTATAAATGAGAATCTGTATCATGTGGTGCAGCAGTGTCCACGTACTCACGGTGGCTGCATTCTCCGTCAAGATGCGGTCGCCAAGCAGATAGCAGGCGCTTTGTCATCCAGCGGTTGGGCTGTTGAGAGGGAGAGACGGAGTTACTCGAGTTGGGCATCTCGGCAGGAGTACTCCGTGGTATCACCACCCGCGTCCTGAGGGGTTCTTACTTGAACTGGTGGTCATTTTATAGGGGCACTTCCTTCCATCCCATTGTTCCTCCTCGTCCTGCAACTTTCCTTATCCATAGAGCCAAACCTGGGCGTCCTCCCCACTTTTTTATTTTATTTGTTTATTTTTCAATTTAATGGCGTGCCCCCTCCTTCTTTGACGGGAGGTTTCTAAAAGAAAAAAAAAAAAAGTGTGTGTGCGTGTGTGTGCGCGTGCGTGTGTCATTCCAGACGATAACCTTAGGATTGAGATAAAAATTCCGTTCTTGCGCCAAAAGTCAAGCTTTCCAAATGAAATGAGTTCGTTGGCCAATATTTTTTAAGCATATTAAATTGGTCAAATTCAAAAAATGTGCTGAAAAAATCACTGAAAATGACTGAAAACGGCTGAAAATCGTTACGTTTATAATTTTAAGCAGAATGGTACTTCTGGTATCTATAATACCAACTTGGGAAAACCCCAGAAAACCTCTGGAATTGTACATTTTCACATTCATTTCATCACAGCAGCAGGTGGACTAATGTTCCGTTGTTTTGGTGTGATTCCTAGATGGATTGCGAATATGCATTTATGAACAACAACATGATACAGCGTGAAGGAATACCATTAAAACACGCGTCACAAGTTAGTGGCACTTCTATATCCCCAAATCTTGATATTTTACACTCATTTTTCGCGTAGTTACCGCTCTCGTGTAATGTTTGTGTCCGCAAATCTTCGTAAAAAACCTCATTTTCGCAGTTTTCTTTCGATTTCGATAACATTTTCAGAGAGTGTGCGGTCTCATAACATTTTCATTTTCGCAAATTTGCTATGTGCAAATGTAACATTTATCTAGCATGATTTTTGTACATTTTAGCTGTCCGATATTTCTCAAATCAGGAGGGAAGTCAGGATAAAGCGATTTACCTAGCCCATATAAATTTCATTATGATCGTAACATTAGCAACTGCTCCGCGTGCGCAAATCTTTAATTCTTAATTCATTATTAACCCCAATAAACATAGAATTCAGCTATGGAATGTTTTAAGATAATCTGAAATATTTCGTTTATCTATACATTCATGTTATGGATACGAGGAAGCTATGTGCCAGACCCGACTTGGCAGTCGTTATCAGTTCCAGTTTGGTAGCCGAGCAAAGCGCACGTGTTCTTTGCGAGCTCTCCAATAAGTATTGATTTTGAAAGGATATATTGTGAACTTCGTTGTAAATTTTGTTTTTAACCATTATGTTTCTGATTAACTTTCATCACAAACAATTTTTAAGAATTATATCGAGTAGATTTCCAGAAAAAGTTATTTTGGCGAGATTGGTTGCCGATTTGTGGCGTTGTTGGTTAACCGGAGGGGAAGAAATATCCAATCGACCGAAGACCATATTTCTTAGTCAGCAGCACTCTAAGAGCCGACCGGTGTCGCATCGAATAACCTCAACTACGAAAATGTCAACCCCTGTGATACAGCAGGTAATTCAATGCCTTGACAACTAAATATCGCAACTTAAGTACAAAACTCCGACTGCCATTTGAAATAACACACAGCAACCTTGATTTCCCAGTTGCGTATTGTGTCGCAAGACGTTAAGAGAACTGAAACTCTATACTATTTATAAGAATGAAACTCCGTTTGTTTGTTTGTCTGTCTGTCTGTCGTGTCTATGAACGGCCAAACGGCTGAGTGGGGGGAGTCTACGAGTGATGGGATCTTCTTGGGATTTTCCGATAGGGCGTAGGTATAAGCGAATTTAAAATTTTCTAATCCCAGCCGAACCATGGGCCGTAGGGCGGGAGGGGGGTCGAAGTAAGTTGTAATGTGCGCTTTTTGGACTTCCCCGCTTCCCCTACCCCTCTAAACGGCCGTTGAAAATTCCGGAAAAATACTGGTTTCGTAGGTTATTGAATGATGAAGACGACGGCGCAATCGGATCGCGAAAAAAGTATCGGGAAATGCGTCAAAAAAATGCAAGAGTACGGACCCGTTTTCTCGAAAAGTCCAAGTTTCCACTTAAAATGGAGTGCGTAGCAGGCCTACGCACGCGCGCGTTGAAGGATCCGAACTTTCCCGTCAGACATTTCAACAGAATAAATACGGGTTTTTTCCTATACATATACAGCAATACCTTGCGAGCGAAGCGAGCAACATCCCCAAATAAACTTTTTTGTGGTTCCACGTAGTTTTATAAGATTTATTTTGTTTGTAAGAATTTCCAACAGAAAAAAACGTCTGCCAAGTTGGGTGGGCAGTATAACTTCCTCAAGCGAGCGAAGCGAGCAGCATCCCCTACAGAAGTTAAACCTACCCTTAGAGATCTACCGTTTGCGAGCGAAGCGAGCAACATCCCCTACATGTTTCAATTGTAATACATTGCATGTATACAGCCACACCTTGCGAGCGAAGCGAGCAACTTAATGGGGGGGGGGGGGGGTTCCTACGCATATACAGCCGTTCCGAGCGAGGGAAGGGAGCAACATTCCCTACATGCCACACTTTGCGAGCGAAGCGAGCAACATTCCCTACATGCCACACTTTGCGAGCGAAGCGAGCAACATTCCCTACATGCCACACTTTGCGAGCGAAGCGAGTATTCTAATGGGGGGTCCGGCGGGCGGAGCGGCTAGTATAGAAGAATATCAAGCTTTATTGGAGAAACAAATCAAACAGAACTTGCACACGGTCAACTCAAACGATCTTATTTCTCATAAAGCTCTAAAAGGGAAGAAAACATAAATATCTCATAAGGAAGGTGATTAATATTTTTATAACGCAAATAAATTGCGTTCAGGAGGATTATGAGGTTATTGGTGTAAGATTTTTAGGCACCATCATCCTTCCTAGCGACACATTATTACTTCTTTATTTTGTAAACGTGTTTGGGCGTAGTCTGTATCTATGTAACGTTTATCTAAATAGGTAATAGCTATAATCGACAAATAATCCAAAAGTCAGTTTAAATACAGATTCAAATGTGAATGGCTTTGGGTGGGTCCGTAACGTCAAGCCTTCTGTAACCAGGAGCGTAGAACACCAGGACATGAAATAAATATATATGAACTATCTTTTTGTATGATATACGTAGTGCCTCCCACATCAGTATTCTAGTACCTTTTTGCCGCATTTTATTAGTATGAATTGAACGTTTGAGCCCATGGTCAGACTAGCGAAAGCAAATAGACTGGTACTTCCAACCTAATTGACACTTGTGCGAATGAGTCTCCGTGAACGGAGGGCCATTTGCTGGAATTTGGCTCGCATGCAACGACAACACTTTATAAAAATACCCAGACCTGCACGGCATAACACAAAATGGAGCAAGCGACTGCTTTCACTTCAACTTCTGCTTTCAACTTCATCTTCTCAGAAAACGGAACCTCCTTATGGAGATAAAGAGTTTCCACATACTGGTTCATGCTATCCTTGCTGTCGAGCTTTTCTCGCATAGGTGTGGAGCGAATGTTAGGGTGGGGGTCAGGACAACTCCGACAATGTTGGGAAACATGGGATTTTCAATAAAATCGAGGGTTAGTGAAAAATTACACTGTATAAACGTATGAGTTTGGGGCCGGTTTTTACGTATTTATTTAAGCTGAATCGAATGATAAAACTTGTAGATATCACCAATTTAGTTAATACACGTTAACTCACAAATTTTTTCATGCCTAATTTCATGTATTTTTAAGGGTAAAACTAGTTAGTTAAAGTGTAAAACTCGTTAGTAACTAAGTTGAGGAGATGGAGCAAGTGTGATCATTCAATTCAGCTGGGGGGAAAAAAAGTAGAAACCGGTCTTTTTAAAAGAATTGGATGAAGATCTGTCATTCTGAGGGATGTTATAACCAGTTAAACCAAGCTCCCTAGTCCGCAAGTCCTCCCACAGCCAAATCTAGGTGAAAAGCAGTAGATCATAATTAATTGAATGAGCCAATGAACGAAGATCTGTAATTTTTGAATTGAGACCATGTACGTTTTGGTGGAAAGCCGACAACGTTGATAGTTTTTTCGGAAGAGGATCAGAAGAATGAGGAACAGTATCAGAGACTTTTTTTTTTTTTTTTTTCACTATCTAAGGAACACCCATGACGTGCTTAATAGCTAGGTAACCTTCCCCTGCCGAAGATCTGTGAACTTACTTAAGCCGCAACTTTGCCAAAAATCCACGCTCCTTTTGGGTTCTGTCTTGAGATAATTCGAATTGCAGTGCGAAACAGTCTGTCAGTATCAAGAAGTATTGCCACAATCGTGGAATAATCAATCATGGTAACCATCAATGTCCTAATCTCTCATGGCTTGGTTTCTTTAGAAACAATCACAATGAGAAACGTTTAGTCGGAAATGAGCTTCAGAATTGTCAATTTTTTTTATTAAAATTGTGATGAAAATGTAAATTTATCGATTCATAGCCGTTTTCATCCATTTTCAGTGGTTTTTTCTGTATTTTTTAAACTTGAGCAATTTATTGTTCCAAAAGAATGCTGGCTAAAGAACTCATCACATCATTTGGAAAGCTCAATTTTGTAGGAAGGTCTGGGAATCTAGGCCCACTAGTTGATATGTAACACATCTACTTCGTGTTTCACATTTTTGAGAAGCGGGATCATAGCAACGGCTTGTATTATTTTTAAAAGTTATTTCAAAATTTTATTCTCGTGAAATTTTTCAAACATTATTCGGTAAGACGAGAACGATTTGAAACTAACGAAAAAACTCTAATTCGTGTACTTTTTGATTTATGGTGGGTTAGCTCCAAAATTGCCAACGTCGAGTAGAAATTAGCAATTTAGGTGATAAGGAGGAACATTCAAACATATTATAAAGAAAATCAAATAAAATAGTGTTGTTGTAGCTGACTCTTGCCTCTTCATGCACCCCAGAGTGAATATTAGAGTTTTACCTTTTTCATTCAAGTTCCTCAACAAAACCTAAGTTAAACCCAAGTGTAGAAAACCACATCCCTCCAACATTGAAATTTTTAATTTTTTCGTAATAATTATCCTTCCTAGCCCATCGTGCGACGGTCAGCCACATGAGAAATGAACGAGGCGGATTGAATGAGGTTCTGGTTATTGTAAGAAGTGAGGTGAACTCCAGTAATGGTGAGATAAGGGGGAAGAATCTTTCAAAAACGGTCGTCTAGGATTCCATCTATCTTCACTGAATTCAGACTTTTTTCTACATAACCTTGTTGCGAATCACAAAATGAATATAATCCAGTTGACAGTACATTCTTTATCTATTGATGCGTAGGATTATCAAGTCGTTCACCTGGCACGTATGCAATTAAATTAACAACCTTTACGGTACGAGGTGAATTATATGTGAACTTCTTTACGACGTTATAAAGTTGACGAGACAATTATTCATAGTGAACTGTTTGTATAGGGTTTAGCCTGGCTGCAGCGTTGGGGACACACACAAAAAGCGTGACGGGTTATTACACTAAGGACCCGTTCGACCAAACTCGACCTTAAACTGAAGTGACTCCAATGTTTCGAGAGGTTTCCGTTGGCAATAAGCAATAATAGGTTTTTTTTCTGCACACGCCGATTTACGAGAAGCCTACGTGACTTTTTTTTCCTACAATTTTCCATGTTTGGGTAAAATCGCCCTGCATGTCAAAAACCTTGATGATGTATTTATCTTAATTTACAATTATTCTACATACATGCATACAGCGATATTCCAAGTATATAGTTACTATAGTTCTATGCCTATCACATGTAGGTACGTATCTCAAATTCATAGACAGATGTCAATTCTCGAAAGCTGACTTCGGTCGTGATAGACTCTGGATTACGATAGTCTCAGCTGTTTATTAGTAAATTAGTTTTGGAATTACAAATCCAACGAAAGTGAAAAAAGGTAAGATACAATCATTAGTGGTGGACAACACAAATATCTTTATGTATGTAGGATCATGCCTACCTATTTAGATAACTTTGAAAATAAAACTATAAAGTTTGAAGTTTTGGAATAAACTATTCCATCGATAAAACAGTTGAGGAATTGGGAATCCGAAGGTGAACAGCATTTGAAAATTGTGTATCCCCCGCTGATTTCTACCAAACATACACAATGAAATTGTTATGAATTCGGATCGTCTGAACCGCCATAAGTTATTCGACAACCAACACGGAAACTTATGATTTATTTCCATATCAAACATAGTTTTCCTTAAAACGCTCAAATCTTACTGTTCTTTACAGTCTGCATTATAGAATGATTGGGATGTCAATAAAGATACATCAATTCCCTCCTGATTTCGAGTAGACATCGTGTACGGGTCCAAAAAATGGTAAATTTTCCGAAAAGAAATACAAAATGTGTCAAATTACTCAAGGATTGCTTCTTCTTGTTACTGGATCTTCTACTGGAATTAATCCAATGGTATAGGTCATTTCAAGGTAAAATACTTTAATACCGTTCTATTTCAAAACAGCTAGTGATTGCAAAACTTATCATTTTGTTTGATCCTGTCCGTTGTGGCAATCTGAAAAGTCGCTATTAATGTTGAAGTGTAATTGTTTTTACTCGCACTTCACAAAGCCAAATGTTCAATTTGAGTCAGGGCTTACTGAACTTCCTTTTATTTGTTCATAATGCCATTGTATTATACTGCTGAGGTTTTTTTTTGGCCACAGCAACTGTATAGTTAACTTTATTACGCATGTTAAAGTAATTGTTGCTGGCAGTTGTTATGACTGAGCGTTTAGTAAAAAAAAAGTATTGCAACGAATGCTTGATGCAAACTGATTGATGACTCAAGGGATGATTTTATTCCATCTTCAAGGACTAAGTTCAATCCTTTAATAAATAACTTCTAAAAATACATTGATTTGAACACAAAACATTTCCAAGGAGGACGTACGGTCTTGTTATAGGACCCTCCAGTTTCATTGGGATCGCCTCGCAGGAGAGAATGCGATAAAAGTTCAAGTACTTTATTTCCTTCACGAGCTCTTCTTTATTATTTCTCCTGATGTTTCCAACCCCCTTGGTGGTATTTCAATCCTTTTTTGTGCACTCAAAGAAGATGAGATTACAGGAAAATTGTTTGCTACTGTTACGTTAAGATAGTGGGTGATTCGGGTAGGTATGTGTAGTTTGATGTAAGCACACGCGTGAAATTTCCCTATTCTGCGGACGACATGACACACATAGAATTTCAGCCTCGTGCAACATAATGTAGCAAAACACCAAGATTTTTCCGTGGAAAAAAAGGAAATCTAATAAAAGCCTCGGAGCCTTTCGAGAACTGAACCTCGATTTTAAGAAACCATTACCACCATTTCGTGGTAATCCCCACTTGTTAACCGTTATTGGCGAGTTCTCTTGCTTCCCATTCCTTGCAAGAATATAGGTACGAAAAATGCTCAAGTTGAAAGTAATAATTTTTGGTATGCCTTAATTTATCCGCTTCGACTGAGGATCGTAATTCGTGTTACAAGAATTCATGGAGTTCCTGCATTTCAATGGCATTGCTACAAGCAGAGCGATCCCATACCACCCGCCACTGAACGGCCAAGTTAAGAGATACAACGGTATAAAATGGAGAACAATTCAACTTGATCTGCCGTGCCATAACCTTGAAATAGAAGACTGGGAAGAGGTGTTAAAGCAAGAACTTCATTCCGTTCGCCCTATATGTGTAAATCAACGAACCATACCCTTAATGAACGCATGTTCACGCACCCGAGAAAGCCGTTGAAAGGCTTACCTTCACGGCTTATGTAACCTGGGAAAGTACTCCTCAAACAAAATGTGCGCACAAGTAAGTATGAACCATCAGTCTTCGAGGTGGACTTATTCCAGGCAAATACTTATTACGCACATGTCAGACTTCAAGATGGACGTGAGACGACAGTATCTACTCAGCACTTGGCGCCTGTAGGGGAGCAACCTACATCACAAGCGTTTTCAAGAGAAGATTTAACAACAACAGAAACAGATTCAACGGAGTTAACTCAGCCAATTACTCCTCCATCGTCAGATAATGGAACATCAACATCTGGTCCTGAACACGTTGAAGAAATACCTCAACACACAAGTGAAATTAATACCAGAAGAAGTGAACGAGTCAAGAGATAACAACCAAGCTATTTAGAAGACTATTGAAATGATGGGGGTGGGGGGTTAAATATGAGATTACTCCGTTTCTATAATTCATATTACATGAGATATTGTTGTTTAGTGAAAACAAAGATTATCCATAAAGAAAATTCGTACCGTGTTTAATTTTGCAATATAAAATTTACGTTTTGAGTGAGAAAGTTTTATTACACGGTAGTACTGGCAAGTGTGATTTATATAATTTCATTTTCAAATGGAACCCTACACCTTAAAAGATTTGATGAAACCTTATGAATATAAACAAACTCCATAGTATGAAGAAAACTACAAATAATTGGATTATAAGATTTCATGAAAAACCACTGAAGCAAGCAATAACCTCAAATCGTACTTTTTCCAACCTTCCTTCCAAGGAGGAGCCACTGAGTAGAACTTTGAGTGAAATTCGCCAGACACACAGTGTACTTTAATAGGAAATTGCAGATCTGGACTCTACAAACATTGTTACAAATCCAACGCTAACAAAAAACAACAAAAGAAAACAAATAAACTAGGGGCTTTATTCAGTCCTAATGAGCACGATAGTAAACCAAAACAATGGATGAATAATTCACAGTTCGCTAATCCACCTATTGACGTTCTATACATAGTTTATTCAATCAACATCTTCTGGGGGATGAGAAAACTCGAGCTTTTACGCGACATTGCGTGTGAACGCGTCTACACTACACGAACAACTTTTGATGTTGGCGGGAACACAAATATCTGATCTACGAGTATATTGATGTCCGCTATGGTGCAATCGGTATTTAATTGTCCTTTATGACGAAATGAGGGTTTTTCATAATCAGGAAATATCACTAGTTGGGAGTATGCTCGAAAACTAATTTATGTGTTACTCCATACTTGTAAAATACTATTTACAGGAGAACTGAGATTGGTAGATTCTCCCTATCTATGTGATCTTTAACCGCTACCAACCGCTCTTGGGCAATCCGAGCTACCAAGTGAGATGACTGAGTTACTCCTATCATTATTATTTTAATAATTACCCTTGTCAATATCAATTAAATTTTAATGTGAATATTTTTTATTTTACAAAGAATTGCACAACTTTAAAACATTACAGTGAGAAAATTAATTTGGACCAAGAAAAACTCAAAGTTTTTCTAACCAGTGATTCGTAATGTACGAATAGGGAATCGTAGTACGATTGAATGAATCGATTCAAAAGTAACACTAACGTGACTATACTTTGAATCTGTACTTAAGCTCAAGTTTTATAAATTGTTTGAGCAATACCTCATTTATCTATTTTTTTCATATAGTTATTCTGTAAAATTTACACAATTTACTACCATAATGGAAGGAGCATTACATTATCAACAATTTTATCTATATGTGGTTTAATGTCTGCAAGAGAAATGGATATGGTACTGGACGGGTCCTGTATGTCAAGGCGACATCGAAATTCGCCATGGGTTATGAGAATCTCATTTGGGAACTTCAACCTCGACAAGATAGAAGATCAAGATGTATATCGTGCATTTAGATATCTGAAGGAAGATATTCGGCCGCTTATGGTATTGCTAAAAATTCCTCAAAGTTTACCGATTCCAGAGACTTGGCATATTGTTGAAGGTTTCGCTGCACTTTGTGTTTTATTGAGACGTTTAACTTATCCCAACCAACTTTCGGAACGGTTATGAGGGGGCGATACTCAACCAACCCCCCCCCCCTCCCCCGTTTCGGTGGTTGGGGTTTGAAATACCTTGATGAGCTTGAATTCAAGTTAGACGTGTAATGATCGCTGGTGATGATAAATTACACTACAGACAGACTGGGAAAAATTGAGTTAGTGACACCAATCATCTTTGAATAAAGGAACGAATCTGTGCATATTTTTTACAGTAGGTCTGATCAAACTTAACGCAAATCCACTGTATGGGTTTAGCACCACTATAGATATATAGTTCTCAGTCATTAATTTTTTATCTCAAGAAAATCCGGAATTATGTCACGAACGGACGTCATTAGAGACTAGGAAAGAGTATAATAGAAGCTTAGATAGATAGCCGGGCGGAGATCTGGTAGTAGTTCAGCGTAATCTTTTGATTCAGGAAGAGAGAATGTTCTTGAGTACGAGAGAAAAAAAGAGAAATCAGGGGGGAAGTGGTAAAGAGGAACGAGCATAGAGTCAGTGTGCGATATGAGGTTGACAGTGGGTAAAGGTTCGGGAATAAGAGTTGGGCGGAGAGCGGGTTGATTATAGTGTTGCTAAATATTTTTGAGCTCAGTCCAGGGGATTATCAATCTATATAGTTTACAAAGAGCGATCTACCTCAGATCATGATGGTTATTTGATGGTGGAATACGTGAATCAGAATGTAATACTCACATTTCGTATGATTCTAAAATCGCAAAGATGGCCGAAATTATTTTTTGCCACTGTTTTATAGGAAATTTTATGCTGATTCAGAATATACCCCTTGTTTTTATACCTAAAATCGCTCCTTACTCTTGGAAAAAACCACAATTTTTCAACATATTTGTCAAATTTTGCCCTACATTTAAAATTCAAAACAATCTTTGCTCCATGGAAAAGTTGTAGAATATAAAATTCTACGAGGATTAACCACTAGGAATTGATTGATTCATAACAGCGTAATTGTATTTCAAACTTTTTAATAGTAATCAAAAAATGCTTGTTGAACGCAAAATCAGGTTGACATAATTAATTGGGCTTCTTATTGAGGGAATGTTGTATAAAACCCAATTTTATGTCGATTGATCGCTGCATCCCTTCTGAGCAGTCGAGTAGCAAGCTACTGGTGTAACAGACAACCGTACTTGATGATGCCGGAACTTTCTGCGGATAAACCAACACAATCTCATCGGAAAAAGTCAAAACTGTTTTGAATTCACCAGAAATTCAGAATTCACCAGAAAAATATATCTGAAACACGTTTATTGGAGGCAGAATTTCTTGCAATGACCTGCATTATTTTTAATACCGGCTTAAGAAACACTTAGTCACTTTTGTTGACTCAAAATGGAAGTTAGTTAGAAAAAACGCATCTTTTTTCAAGATTTCCAATACCAACAGTACACTGAATTTCAACTTACTTTGAGAGGATAAATCCAATCAAAGCGAAAGTCGGGGAAGAGACGATCTACACTCCACAATACAAGAACACATCATTAAATGAAAAATAAGAAAAACAATCGATCTGGCTGACTCTTGACTTGACATGCGTTGCTAAGTAAAACTTGGAGCTCACCATTTCAGGGTCACGTTCCACTACAAGAACTCTTCGCAATCCCCTCATAAAATCCTCTTTCCACCAATTTTCAAAATTCAACTTTTTTCACGCTAGATATCAATTCTAGCCCGTTGTGCACCAGTTGCTCGTCTGTGTTAATGACTTTTTGAGTTTATAATGCCTACCAAATTGACCTCTATTAATAAAAAAACTCAACGAATGCAATCCATGAAATTTTTATTCGTACGTTATTAGTTAACGGAACTTGATTATCATTTGAGGATTTTGTTTGTTACAGAAAATGCATTATTCTAAAAGTTATATTAAATCTGCACCTTAATATAAGAAGTTCTAATACGAATTCTGAGAATGTTTGTGCTGGACCAAGTCAAACGATAGCTTGATTCCGAAATCTTGACAGGAGTTTGGCAAAGTTTTTGTATTGTTCCAACTAAAGTGCTATCAGAAAAAGAAGAAAACTGATGTCATGAAATTCTATTCATGATATTAATGTTGATTTTGCAGGCTATTTCAGTGTATATGCCGACCTTGTGAATAGGTGTACAGGTGTGAACAGAAGTGTGTGTCATATTTGTGAATAGTATGTCAACTGAAGATTTTTCGAGATCCCCACTCCTTTTTGTATAAGTGGAAGTATTTCAAACCAGATCATGTTTGACTAAGGGTACCATTTCAAAGGATCAGCCACCTACATGGATACTGTTCCTTTGGTGAGTGGAGTTTAGAGTATAAAAATCTGATTCATCGAATCCATCAATCATCTAATCTTCACTTAAATGGAGTTGCTGTAACTATTTAAGGTGAGGAATGTCCGCTATGTACCTACTTTTTAAAGTTAAACTAAAATTTTAGAAGTTTAGAGATCTATTTAGTCTCAGAATTCTCCTTTCTAAAACTGCTAGAACCTCTATAATTTCTTTCTCAGCTTCCTGTTCAATCCAAGTTTACATGTTAATCTAGTTCCTCCAAAATGCGCAGAATTTTAATTTCATGTAAATTTTCGCCATTTTGTGTAAAAATGATGGCCTTGTTGTTATTCTGCTCAGAATTTGACGTTTTAGCACATTTACAAGAAAAATGAAGCTATCGCAATGGCTCCAAATGGATTTCCTTGGACAAATGTTTCAAAAAGGTTCGTTTTAATAAGTTGAAAACCATAATTTCTCAACGAAACTTCGCTCAAATAAAGTAGAAAATTAGTTCATGAGGTTTTGCTGCGACCTGAACGTTTTTTAATGCATTGATTTACTAAATGGACAATCTGAATATCACAAGTAAAAGAAAAGAATATACCATCGTTAAATTGTCGAGTAAATTGCAACGCTGCAAATGATAGATGTTCTTGAAAATCACGAGCAAATGTTACGGCAAAGTATAGGCAGTCGAAAAAAATACGAAATGACTTACCGGAAATTCAGTGTTGACGCAAACGACCCCCCCCCCCCCCCCCCACCAATATTCAAAGTCTCCCACTAAATAAGATAGAAATGTAAACCAGTTGGAAGCAAGCTAATTGGTTAAGAGATCGTACAGTTCTTATATTGGCCTTCTAACATTAGTTAAAAACCAAAAATTCAAACGCATAACCAGCATATTTTTTTCTTATCGATTAACTTTTTACGAAAAACCTATCAATTACGAGATCATGAATTACCGTTCATGAATTTCTTTACCACCAAAATACTTGTCTTTGTGAAGGATAGTTAATTCGTTTCAATGCTGAATAGAGCCGAATCATTTGTAGGTTGAAAGAGGCAATTGAAAGAATCTTGCGGAAAATCTTTTTGGAACATTCCAAATTTTTCTGAGTTGAGGAGAACGGCGAAACCGAGAGCTTCGAGATTTGTAAACCTTTGGAAAATTTACATGACAGCAACGTACAGAATTTCATTGAAAATCTGTTTGTAGGTCATTTCTAGTATGTTAACTCGACTCCTTGGAGTGGATAAACATTCAACTTTGTCTGTATTCTCGGTTAAGTTGAGCCAAATTGGAGAAAAACGTACGTACTCCATGGATTTTTCTTGTATGAAAATAGCAGGCGTGGAGAGCCATGCAAACGACTATTAGAACTACAGCCAGATAATCACTGATAAAAACACATAGTAGTTTTCGATTAAGAAACGTCTTCTACACTCACGATTACGTTCGTTCACAACAGCCGTCAGATGCGGTAGTGGGGACGTTGAACACCCCATCCTGATTACTTTGCAATACTGTTCAAAATTACCCGAACTGAAAGTTCCTCTTAATGTACTCAGTATGAATGAGCAAAAAAGCCGCGAGACAAGTCGAGAGACGACGGAAAAAGAGATAACCGACCAAAAAGGTGTATCGCAGAAAATAGAAACTGAAAGAAGTTGTAACCTTACAAGCCTTTGAGTACACAGTATTGACCACAAAACAATTGATAGTCAACTCTGGTGGCCCAAGTGTGTCATCACAGGGGGAAGTTCGGTGGAAAGAAACGCACAAAACTGGCGGTGACCAACTCGTAGCTGACTTGGTAACTACACCGTCTTGAGGTCTGGATACGGAATTAATATGTACAGAGTACTAATCAGAAGGTATCTAAGAATGAATAAAAAATAGGAAAAAGATAAAACTAGACCATCATTTTCCGAAGTTTTTGGACAGTTCCGTCCACTGTACGGCGGACAGACGGGTTTTTTTTTTTTAATTTATTTATTTGGGTGTTTAATTAATGGAATTCACGTATCTTGAAACGTGAACCAACAAATTGCTTAAGGAGATAAAGTTTCTATTTTCTTGCTCGATTGCCACTGTTCATTAGTCAAATTAATGCTTTTAATAATAAATTAATTTTTCAGTGTGAATTAAAAAAACATGAATTTGGTTGAAGTGATATTGTTTGTTTTCACTGTTGTATTTCTATATCTAAAATTAGGTTTTCTATCAATTGCGATTGTATTTTCTATTTTCCCTCAAGCTCAGATTTTGACTATAAATCTTGAAAATTGTGGCCTAATTATGAAATTTCGATCAAGCAGCAACACTGTCTACTCAACATTGAATTTAAATTTTTTTTGTATTATTTTAATATTTTTTTGTATTAAAAAAAAAACTAAGGATCTGATATTTAGAAATAGCTTAAGTAATTTGAAACCTTGATAACTTTTAACGGTGTTTAATTTGCTTTGCCTCTAGAAATCTTATTTGTCAAGTAATGTTTCTTTATCGACAAGTAAATGTGATTTTTATATAGCTATGTATAACAATGTCGGTTTTATTTTGTGACTTGTTGCTTATCAAATGTTTTGCAATTTGGTCGACGCATATTATTGTTGTGAGTTGGGCACTTGCTAACGTTCCAACGCAAAGGCATAAAACACATTTATAAATAGTGGCTTATTCCTCTCTCCAGCCCCTTCGCTTATCACGATTCTCTCATTTATTCCATATTTTTTCCATATTCGTAGAAGTGAAAAGTGATTTTCATATTGAAATGGTTTTGCATATAGTCTGATGGCTGTGAAAGATTGAAGTTTTATTGATTTATACCAGAGACCTTTAACAGTTCGACCCATAGATAGTAGAGTTATCCTAACAGGAAGTTGTTCCTATTCAAGGGCCTACCTATTTTCAAAAAGATGAAACTTGCTCTTTTTCTGAATAATTAAGAAACCTGTCAATCAGAAAAATTGCATTTTCAGAGCTCCATCAGAAGTCAAACAGTAGATATCGATTTCGTAATAACGTACGATCGTAATTTGAACTTTTCCCTCCAAATCGTATGTTGTAACCCTTGTTGGGGCATTCCCAATGACACTTTCTCCACCCAAATTGCAAAAGAAAGGAAGAGAGCAAAAGAGGAGGAAAAAATGAACTTGTGATGTTCGGAAAGGATTTGCGATATAAGATTAGTTGGAAAGAACCGAAGTTGGGTAGGACACAGTATCTCAGTGGGAGCCCCTCGCTCACATCGGTAACTTGGATCTAAGTGATACGGTTCTTCTGAAATACTTTCCCCTCCCACCTCGCGGTCCCAATTTCGTCCCTTCTACAGTGTAGTGGCACTTTGAATGCTTTTCAGTTTCCGATATGCCTTTTCCTATACGATATGCTTCTACAAGTATCGCTACCCTTATATCCCTGGTGGCCGAAGACGGCTTTTTTCTCTCTCTTTTCTTCCCTATAAAAGGATTCAGCCTGTATCCCTTACGATGATCTGAGTCCGTTCATCCGGAATGGATCTGAATATTTTTCTCACACTTGCTCTACCAATCTGAATGAATTTCAGTTCTTATTAAGCTTGAGTGAAATCCTGCATAGAACAGATCTATTAAAATTCATCAAAACTCTGAAAAGTGAATTTCATCGACACCGAATGAACCTATTCATATGCGCAAACGTATAATTTACACTCTTCAGCAGATTGATCTGAAAATCTCAGAGATTGCATTTGGATATCCGCGTACCGGTTCCACTGCTACCGGACAAAGTCTAATTACTCCTTTATAAATGAATGAGTGCATACCGTGTGTATAGGGATCGTGAACGTGGAAACGTATTGGTAAGTAATGCATGCATTGCAGGGGGTGCCCTATGAATGGATGGTATATAATTTTGGTGAGAATTGAAATAATATTAAAAACTACAATATCATGATTTCTGGGAATTAATCTTCTCTCCCATTTTCCCCCTCCTCGGATAATAAATTTGAAACTTCCCAGGTCGTATCACTGGATTAAAATCTGGATCCAACAAATAAGAAAACTGTAATGAAAGTCAGATGAATGAAGTTAAAATATCACGATTTATCGCAATCCATCGAGAAATTTGAAACTCTCGACATACTTTCCAAAAATAACAGACGAAATTCATGATAAAAAAATACATTAAAATCTGACAGGAATGGTTAAAATATCATGATTTATTGATATTGCCCCCTCCATTCACCCCCTTTCATAGTGATTGGGTTATCCCTCACCCATCTAGATCAATTCCAACAGGCGTCCCTCTTGTTAACGAAGCCTTGCCTATAAGACTTACCTTTAGGACGTCCTAAAAAAACACTCGCCAAGTTGGGTGTGGCCCATAACTTCCTTGTACTCTCAATATGGATGTGTAAATCAATGGAATGTTTAAAATAATCTCAATAGATTCCAGAGAAGAATAATATGTTTGGAGAAAATAGAAAATTAAGATGTTGCGTAAAACTTCAAAATATGTCAATTAGATAATAAGAAAATTATACTTAATAGATGTTACGTTTGCGCATGTGCGAAAGCTACCATTGAGTCGAAAGAAATGAAGTTGATGGGGGACCATCTACAGCCAAAATCGTTCAACCGCAGAAAATGTCATCAAATGACACAATTGTAATGAAACTCATACCTAAGTGGTTATAAATTCATTGTTTTTCATCTACCCTCCGAATTTCAGGAAGATCAGACGAGTAAGCCATGAGAAAATGACGTTTGATGGAATTGACGATTGCGCATGCGCAGAATGGAGTATTGATTTGTGATCGACAAAACTGATACGACACCATTTAAAGCCTAACCCTTACATTTCCAGAAATTGGAAATTTCCATCAAAATCAGATGAAAACTAGAGGAATTAAGAATAGAAGTGCAACAATAGACATGAAGGCCAATACTGCCAACCACATTAAAAGAACAACACCAATCAACCAGCATCTCATGTACAAACTATCCATCACGTATTATAGGTCGTTAATATGTGGGTGATTCTCACATATGTGGGTGATTCTCACAGAAAAGAGAAAAGCCAAGTCCAAGTTTGACTTTGGGGGAAGAAAAATATTAATCGAACCTGAAAAACACAGATGCTCTCAATATAAAGATATTAAAAGCTTGAAGCTCAAGAAGCCACTTAAGGATACGAAGAGTCGATGAAGATTTAACTATTTTCTATCAATATTCTATATAAAGGAATATAAAGCAATGGTTCTAAATAAAAACGTACTCTACTGTTTAAAACCATTTCCAGCTCGCAAATTATTGTTGGGGCTTTGTTTGAGACGTCACTCCTGTCTCTGTCTGTGAGAATCGCAAATATTATCTTGATTTATAATATAATTTTGAGACAAATGGTTGTGTTTCTATCGAAAAATGGGAATCCATCTTGCTGTAGCATCCATAATTTATAGAAGTGAAAACATCAACTTTATCACCATCTTGTTTAAGTCATGCATCACGTTCTACCACTCATTTCTACCAAGTGAACCTGCTTGATGATGATAAGGATGAAGAGTGATACTGTTTGGAAAATAAGCTGTGTGACTTAGGTACACAATAAAACCAAGTACCTACCATTAAATATGTGCTTTACGAAAACTTCTGTTGTCGTAATGTCAATAAAACAGTTACTTATCTTTTAGGTAATGGAACATTGTTGTCACTGTGAGATGCCATTATTTTATTTGCCTAAATCTAACGTTCCACTCGCATTTTACAATATAGACCATTAGTGATTTTTCGTTTAAAATAAAGCTATTGTAATGGCGCCAAAAATTTTGAAATAAATTTTTTCACAAATTTTCTTCATGGAAATTTGATTTGAGGCTTTCTGAAACGATTCCTGCAGTTTTGGCTCTTGCATATATGTATAAATAAATAAATAAATATAAATAAATATATATATATATATATATATATATATATATTTATTTATATTTATTTATTTATTTATATATAGATGTGTGATGAAAAGGAGGAAAAAATTAAAAGTGATTTAAAGGAAAATCTTTAAAAATTTATATTTCGGCGTTCTGATTTTCTCAAGAGTAGAACCAGGCAAAAAAGGCTGAAAATAGAATTTTATTTGTTTCTCATTTGCATTGCGCATCTATATATGGCTCCAGAGAACTAAACCTCAAAATTTTGTTGCTTGTGGACAATATTGTTAGTGAAGAAATTTTGAAAAACATTAATGCCGTTTTTCTTCCCGGCCTATACTGCATCTCTGATTCTCCCTTGCGATTAGGGTGTCATTCGCGCATTCAAGGCTCACTATCGGTCAGATATGAGAAAAAATATGCTTGCCGTCCTGGATGGACTTGAGAATGGCCACAATAAGCGGCTTTTACTTTATTTCTCTATAGTCATTGTACGTAAATGTGTACATAACTTGTACATGAATACTTTTATTATACATGTTTTATGCATAATTAAAGCCTCATTTCCATATGTATATTTTTTGATGATTTTATTAATTCAACCTATTTTGCTTTATGTGGCAGTACGCTTAGTGTGGCCGGTTTGGCTTGGTCCGAACGTGGCCACAATAAGCGGGCGTCTAATAAAAAAAAAAAAAAAATATATATATATATATATATATATATATATATATATATAGGAATGTGTGTGTGTGTGACATCTTCAAAAATGTTGAAAATTCCCTAAATCCGTTATACATTTAAATGTGACTTCATCTGTACATAATATTTCGTTTGAAAATAATTTTCAAACTTTGAAGTAGAAATCCAAACGCTATTGGGCAGGTCAAGATCATTTCATAATTCAAAAATTGATTAAAGAGATTATAAATTCGAATAACTTGACGGCGAAGGAACAAATTGCTTGACTTATTTACGAGGAACTCATAAATTTATTATATCTATGGGGAAATGTAGAGCACTACTGAATTACATCATGCGAGGAATGAAACTTGGTTTAATTTCTAAAACTTTCACGGGTCACAATCCTCATTGCAATGGGATTTGATTTATATTCAATAAAAATGTAAGTTGAGACCGTAAAAAAGAAAATGTAGGAGGCGTCGTAATGTGCCGACCCTACTAAGTGCTGATTGCGGTCATCTTACGTTCCTGCTACCCCTTCTTCCTCACCCGCTCCAGCCATTTGCTCTCTTTTTCGCCGAGTTCTTTGAAAGTTGCATTAATAGCATTTTCAAACAAGAAGTGCTATTAAAAGCGGGGGGCTGGAAAGTTTTTTACTTCACAGCTCTCTAAGATATCTCTCTCTCTCTGCATCAGTGAAATAAGAGAAAAAGAAATTTCGTTATTGTCCGTTTCCTTTTTCTACCGCCTAATAATTGAAAGCAGAGAGGGTGGATTCATGGACTACGTGGTCGTCCTGTGTTACATGAACGAACTGGAAAAAGGTTTCCAGTACGTTGCACACTATTAATTATATAAACCAAGTACCATATCAAGCGTAAAATGAAACTCGGCGCTACCCGCCTCGAAAGAGGCTGTCTCTTGGTCCCACTGGGGGTGCCTCTAGAACCGCTTTTGCTTTCACCTTCATTGGTTGAATCGCATAGAACTTAGGTCCGGTTCTCACCAGGCTGATTGGAAGGGGGGGGGGGGGGGTTATATAGACTTCATGATTCGTTTCTAGACGGCTTAAGGGTTCTCCATTTCAAATTTTAGCTTCATTGGTTGAATATTAAAGGAATTAGGTACGCCGTTAATTTATTGTACATTTTTCGTGACATTTTTTGTGAAAATTTTCACTTGTTAGTTCCCAGGAAAAGCGTGTTCCACGCTAAAAAATGTCCAGTCATGCAGCAAGATCGTATGAAAAAAATTTCATATATTATCGAATTACAATATGTTACATTCTTTTGAAATTTGACCACTTTGAGTACAATGAAATAGTTAACCACCAATCGCATGGCAAAAAATCATATCAAATAATATTTTTCAATCCAAAAAAGAATTTGCATTCGAAACTGTTTTCAACTTGCATGAATTTTTTCAAAAATAAAAATGAAATTTAAGTTCATTTTTCAGCATAATGTTGTGTTTATCATCGTTGATAAAAATTGTTTGATTAAGTCTGGTAAAATGTATAAATAGCAACACACGCGTGCTCGTACGCACAAACACACGAAACCCGGAGAAAAAAAAAAAAAAAAAATTCTCAGGGTTGTGTAAAGACAGGGATTTCAGTGGGCGTTTTCGATTTTTGGTATTTTTTCCCCCTCCATCCCTTTTTCGAATCATCCTCGAATCGTGGCGAGGGCCAGCAGATAAACCTAGGCGTCTTCCCCACTATTTACTTTTATTATTCTTATTTGACTAAATTTATTGATTTGTTTATTTTCCGGATGGTGTGCCCCTTCCGCTTTTGAGGCCGGCTTGCATGGGATCATGATCTTGGTGACACTACGATTACTTTTCCTCCGAAAAATGGCTTGGTCACGAACTTATAGTATTCTTTTGACAGTTGCTGTTGCTGTCATTTTGACATTGATTGTTATTTTTACGATTGTATCAATAGTATCCATATTGGTCATATTTTACACCAATCTTTCTTAAAATCTTTACTTAGAAAGCAAACTGAACTTCCATAGCTTTCTTCTCCTAACGGTCGAGTGTATACAACCAGTTAGAGTTAGCCCACCGATGAATATTATTGTTTATACTAGCACAAAAACTTAATCCCGCAGGAAGATCCCTCTGGACTACCCTGTTTTGCATAACGTTTGGTATGCGTGTCAGCTCGACTTTTACTTCTTGAGTAATCCCGATTTATGGGTTCAAATGAAGTAAATCCTATAACAGAAAAAAACTAATAAAAGAAAATATAAATAAGAAGTTGTAGAAAGGTATAATAAGTATTATATGTGCTTGTTATTGTTCATCACATTCTTAGTCTAGAGGAGAGGGAGGACCCTGCGGCTCACAAAGCGCCCAAACGCAAACCGAAAATCATTTGTATCCGAATCCAAAAATCATAAGTTCACTACTGCAATTTTAACGATTTTTTCCATTCACGATTCGGAGATTTAGTCAGTTATATAGTTTTGAATATTTTTAATTAAACTCAGACAGAGAAAAAAATAGTTGACTGAAGCGAAACGAGATTACATCAATTCCCACCAGTTTTCTCTGGAGAGAGGAATTTTATAATGATTCACATCCATGAAAAATACAATTTTATAGATGCTTCATATTATTAATGGAAAAAGAGGTCAAGATCAAGGAATTTAGACACTAATAGAAAGAAAGGAAACTTTCATCTGTTGGAGTTTCATATTTTTGACCAATTTCGGATATAAAAATAGTTGACCAATGCGGACTGTAAGACCCCCTTGTAACAATTTTCAGCTCAAAAGACCGTTTAGTTTGGCCAATAAATGAGTTGGAAGATCACGCGTGACGTAATAGGATAAGAGAGCAGAGGGTTCCGTGACGTCATCGTGCAAATTAATTTCAATAGCCGTTTGACTGGTTGGGTACCCATCATATAGCACCTTTTCGCTGGAATCTTTCGATTCAGCAAACTATTAATAAGAATGAAACTCCGCCTGTTTGCCCACGATATGCACGTCCAAACGACTGAACCGATTCCATCTACTAGTGGTGGGATCTTCTTGGGTTGGTCCAAAAGGGTGCATAAGCAGTTTTGAATCTTTGTGCCCCCACTTGAACCATTGGCTGGTGGGCGGGAGGGGGTGAGATCAGCTTGTTGAGGTTAGGAAAAGACCCGCAAGACCCAGGGGTCTTAATTGCGAGGTTGCATTTTGCCCAATGAACCTATGCAATATGCATCCCACCCCGAGCGGGCAGAGCGAGCGAGACTACACTAGTACGAAATAACCATGAAAATTCTCCATTCGGAACTGTCACAAAACGTTCACAAAGCCTGCAAAGAGCCTGGCTGGAGAGCCCCTTAAGATCTCAAGCCCTTTTCACCACTGCTCCATGTTTGATCAGCATTAGTCCGCTCTTTGGGTCATTATGACTCTTTCCCTGTAGTAGAAGGGTTAAAATGCAGATTAGAAATTGATTAATGTCCTCTAACTTAAAATTTGGGAGCCATTGCATTAGCTTCATTTTCTACGAAAATTCGCTAAAAATGTAATAGCGCACCAAGAATGGATAAAAAGTCACGCTGAGATAGGAAAAATTGAAGGAGTTGATCAAGCTGCAAAACTAACTATAACAACGGGATAGATAGCGTATCACCACAATATGTATGGAGGACCTGAGACAAAAAAACAAAAAAAAAAAAAAAAAAAAAAAACCGATGTACCGACTCTGGAGCGGGGAGTATCGAAAACTCAGTTGGACAAAGGAAAATTTTATTTATATGTCCAAAACAGCATACCCAAAACCGTGTGGTTCAATGAAGATAGCTTGAATAGGAAATTGATTAAAATGATAGGTGTGCCGCTTCCGTTTTGATAACCACTGATTAACAAGTAATTTATATAAAATAGGGACATACGATCAGCCAAACTGGTCCAGATCAAGAAGTAGCTGACACCAACCACGTATTTTTCAAATGTTTGAGATTCGAAAACAGGTGTGAACTTATTATAAACCTACAGAAAAAAGAAATGGAATCTCCTACTTGAATGAACAATATTACCATGCTAAATTGTAAAAACTATAAACGTATAGTTACATTTTTCACTGACAATGCAATTGAAATATAACATGTTACTATGTACGTAGAAGTGAACAGATTAGGTAACACTTAGATGTAAATAATAATAATAATCACAAGTATGGCACAATAAATTTAATGTTATGAGGTCAATGGGAAAAAAACTTGCTTCCTAAATTTATTATACAACAAACAACTGGTGAGCTCTTTTTATACTGTTACGTTCAAGGAAAACTCCTGCAGTCGAAAAGGTTTGAGAGTCGAGAGGTCGAGAGGTTGCCTCGACAGCCGAGTGGATAATAGCGACCTTTTCTGAGATTTCTCTCTGGCGTAGGAGAAGGTATGAGTTCAAATTCCGTCAAGTATCATATATTTTTGGGCCTTAACAATACAACTTCCCCCTAGAGTATAGTACGAGGAATCTAAATAATCTCTACAATTGAGGGTTTTTCAAAATAAAGGAAATGTATCTATCGATTTTCCATTTTCGAACTCAGCTCCTCACAGTACCTGAGGGACTTACCACTTCGCCTATGGTATCATTACTGAAGCTATTCAATCATGCTCTCGACATGGCTTTCCCGCCGAAATTGTGCCTCGTTATCGTCAATTGTAACGACTTTTTGAAGAAAGATTAAAGGATGTAATGTGTCCCCTGCTTCACCGTGCATTAGCATACACCCTCACACGCCTGACGTCATCTCTCAAATAAATATTTTTTGATGAAGTTTAATCAAAAGGCTAGGTTTCAGTAGGATGAGATAAAATATAATAAGATATACATATACATTCGTAAGTACCTACTAATCCAGGGATTTTCAGAAATAAAGTAATTACAAGGGCACTGTCAATTCACTAGTCTGAAGTAATGTAGGTAAAAGTAACTAAAATGGTCCCATTGAATTCAAAAGTTAAAAATTCCGAAACCCTTACCGAATGATACATCTCATTAAAAAAAGTGTATGGTAAACAGTGGTACAAGTATACACATAGATGGAACTGGAGTAAAGGATAACTAATGTTTCCACCAATTTCGTCGCACTCTTCGCAACACGCTAGGTTTTTCTGTCACTTGGATCTTCTATTCGAGCGACACAATATTTCATAAAGTATATTCGCTATAGAAGTAAGAGTGCCGTGACAGTAGAACGAAAAACACCTACCTGAGAATCCTGGACTGGTTTTTTTTTTTTTTTTTTTTTTTTTAATTTTGTTCATTGTGAGGCATAACCCACAGTATAGTTACTGTGGGTTATGCCTCACAATGAACAAAATTAAAAAAAAAAAAAAAGTGGGATTGGGATAGGTATTGCAAGTGGACCGCTGACTATGTTAGGAACATTATACATATTCTCTCTGGTAATTCTTCTGCATCTATGACGGGACAGCAGGAAGAGCTTGATAGTAAAAATCACTCTTCTCTGCCAGCAGACCAAGGAGTTTTAGTAGCATCGATGAGCATGACTAACTTAGGGGTGGGTTCTGCCTCACTTTTATTAGCGAATTTTTGTATAAATTATTTTGAAGTAACTGTTCCTGTTAATTAATAGTATTATCGGTAGTTATAATGCTTCCATCGCGTATTCCAAGAGAATGCGTTAGTTTCCAAGAGAGTGGTCGAGTTGTACTTTGTAAACAAATGATATTCTACTGCGTGCAAATTTATCGTTCAAATATTAATTTTCGGCCACTCTTGTCACAACAAGTTAGCGACGCGTATTAACAGAAAAAACTGTGTGGTTCAAGGGTGAATTGACCGCCCACACAGTTCCTCTCATCCGCCTCTCAGCTACTACAGGTATTCTATTTGCTCTTTCATTCAATTTTGATCAATTTTATGTTGTATTTTCTCATTTAGTCTGTGCTGTTCTTAGAGTCACTTCCAACAGCTCCTCAGATGGTACCTTTTGAGAACTACGATGCCAAGAACGAAAAATTCATTTCTTATATGGAGCGATTTGGTAATTATTGTGAGCTTAAAAATGTAGCTGATAATAAGGAGAAGCCATTCTTTTCTTTTCCTCTATAGGAAAAGATCACAACAATACTCTTGCTGCTCTTTTCCGCCCAGATGAGTCCATTAAGGAGATTGATTTTAATAATCTAATAGACCATTTCACGACAATGCTGTCTCCTGCAATATCCGTCGTTGTCTCTCAGCACTATTTTCTCAGTGTAACTCAACAGTCTCACCAGTCACTCTCAGATTTTGTCTCGTCACCCAACAGTAAGATCAACGATTTTGACTTTTATGCTACGTGTGTTTGTAATAGGAAGATTTCGATAGCTGATACCTTCTTACGAGCTCAATTCAGCAGAGGAATAAAATATAACGGGATCAGTTAACAGCTCTTACAAGGCACATATCTGAAAGATTTTGATGGTCTCCTCAAGAAAGCAATAGCATTAAAAGCTCTAATCTAATCTAATCAGCTGGTCAAATCGGTTGATAGGTCTTTAGATGTACTTGCTGATACTCACAAGGTATTTAGACATTCAAGGTCTCAGAGATACAATCGTCACAGTCCTAGGTAATTCTAGTCCAATAACAACAGTCGTCAGTCTAGTCCACATTCACACCAACGATCACAGTCACGAAGCCACAACAGTCATGTTAACTACAGATCATTAGGGATCGATAGACATTGTCTCAACTGCGGCCGACAAAATTATAAATCGAATGAATGCAGAGTGGATCGTAACTTTCTCAAATGCTCCTCCTGGAGAAAAGTTGGCCTTGTTCCTAAAGTGTGCATCGCTGCTTTACTCCGTTAATCCAAAACCCATCTGCCGTTCCAGCTCTCTCACACATTGACTGTGCTATTGGTAAGATAGAAGAAACAGAAGATTTATTTGAGATGGTTCCAAACTCTGATAAGTATCGAGTTATCGTCACTCTCAACGACAAGCCACAGCAATTTGAAGTAGATTCAGGACCGCGTTTTTCTTTGCTCTCAGAACCAGATTTCTTCAAACTTGGCCTCGATATTCTTCAATTTCCTTTCGTTCGTGTCACTTTTAGAAACAAAAGAATGGATGGTGATAAGTTAATAGTGCCTGCTGGACATGATGCTTTGCTTGAACGTACATGGATTGCTGGTCTCGACATCAGCCTCAGTGAGATAGATACTCACCAACACTCAGTTCCTATCGAAAAGGATATAAAATTAGTAGTTTCACTTGAGAATTTACTTCAGAAGTACGTATCCATATTCGGAGAATAGATTGGGTGTGTTCCTAACGTGAAAGTCAAACTACAGCCCACGGAAGGAGTAAAGCCTGTTTTCATCTGGGAACGTGACGTTCATTTTGCATAGCGAGATCGGGTCGAAAAAGAGGTTGCTCCATTAGAAGCTCAAGGAGTAATCAGCCCTGTAGCGCTAAGCGATGGGCTCACCACTCGACGTCATACCCAAGCCTGACGGGGGGGGGGGGGGGGGGGGATGTGTTGACAATAAGTATGGTGTGAACTCAAAATTAGTTGCAGCTAATCATCCTACTCGCAGCATAGATGAAGTTTCACACAGCCTCATAGGTTCGAAGTTTTTCTGCAAATTGGATCTCCAGAAGGGCTATCTACATTTTAAGGTTGACGGAGAAGGAAACAAGATCCAGACCACATAAACTCGAAAGAGCACATTCAAAATGAATAGACTCAGTTTTGGAATAAAAAATTATTTGTTATGGTAATGTGGTGTAGCCAGTGTGGGGTTCACTATTAGGACGAGTATTATTGGAAGTGTGTGCCTATTTGGTCCAGAAAAGAAAGTTAGAATTTACGAGAAATTAGATGCAACTATATTCAACGGAAGACAACGGAAAACTTAACTTTATTATCATAGCAACTCAACACATAATTGATAATTCATATTAACAACAACACATATTGCACTGGAGAATCCCCACAAATACCCCCCTCCTAATAGAGAACATAGCCCTCCAATTTTCTTGGGAATCGAACGACTCGCCCTGAACGAGTCTGTCTGAGTGGCCGGGGAGCTGTTATTTCTTCTGGGTGCTGCTCTTCAGTGAGGTGTTCTGGTGGTACTTGTTGCTCTCTTTGTGTTTGTGGAGTCTCCTGACTGGGCTGAGGCCGCTGATCCAGCTCCTCCTGATGTGGGTCAGCTATTCTACTAGATTGAACTTCTTCTTGTGCGATAAATGCGGGTTTAAGTCGATCTATGGAAATGGACTGTTCCTTGCCTTTTATCAACACAATGAATGTTTTTTTTTTTTTGCTCCTTTTTTTATGGGATAGGGTCCATCGTATGGTGGTTGCAAAGACGAACGATGAGCATCATGCTTTACGAACACATGTGTGCAAGTAGACAAGTGAGGGTTACGAATACTGCCTGATTCGAATGTCGAAGCACTGGCTGTGCCTTCATTGTCTGCATTGTATTCCTCAGATGAACAATGAACTCTGGCGTTGGTCCTGTTACAATTCGTTCCTCGAAAAAATCATTGGGTAAACGCAAATTCGTACCATTAACAAGCTCGGCAGCGGTACATCCTAGATCTTCTTTCAGGGTAGATCTTAGTCCCAATAACACTAGTGGAAGGACTTCAATAGGTCCTCACTCACGCGTCCATTTGCTAATTCTCTCATTTCGCGAAGAAGCTGACTAGGTTTTTTATCACCTAAATGAACCTATTTCAATAAACGTTGCAGCTTTTTGTTTTCGGAATCTGAAAAGCATTCTATTAGTCCCTTGTTAAGAGCTATGTATAGTTTTTGTATTGGTGGATTGGTAACTAAATCACTAACTTGTGCTAGTACATTAGAGTCTATAGCACTAACAATACAATCATACCGATCTTCATCTTTAATAATGTTTTTCATTCTAAACTGGACCTCAACTTGCCCGAACCATACCTCCACGTTAGCCTTCAAAAACGGTGGAGCGACAAAATGTACAATTCTTGCCTGGAGGTTTTTTGTACCATCTCCAGCGGCTGTAATAGGCCTTGACATTTGCTGTTGCGGTTCTGTCATTCTCGAAGTCACCAATGTGGTGTGGCCAGTGTAGGGTTGACTATTAGGACGAGTATTATTGGAAGTGTGTGCCTATATGGTCCAGAAAAGAAAGTTAGAATTTACGAGAAATTAGATGCGACTATTTTCAACGGAAGACAACGGAAAACTGAACTTTATTATCATAGCAACTCAACAGGTAATTAATAAATCATATTAACAACAACACATATCGCACTGGAGAATCCCCACAGTACCTCTATCGAAGAAGGTACAAAGAGTTTTATTGCACGCTTGGAACGTCTCAAGGCTAATGACCTCCATCTGAATACATCTAAGTGCTCGTTCTTCAACGGAAGTATTACTATCTAGGTCATGTTGTATCCTTTAATAAAATTCAAAAATGCCCAGTCAAAGTTCAAGCAGTTTTGCCACGCCCTAGGAATACAGATGAAGTGAGACGATTCCATGGATTAGTTACATACATGTTATGGAAAATTTATCCCAAAAGTTTCTTCAAAATCTTATAAGCTACGTCGACTGCATAGAACTGGTGAAAAATTCTTTCGGTCAGTAGCTACATAAGCCTCGTTTTTGAATCTCAAATCAGAATTGTGTAGTGACAGAGTACTGGTTCCATTTGATCCATCAAAAACAATACTCCTCTCAACTGGTGCCAGACCCAAAGGTTACTGCAAAGTACTGCAAGGCTCAGCCATGAAATTGATGGTCAGGAAAGATCGAATGCATAAGCCTCACGAGCTCTGACACAAGTAGAAACCAACTATAGTCAGCTAGATAGAGAAGCCTTTGCCATTGTTTATGCTGCCACGCATTTCTATAATTATATTTTTGGAATAAAGTTTATACTTGTCACCGATGATAAGCCTCTATCCCGTACATTTCATCCTGATCGTGCACTGCCACAGATGACATCCTTCCGTTTGTTGAGATATACCTCTTTTCTCAGTGGGCTTGACTACACTATTCGTTCCAAGAAGGATAAAGACAAAGAGAATGTGGATTTTTTTTCGCGTACTCCAACCTCAGGACAGTCACAAGAATTGGCCGAAGATAACACACTCCATGCAGAAACTCTACTCCGAATCTCCGGTTCAGCAGTCACAGCAGAGACCATTGCCGAGGAAACATCAAGAGTTACAGAGTTGCAAGCCCTAACGCACAAACTTAATAATAGCCATATATCATTTCTAACAACATACTATTCCGATCCGATCGAGCTGTAATCCCAAAGTCCCTCCATACTGCAATCGTGGAAGAGCTTCATGCAACCCACTTGGGGATCACAAAAATAAAGTAGCTCGCCAGGCGATACGTTTATTGGGAAAGATTGGATCGAGATATAGAACGAGTAGTCATATGCAATTGGTCTTTCCTGGCTATTCTTGTGGGACTGGCATCAGTTGTGAGGAGCACTGTTTTTGATGGATCAAATGGAACCAGTACTCTGTCACTACACAATTCTGATTTGAGATTCAAGAAGGAGGCTTTTGTAGATGCTGACCAAAGAATTTTTCACCAGTTCTAAGCAATCGGCTAGTTGATAAGTTTTTGAAGAGAAATTTGGAATGAATTTTGCATAATATGTAAGTAATCCAAGGAATCGTCTCACCTCATCTGCATACCTAGTGCGTGGCATCTGAAAAACTGCTTTAACTTTGACTGGGCATTTTTGAATTTTATTAAAAGGTACAACATGTCCTAGATAGTTGATACTTTCTTTGAAGAATGAGCATTTAGACCTATTCAGATGGAGGTCATTAGCCTTGAGACATTCCACGTATGCAATGAGACTCTTGGCACATTCGAGAGAGGTACCAATTAATAGTTGAACGATAAATGTATACACAGTAAAATATCTAGCAGACAGCGTTGAAGGCTGGGTACGAGAGTTTTCAGCGGAACCGGAAACTAATTGAATTTCACTTCTTTGCCTTGGGCATTGTGATAGGGTAAAATTCACTTGTTTTTTCTGCACCAATGTTGCAATCAATTGATTGATGTGACGCTTCAATCATCGTTCCGGGTCCAATTCAAAGATATAGTGGTATTGGCCAAGCTTCTTTGTTACAGTGCCAAACTGTCAGACATCTTGAATCCCCAAATGAATTCTCGCCTGGACTCTTCCTTCGACTTGCAATGAATAGTGCAGGTACTAGGACTTGAAGGGACTCGAGCCTTAACATTAGGAAGGAGAGCATCCAGTCGAATCCTCACCATTCTCTTCAGATATAACTCAGCTCGGGATATTCCTGAAGCTAGAGGAGTTGCTTGGTAGCGATATAATATGGTTTGTGATTTGGTTGGTAATGGAGATGGACCATCAACAGCAGCCTTGAGACGTCTTTTCAAGGTTTGTATGCTGCACTGTGCAAGGCCATTAGTGGCAGGGTGATTTGGGGCACTGAATTTCTGGAACATTCTCCTTTCCTTGCAATGTCCCTGAAATGTTTCACTTATGCAGATCACGGCACTGTCCGAAAAGAGTACACATGGATATCCATGGACAGAAAATGTGCTTTCAAGTACAAAAATGGTTAATGCAGAAGATGAAACATCTCGAATCATTTCAACTTCTGCTCATATGGACTTATCACGCGTATCCCTATTAGTTTCCAAGAGAGTTGTCGAGTTGTACTTTGTAAATAAAAGATATTCCACTGCGTGCAAATTTATTGATCAACTATTAACTTTCGGCCACTCGTCACAACAGAAAATGAACCTATTTCAATGGCTCGGAAAATTTTAAAATGCAAATTTTTGAAAGATTTCTTCATTGAAATCCGTTTTGAGGCATTCTCAAACGAATCCTGAAGTTTGCGCATTCTCACACACACACACACACACACACACACACACACACACACACACACACACACACACACACACACACACACACACACACACACACACACACACACACACACACACACACAAACTTTTTTTTTAAACAAAACTCCCCTCAAAGGCGGAGGAGGCAAACCATTAAATTGAAAAATAAACAAATTGAAAAAAAAAAGTGGGGAGGACGCCCAGGTTTACTCAACGCTGGCTCTAGGGATAAGGGAAGTTGCAGGATGAGGATGAGGAATGTGGATGAAAGGAAGTGCCCCTATAAAATGACCACCAGTTTAAGTAAGAACCCCCAGGACGCGAGTGGTGATACCACGGAGCACTTCTGCTGAGATGCCCAACTCGAGTAACTCTGTGGCGCTTTCCCCGCACCACACCCCGCGCCATGACCTTGATATTATTGGTCGCCACTCCTTTTAGCACGGAATTTGCTTGCCACAGGTCATTTATATCATACTTATTTATTTTAGCCTGCCAGCTCTGATCCATGCCCACCCTGCCACTGACAACTTGGACATCCAGGATTATGGCAGACCCATCGGGCTTGACGGCAACAATATCCGGCTTCTTGACCCGGCCACTCGGCATGTGATACAGTCTCTCTCTCTCAACAGCCGCTGGATGACAAAGCGCCTGCAATCTGCTTGGTAACCGCATCGTGACGGAGAATACGAGAATACGAGAATACTGCTGCACCACATGATGAAGATTCTCATTTTTACCCCAACAGGCAGAGCAAAGGGTGTCAACTGTCCCACAACTACTCCGTGAACACCTCACCGAGGTGGCTAGTGTAGCCACTCGGGCGGAATGAAAACGGCAGTAGTCGCGGGCCCCAATGCCCTCTGAAGCCCATTCAACCCACAGGGGAGAAATGGGGGATTCAGAGCACTGTCGGAGTTCCTTACCATCTACTGACTCATGCAGTGCAGCAGCGAACTCAGCAGATGAGCTGGGTTTTGGAGCAGTTGGTGTTGCTCGGTCACACCACAACAACTGCTGCCTGATAAGTCCAGATCAGCAGCAGTGCGGGCGACCTACCAGCTCGAACTCCTAAGGGCGAGCAGGCGCTGGCGGCGTAAAGATAGGATGCTGGCTGTGAGAGAGACAACACCAAGCCCATCGGCCTTGACCGGTGCGTGGACATAGGCACTTAGGACACCAGGTGGAAAGCCTAGCCAAGAGCGCACAGCAGAGCGAACTTCACGATCTAACTTTAGCAGCCTCCTCGCAGTTAGCCTACCAAAGACTAGTCCATAGGTTAGCTTTGGCAGTAAGTACGTGCGAAGGAGGCGCAGCTTCTGCTGTGGCTTCAATGGAGAATTGGTGATACGAGCTGGTGCTCCTCCAAACCGCCAAACCTCCAGCACGGATTGGGTGGGGATGGGTGATTGTCACACACAGACACAGACACACAGACACACACACACACACACACACACACACACACACACACACACACACACACACACACACACACACACACACACACACACACACACACACACACACACACACACACACACACACACACACACACACACACACACACACCACACACACACACACACACACACACACACACACACACACACACACACACACACACACACACACACACACACACACACACACACACACACACACACACACACACATATATATATATATATATATATATATATATATATATATATTACATTTGTCATTCCAGATGATAACTCTCCATAGAAATCAGATAAAAAATTTCGTTGTTGCGCCAAGAAATCAATCTTTTCAAATGATAGGATGAGTTCGTTGGCCAGCACTTTTTGAGAACATTGAATTGTTCAAATTTCAAAAGATGTGCTCAAAAAATCACCAAGAAGGGCTAAAAATGGCTAAAAATTGTTATATTGGTAATTTTTGGCAGACTATTGTTCAAATAAAGTTTATCAACTATAAAATATAGAACATTCTGAAATTCATGTACAAACCTATTCTGAATAATGTACTTAAATTTCATTCAAAATCGCTGAAAATAGCAACAACAAAAAATCTAAAAATCCAAAAGCTTTTTTGAATGGCAGATTGTTATTTAGAATAAGTTTTTGGCCATAAAATAATAGTTAAAAATGTCTTTGCGGTCAAAAAGCTCAAATTTCAATACAATTTAATAGTTTTCTGCTGCCTGGTGCATGTCCGTGTACTTCGCATGTACACAGGCCTCTTTAGGGATCTAAAATATGAATAACAAAATGCTGTTCTTCTTACTGAATCTTAATACTAGGGTTCTATTTTAAAGAGTTGGCTAGAGTGAAAACTTTTAAGGTACTAGTTGGGGTACTTTCAATTTGACTGTTTAGGTTTGCTAATATTCTTACATTGTACAATATCGTATTTCACCAGCTCGCGACTAGACTGTAATTATTTTTAATTAAAATGATGTAATTAACTATGTAATGTCATTAATTACAGGCTAGATGAAAGATGGTAAAACAAAATGATTTTGTATTTTTAGGTTGTAAGACCTATTAGCGAACCTTAACAGTTGAATTGTAAATACTCCTTACCTGTAAGTACCTTACAAGTTTTCACTATAGTCAACTTTTTTAAATAGAACCCTAGTATTAAGACTCAGTACTAAGAACGGCATATTGTTATTTATATTTTAGATCCCTGAAGAGGCCTGCATACAGGCGAAAGTGCCTGGACATTCAACTAATAAATCATGATGAGTAATCTCATCCCCTCAAACCATCCCCACGTACAATATGTGGTGCTACCGGGTAATTTGGCAGATATGGCTTTTAGTGGCAACTGTAATCCTCTTTGTAGTGAGACTGACTGCTAACTGGAAACGTTTTCCTACTATCGATTGTGATTATATTATGAAGGGCTGATTAGAGAGGAAGCACATGTTTGGCTATATGGAGTGCATCAAAACCAAGGGCTCACATTTGAGTTGCTTTCGTCTGAGTTGTGAAGCTTTATATGAACGATGTAGATAACGATTTGGAAGCATTGCACAAGAAATTTATTAGCTTGGATGAGTGGATCAGAAGACAGCAAGACAGTGGTAAAAGGAAGACCGAAGAATACCTCAGACAAGGGTGGAGTGGATAGACGGTCTTAGGTTAGTCTCCTGACGGTGCAAAGCGTCTGAAGTCTGCGACTGCCCCGCCAAGGCTGATCCGGTAGCTGATATAATCATTTTAGTTCCAGTGTAGCTATACAAAATTTAAATGTAATTTTTCAGAACATCAACTCCGAATCAATTAGATTTTGATATCCCAGAATATGGGATTTTAGCATTGAGTGAAACTAAGTGTAAACATGGTGAAGATTCTATGACGCATCCTTTCAGATAAAATAACTGTTATGATACGAAACCAACTCGTGTTGTGTGTGTTTATTTTGGTTCTTGTCCTTGAATCTATACTTGTCAAATTGAGTATTATTTAAGGCTAATTGGATGATCTTTCTGCTCCTGTTGTAAATGAAGTGGCACTCTTTTATTGTACCATTTAATGTGGAAAAAATGTTAATTTGAATGATATAGTGGAAGAGTGGGGCCAGATAGAGGCAGATTAAAAACCACTGAGCAGTATAGTTAGTGCCTAAGGTTCAAAAACTACAAATTAAATGAGTCCATGTATTCCCGTTTTCCACAAAAATGTTATTGGAATATTACTCCCAATACAATTTAATGTTTGCATTGGGTCTGGTTCAGTAACCAGGAGCACCCCGATATCCATTCCGTCTACGGGCGGTGCGATGAGAATGCGTTTGCTTCAGTGTCAGTATCGAGCTAGATATCCTAGGATCTGTACGGACTCCAGGTTCTCCACAAAATGGATGTCTGCGTGCACGCGATTGCATCGCTTCAGCCGTTAATTGCACTGAGAATAATTTCGCATAACGTTGTCGTTGAAGCAGGTGGACACACAAGCTCTATTCCAATGTAATGTGGGAATTTCGATCCTCAAACTGATTATACTGCACAGTGGCATTACTCCCTCTGATGACTAAACGAGTAGGAAATATTGATTTGGTTTTATAGTTGATATTTCTTAAATACACCTTAAGACATAGCCAAGACCTTTCGACCTACCATCGAATCATCCCTGACCATGTGACCATGACGAACCGAAAATGGAGGCATGTTATTATTAACCTTTATTTTTGTCGAAAAAAGTTAATCACTACTTTGACTCTCTCTCTCTCTCTCTCTCTGTCTCGCTCTCTCTCTCTCTCTCTTTCTCTCTTTCTCTCTCTCTCTTTCTCTCTCTCTCTCTCTCTGTCTCTCTCTCTCTCTCTCTCTCTCTCTCTCTCTCTGTCTCGCTCTCTCTCTCTCTCTCTCTTTCTCTCTTTCTCTCTCTGTGAGTGTGTGTGTGTGAGGTGAACGATTTATTAATCCCTGATACCAACTGAAAAAACTAACGTCCCTCAGGGACCCCATCATGGATTTTTATAACATGATTGGTACCAAAAATGATATTGATCATGTAATAATATTCGTTAAGACAGGATAAAATATTTCCTGTTAGTTTTAAGATAGACGTCGAAACCTCATGAATACGGATGAAATTCTGATATCCATTTCAACTTGACTGTTACGTCTGGGGTCGATAGAAATCCTACCTGGTGTTAGGAGGTTTAAAGTACCAACCACCGAAGAGAGTTTGAAACACAATGGAGAAAATAATAAATGATATTTGTTAACCAAACTCACTGAAGGATTTCAACTTCTTCGCTCCTTCGAAAGCAGCGAGAGGGATACTTTGTTGAATATTCATGGAGCACGGGAAATAAACTCCGGGACGATTGCTGGCGTACGGCCCCCATCACAGCAACGGTTGTAGATGAAATGATACGTGAGTCGCGGCTCTTCTGTATGGCAATTCAAGTAGAGGAGTAGGAAATTGGAGGAATTATGTAAAAAACATCTGTGGAACTGAGAGAAGCCTTCAACAGGTATCAATCGAATCACTGGATTGATTGCGTTATACCAACCTAGAGGTTGCATGTTTACTAATCAGTGAGTCGCAGCATTCTCCGTTCCAATCTAGAAACTTAATTTGTCGGAGACGAATTTCGGGAACAGGAAAACACAGTATTGCGTTGGCAACTTTAACATCCCTTCATCAATTGGAAATTCGACAATGTCAAAGACAAATTGACAGACGTCGTTGTTCGATGTCCTTCCATTTGAAGATCTGTAGTAAACTTTGTCACCAACCACTTGCAGCACTTTTTTTCTCTTTCAACTGTGAGAAGGGGGAAACACTTGCCGGGCTATAATGCACCAAGCCTCTCTATAATATTACTCCAATATGAAGAAGCAAGGAGAAATTAATAGGTACACAGATTCAAAGGCAATGGTTGTACGATTGATTCAAGGAACCAAATATATATTTGCTCCGAGAAGAATTTCAAAAGAATTTTGATTAGACTGGAAAGCAGTTATGTTTTATATTAACCTTCAATACTTTTACAGATACACCACAAGGCATAGGTTAGATGGGATCAGTCTGGGTAGTAATCAGGATCAGGTATGATATCAGCAATTAATATCAAGATTGTAAATTATGGGACTGAGATAGAATCTTATCGGCAGATATGAAGTCAGGCAACGTAATAATGATCCTCATTACAAGGGGCTCAGCGACAGTGTCGCTCTAGTGGGAAGAGTCGCAGTGCGCTATTCTGCTTTGGAACGAAATTTTTACGCTGTATTTCAAGGGAGTTATCGTCTGGAAATAAACCTTATATTCATTTATATATATATATATATATATATATATATATATATATATATATATATATATATATATATATATATATATATATATACAACTATTAAAATCTAGGATTGAGTTTTTTTATGTATGAAACGGATTTGTATGGGGGTCCTCACCCACTTTTAAAACTTTGAAGCCATCTAAATAGCTCATTTCGTCTTGAAAAATTCGCTAAATCAACCATTTTGGTTATGTGTAATACGATTGTCTAGCCCTCAACAGACCGTTGATTTCCTTCCGCTTCCAGTGCAGTCATACACATACGAAAAGGCAAGACGAAAGAATTTCGCACGAACTCATAAGCCCAGTAGAACACAAGGGTAGGAAAGCCGCAATTCATCGGGAAGTCACTTTGTGACGAGGAGGTGGGGATGGGACTTGAATGTCGATAATAAACTACCGATATTTTTTATTTTTGAATCGATATCGAACTTTTGAGAATATCGGAATATCGATATGTACCCCTCGATATAATTTTTTTGGGATCTTGCAACTGCGCCAATACATAGCACAACTGATAGTCCAGGAGCGCACCCCCCTTTTTCCTACCTCATCTAAGGTAGGTTTGACCCTCTTGAATCGAAGGTATCCATTCCCTTGGGCAAGAAAAATCCATTTCTGACAACCAACCCATACTAAACATTTTGAAAATTTGAACGAAAATTAACTCATAAGAGGGATGCGTGAATTTGACATCAACCGTTCACATTCCTCCTCCTGAACTTGAAACTACGTCGTCAAACAAGATCATAAGGAGCTTTCAAAAATCAGACAGCAATTTAAAATTCAAATTTGCCTGAAATTTAAGTACCTCATAAGAGGGATGAAACAATCGAATGACATAAACTCATCAGGCTAATACGAGTATAAGTTGATATTCTCTTCGTCGGACCAAATACCCAGACACCCGAATTTGAAATTTTTAAAGGAAAAACAATCACCTCATATATAAGAGGGGTGGATGAATTTGACGTAAATCGTTCAGATTTATCCTGCTAAATTTGAAACTACCTCGTCAGACAAGATAAGAAAAAGCGTTCAAAAATCAGGCAGCAATTTAAAATTCAAAATTGACTGAAATTTGTCTCATAGGAGGGATGAAAAAATCCAACGACATTTCACTCTTGAGTATCACAAGATGATATTCACTTCGCCAGACAAAAGTTCGAAGGGAATAACTAAACCAGACACCCAAAATCAACCATTTATTTAAAATGTTGAAAAACATAAGGAGAAGTTAATCGCTCACATTTTTGGACTTCTTCTGAGCAACCTGACAACAGAGAAGGACACGAAGTATTCTCTTTTTAAGGTTACTTAAATTATAAAAGACCCAAAGTTTTCTCATCATCAGACATCGGAAGAAAAATAATAATACAACTTAGGTCAAATACAACTCAAGTACAAATCGGTTGGGGGGGGGGGGGGGGGGGGGCAGACGAATTCGAAATACTACCTACCAGTTACACTGAAAGAACTTAAAAATTAAATAAAAACCAACATCAATGCAGAAAAAAGACGCCTGGCTACGACTTGATAACAAGTAGAATGGTGAAGGAGCTTCCCCTAAAAGCAGACCTGAAATTGCTTCACAATTATAATGCTGTGTTTAGGTTGAAACACGTAGGTACCATTCCAATGGAAATTTCTACATAGGTATTTCTCACAGCAATCAACCATAATTCAATTCCCTTTAATTTGGTCTGAGGTGAAATTTATGTGTTGATTAGTAGGCGGTTTCAATTTATCCCTTTCATAAGATTCCATTTGGACTTTAATGCCACAATAATTCGATTTAAATCAACTGAAATCTAACATTGTAATGCAGTGGCAGTTCCTAAGCACTAATAGCATCAGTCACTATCCACCATAAGGTTTACAAGAATGTTATTGTTGTGACACCTCTACACAGTAATATGAACACGAATGCTTTCCGTACCTCATAAATATATAGTGTCCAAGGTGAAGGTGAATATTCTGTTGTTGTGGTCGTGGACCGAAAGCAATCCATTGAGTTGAAAGCATCAGTATCGAGAATTTTCTCTCCGAGAGACCGACGAGACTCCACCATTACGCTTTCAAGTATACAAATGCAATCAATTGTTTTATGTATAAATGTGGAACAAGTACCCACAAAATCCTTCCAAGTGTGGGAGGGATACCCGATATCTATCGAACAGCTTTCCCCCCAACCCTTTGGTAACAAAAGCTAACTCCTTCAAACTGGTGTAAAACTTCACACCCTCTTGCAATTCAACCTACACACATGCACACGCGAACATGGACACATTGAAGGAACGGCATAAATCATAAAGATTCTCCTTCTACGAATCGACCTTTGAAAGTGTGTTGTGAAAAGATATATGACTTTCAAACAACGACTACATATTTATTGCTCTTTCTCCCTCGGCACTTGGTCGGGTTTTCTCTTTGAACGTTTAGTGTTTTCTCCGCCGCTTGAGGAGAGTTCATATTGGTATTTTTCCATCTACTGCCCAATAAGGGGTGAACGATCCTGGTTTTACGGAGGGGCGCTTTATTATTTTCACGGATGAAAAATCGAGGCGTTATGGCCAAACTCCTTTTTCTGAATCATAATAAGGTCTATTGGATCAGGAAGCCAGGATAAGGTGGAAATGAAAAATATCATTGCTGCATATATCCATTATGACTATAGTTAGTACTGGGCTATTCAGAATAACTAGCTCGCATGATTTACCTGAACCCCTGAGAATTTCTTCGAATTCTGGATGAAATTAAGCAGTTAATACGTTTTTCAACAAAATTAATAAATAACCAATCGCTGATTATGGGTTAAAATCTATCCAAATTCACTGAATTTTATATAGTAAGTAAATATAATGATAAATTTACTGTCGCAATGGAGATATGCATGTATAAAGAATTTAAGAATTGCGCATTTGCAGAGGATACACCTGATACAAATAAATTAAGAGGGACTTTTTCAAAACCCAACCTGCATAGTTGGGATGTGAGAACTAAGCATAATTTGGAGGGCATTTTAACTTAGAGGGTATACTTCGAGATAAGCTAGTTTACGAACGAAGTGAGTCTCTACTTCGACTCGGGTGGCAGTTTACCCTAGTAGCGCTATTCTAAGCTACAGGCCGCAGTTTTAGAGCTGTCCACTTAAAATTTGGTAGGTAGGGTCATTAGACATCATAAATTGGCTGTACCGTTTTTGGTAACGATTCGACTTCAGTAACCGAAAACAGAAAATCGAGTTATAGGTTTTCAATAGTTTTCGCCACACAGAATCGAACGAAACCATTATAGAAAAAATCTCAAGAGTTGTCGCTAACGACAATACGGCAAATAACCGAAAACCAATTTGGTATCGTCTTCAAAAGTGTCCGTCAAAAAGAATCGTAAATAAGAATCGAAGTCGAGAAAATAAACTAGGCAACCAGTATTTCAAACTTCGTGAGGAACCTGGTGAGTGGACCAACTAGTAAGGACTTATTGACGCCCACTAGATACTGGGGTTAGTGAAAACTCGAACAGAAAAAAAAATCTGCCAATTTGGTGATGCACTGTTCGTGTTTGTATCCACATAATTGTTGTATACTGTAAAAATTCTCCAAATTATCACACTGTTTATTATTTCTGTATTAGTTAGCTCCTCTTTGTAGTTTACTAATCATAAACTAAATTTTGATAAACACAGCTAATATTCTTTAAGCCGCGTCTCAACCGGAACGGTCATTAGCGGCAATCAAAAAGGGAGGTGTCAAAAGGACATTGCAACGGGGAGCCATGCTGACCGCCCGTCACTAAACGGATTGCCATCACGGACTCCACTGGCAGATCGGAGGGAAAGAAATAATAACCCGCAAAATGAGGCATCGCCACACTCTGCCTCAAGGGATACAGCGATGACCGCTTTGTAACCCCTTCAGCGGATAAAAAATACCCCGTAATAAAAACTAAAGTACGACTAGATGATCCTTACAAATACATAAATATCATCGATAAATATTTAATGATAAATACTATTCATCTTAGTTAAATAAAGGTATGACTAGATGTATATAAATAAACAAATATATCACAGATCAGAATATCACAGTTCGTTGTAAAGCTTGTCTGCTCCTGACAGAACATCCACCCACTGAGGGGGTGAATGCTAGACCCTGAGGTCCATGAGGGCTGGGCACCCCAAAAAGTGGCGGATAGACAAATTACCCCCACATCTCCCACACACAACATCACGAGCTACTGGATCTAGCAGGTGTCTGTGAGTAAGACGGGTATGGCCAGTAGCTATCCGATTGACCACTATTCGGTCCCTCCTTGGAAGGTGGGTCACGAAAGGATCAACCGGGCAAAGGTCCTGAAGGAGTGACCTCGCCGTGCCATTGCTCGAGCCAGATGGAATTGGCTTTATGCTGCATGTAGGAGATTTGATCCTCAATGCGCATAGGCAACATTTCGATGGAGTCATCACCAATGGCTCTTCTTGCTAGGGCATCTGCACACTCATTGCCGTCAATACCTACATGGCTTGGCTCCCACATACAAGTTATGTTTGTGCCTAATGGTGTGGCTCAATGTAGTGAAACACGCAGTCTTTGTGTTAGGGTATCATATGAATATGTGTCCCTAATCGCCTCGATGGTACTCAGTGAGTCACTACAGATCACATAATTTCCAACTTCCAATAGTTAGCACTGTCGAACAGCCAGAGTCACTGCCCACAGATCTGTTGTGAACACAGATGCAACAGATGGTACGCGTCTAGTGACTTGGAAGTTGGGGCTCCATAGAGCAAGGCCAACATTATTATTATAACTTATTATATATAACAAATATATATAACAAAGTTAACTTATACATTAACAAATTAACATAGATATATAACAAAGCAAACTTATTATTATTATTATTAAGTTATTAGACGTTGACGCCCAGAGCAGAAATAAATGAAACTGAATAAAACACCCAAACTATACTAGTTGTTCTGTATGTAACAAGAGATGATATCTACTCGTACGTACAATAGAAAATTAAAATCTAGGAATATTGACCTTGACGTAGGCATCCACCAACCGAAAATTAATAAGAGAAAACAAAACATCTTACCTACGGCTCACCCTTCTAAAGTGACAGATTAAGTAATGGATTCCATTAAACTCGAAGAAACTTAATATCAATCGATACGATCGTTAGAGTATATAAAGCGAGTATGTAAATTTTGAAACGCCTCAATCATTCATTTTTCTAGAAAAATTCAATAGGTCGCCAATGAAAGCAAAATTTAATATCAATAATTATAAAAACCTCGAATAAATACGAGTGCTGAATACGTATATTGTAATGGAACTTTAAGGGATCGAGCTGGGAAGCCCCAAGTTTTTATTTAATATTTTCAATATTGAAACTTTGAAATCGACCAGAAAAAGAAGATATATATATATAGCTTAACCTCCCCCCCCCCACCCTACTTCCTCATTTATTTAAAATTTGATATTTACCTTTCAGGCCATACGCCTTGCTAAGCAAAATGGTGTTTCAAAGCTAATGCATGCAGCAGGATTTCAATTAACTTGAAAATCGACCAGGCCTTTATTAGTTTCGTCGTTCCGTCATTGCTGTATAATGTTGACATAATAAAATGTCAGTAACAAAAGGACTGCGTGGTACGTCCGGCGCTGGTCTCAGTGAAATATTTACTGCAGTTTCTACATCGAAAATGAGTCGACACGTATTTTGCAGTTCGACTGAATCGGCCCTTGGAGGAGCGAAAAAAATTAAAATAGTTTCACAATGCCTCAAAATGTATTTCAATGAAGAAATTTTTCAACAATTTTTATTTTAAAGTTTTCCTAGCCATTGCAATAGCTTCATTTCCCCGACAAAGGTATAGGCAGCCATAGCAAAAGCTACTAGTGTTAAGTCAAGCTGACCTTGAGATTTTGGTTGGGCATAAACTCATTTCATCAAGGGGGTTAATTTCGAACACATCCAATACACGAACTAAATCACTCGCGCCATCCAATACAGACTTTATCGAATTCGCAAAACGCAATAAGTGAACAAGTATTTGGCTTTGGAGTCCAGGATTGTTTTCCTCTCAAAAACAGGTGTATAAGGTATCACAATCTTGGTTCACACGTGAACAAAGTAGAATTAGTGAAGTTGAATGGCATCAAATAGCAATGACAGGTGAATAAACGCTAAAACAATTCAAAATAATTTACTCATATGTATAGTGTCGATCCCAAAGTCGCCTTAAATTCCAAATTTCAGATAGGTACTCTACACAGTTAAGCTGCACAGGTAGCTTGTTAGATTCTACATAGAATAGCACAGACATAGCGGTTGACAATATTTTAAACGCAACTTTGTACAAATAAAAAGAACCCTAAAGCCCGCGAGCGATCTACATTCTGAGTCCAGCAATGAATGTCCTTTCGGCAACTTCATTATCGTAATTTGGTGATGAATATTAGCATAATTATGTTGATGTAGGAATTATTCGAACTCCAGGCTCTGAGTTACTTGATATAATGGATAATTACAATTAAACCAAAATACATTTGATGATGCTTTTGATGTTCATTTCACTCGTAACGAAATGAACAATTTTCTTCCAAGGATGTTCGCTTGTCTCCCTTTACCCCGAATGAAACCGTGTTTCATAAAATTAAATGAACTTTTGGAGCTTCGAGTTTCCACTCGTGGATGTGATGATTATGCAGTGAAAATTATTTGACACTTGAATTAAATTTCCTGAAGAGACCTCCGCGAACTAGATTCGCGTCTCGGAATAAAGGATGCCTTAGGAAGGATTAAATAATATAAACGGGAGCAGTAAGAATCTTAAAATACATCTTCCAACATGAAGACTTGAAAAAAGGATACATTAGCTAATAAATCAGTTCGCTGTACTATCACAATGAAAAAGCTCCAGTCAAGGTGCATGACAATATGAGCGAATACTCGTAATTTCTTTTCTCATTAAATTCACGTTAAATTGATGTAAAATTTCAGCACTTATTTGCTCAGGATTTATTAAAATTATAAATTATTGCAACAATACTTACTGTTTATAGATAATAATCTGGAATAAAAACTAATTTCATGATTTCAAACTATTTAGTCAACTTTTTGCTTCTTCACTATCGACGGAAGAGAAGCTTTGTGTTCGTGGAAGAAGTCGAACAAATTTTTGTTGTCCAAAATCAATATTTCCATCTTACTTTTTGCGTTTCAGAGCTTGCTGATCAATTTCGGTTCAGTGTCTGTCTGTCTATGGTATATCCTTGTCACGCCCAAAACTATACCAATTTTCAGTTCGATTCCAGGGATCGTGCGGGTTAGCACCTAGACGGTTTCCTATAACTTTCAATACCGTCGAATCAACAGTAGCCTGTGTGCATGCACAAACGTGAATTTCTCATAATCGATTCCTCGTAATGTGTTGGTCCGATATCGTTGAAACACGGTAAGTATTTAGGTTAATGGTATAGGAAAATGTCCCATAAATTATATTACAATTGGTAGAGTAATAACCATTGCGCATGCGTGAAACTAACAAGGATTTACACAGGCAAAACTCTAATGGAACGATTTTGATGAAATTGTCAGGGATTGTGCGGGATAGCTTCTAGATAGTCCCCTATAACTTTCAATGGCGTCAGATAAATAGTAGTCTGTGCGCATGCATAAACGTTAATTTATTATAACGTCGATTTCTTATCACCTATTGGTACGATTTCGTTCGACATCGGAGAGTAGATGGATACATGTTCCAGGAAAATTCCCTATGAATTATATTGCGATTTCTGGAGTAATCACTTTAGCGCATGCGCAAAACTAAAACTGATAGACACAGACACAGATTGTGGGATATAGCTATAACTATAGCTAGTTGTTCCCGTATAAATTTCATTACCGTCGGATTAATAGTACTTGGCGCAAACGTTGATTCCTAATAACGTCCATAACTTATTCTGAACGCCCATATGTGAGGGAGCTATAATGACTATCGAACACAACATTTCAACGATATTTACATTCATTTTTCAAGACGATGTTTGTGCAACCATTTCTGAATGTTCTGTTTCATGGATGCTAAATGTTTTTCAATTAATATATTGCTAAAACAACGTAATTTAACCATTTTTAGCCACATTTTGTAATTTTCAGTGGTTTTGTTTCTCTCCATATTTTGATGAAACTACTATGTCGACGGTGGTGTATTTTAGGTTGTTCTACAGCTATTTTACGTCTAATCCACCCCAAAGAAGGAGTTAGGATTCTACTAATCCATCGCAGTTTGTTCAGCGCGTTGCCGTTGTTAAAACACAGTTAACCATTTTCTGAGATTTACCCAAATCGGACAATGGATTTATGATTTTGATTTATCATCTTCAATAATGAACCTTTGTAATCGACAAAGGAAAAAAGTTCCAGTCATGCAGCATGATCGTATGAGCGAATTTTCGTAAATTATAGTACTATATTATCTTACATTGTTTTGAAAATCAGGGACTTTGAGGAAAATAAATTGTCGACCTCGTTCTAAATAATATTCTGCGGTTCAAAAAGAGATTTCGGAGTTTTAGGTATTTTTCAGTTGTGATTGATTTTTTAGCACATTTTAATGAAATTATGTACATTTTTTAGCATAATGTTTTAATGTTCTATCTTATAGTTAATAAACATTATTTGAGCAACATCCTGCTAGAAAATAAAAACCTAACGATTTTAGGTCGTTTTTTCCATTTTAGTGATTTATTCAGCACTTCTTTTGGAATTTGACCAATTTAATGTAGTCAAAATATGTTGGCCAACGAACTCGTCGTTTCGTTTGGAATGCTTGATTTTTTTGGCTCAAGAATGGAATTTTCATCTCAATCCTAAGGAGAGTTATCGTCTGGAAGGACACACACACACACACACACACACACACACACACACACGTTTTTCATATAAATAATATGAAAAACTGTCAAACTCTAGAATTCGTTTTTGAATGTTTCAAAATGGATTTCAATAACAGAATATTTCGAAATTTTTTATATTAAAATTTTTGGAGAAAATACAATAGCTTCATTTTTTACGAAAATTCGCTAAAAGGTGTTGTCTGATGTCCCGGAATTAATATGGAGAATGTTATATAATGTCAATGTTTAATTATGAAGTTCAAACGTTTTGTAATATAATTTGATTAGCGCATCCTTAAAACCTATCCAAATGAAATTGTACAACATGTTTTCGTAGTTAGCTACACGATTGGAAGTGATTGGTCGAACAAATTTTCAAAGAACAGAAGCAAAATCAGATTTGTTGACTCATCTCAAGAACCTGGTGAAGGTTAATGGCTAAAAATAGTTCGTTTATCAGGCTGGCGGAAATGATCCTCATTGGAGTTTTTCTTGTGAGAAACGCAGGAATTCAGTCATACCGGGGAACCATGAGCGTGAATCTTGATGTAAAACTTTGTACAAGAATAACAAACCATAGCCTCTTCTTCTCTTCTCAAGGGACTCTAAAGATAAAGAGTTTTCTAATGTTCTCATGGGATATAACATATTCATCTGCATGATTTCTGCAACAAGGTACCTAACAAGTTTGTTACAAGAACTTCGTAGAACCGATTCATTCAAAGGTCTGCATATTGCATTAGAGTGATCGAACTGTATCCACTGGTGAAGTCAGAGTCTAGTCTGTCAATTTGTACAGGTGTTCGGCCGCCCATGACCGTCCTAGACCCAAGCCTAGCGCTGCGTCAGTGACAACTGAACTAGTTCACTTCAATTATTGAGATGACAGATACGGTGCGTTATAGAGACATGGAACCGGCCAATGATCTAGTTTATCGCAGATCGGAAGGGCCACCACCATCAGGAGGAGTCAACTGAAATAATTCATTAGAACTAATTCATTATTCTGGCTGCGTTGCCGCGCGTAGTGGCAGCACTGTCCCTGGGAGCGGAATATTTTGAATCTGCCCCTGGGAGGTAACAATTTCATTTCGTTCTGAGTTTCCCACGCGCTGCAAGAGTTCAAACAAGAAAAAGTGATTTAAATCTGATCTGGTTCTTTATTGTAAATTGCTATTGTGATCACCTGTTGCTGTTGTTCAACAGGAGACCTGAAGAACTATCTAAATGAATGAATTTTATAATCAGTACAGTTTTAGGATCTTGAGAGTCGGTCAGGATAATAAAATTTAAATCTTCACACCAACGTTTCGATGTATTTAAACATCATCATCAGGGCTATAACAAGATGAGTTCCAAAAATCTATAAATTTGCTCTGGGTCGATAATGAACATGTCAAAACCAAGTGACTTAACTGTGATGATTGATCTAAAATTGTTCCTGCATTTTCTTGGTATGAATAAGCATCAATCATGGGACTTTGACGTTTGCTTTTCTTGGAGCTAACTATAAATTCTACCCATCTAAATCATCTGAATTTCGGGCAAAAAAAAACTCCAAAATACTGACAGATGGATATGCTACATTGGTTAGTGATGCATCGTCCTCCTGCATGGGACGTTCCTGAGTATGGTCTGTAGATGATCAATCCCGAACAGATTGTGATTTTACTGGATGTAGGTACCCTCTCGATTCTAATCCAACGAGAATGTGCTGCCAGGAACTAAACACCCTCCACACTCATGAACTCCTTTTACAAACCGGTTGAAATTATCACGGTATATTTTCCCCCCTCTATCACTCCTCTTCACAAAAACCCCTCATCAAAATGAAATTCCCGATTTATAGCTCATGTAAACCAAAGTATTTGAAAAAGAAGATAGAAAAAGAAAATGACTAAATAATTTAAAAGATTTAGCGAAATTACTAAAACCCTTCTGTTAGTGAATCTGAATCGTTCAAGTTTAGTTCAATAATTTGATTTAAATCTGGATCGGGGAAGAAGAAAAAATACATTCAAGGAAATCAGATGAAAAGAGTGAAAAATCACAATTCATTACAATTACCCCCTCCACTCACCTTCCATACCTAATGAAATTTGAAAATTCTGACATATCTTCCAAATCTAGACCGAGCTTTTTATCTAACAAAATGAGAATCCCAAAAATCAGGTGAGAGTAGTGTAAACATCACGATTTATCAGTATTACCCCTTTCATTCAACCCCTTCCTTAATGAAATTTGAAAATGTTGATATATGTTCCAAAACTAGACCACATTTTTAATTAAAAAAAAAAAGAAAAAAAAAGAGCCACGAAAATCAAATGAGAATAGTGTAAACATCACGATTCATCAGTATTACCCCCCACAATAACGAAATTTAAAGCTTTCTGGCATATGTCCAAAACTAGACCGAATTTTTAACTGAACAAAAAAGGAATCTCGAAATTCAGATGAGAATTGTGCAAACAACACACCCCCACACATCCTCAAATGCCGCTACAATGAGGAAGGCGATCCAGCGATGTATTCTGGATACACTCTTCTGTACATCCATAACTCAAAGAGACCTGATGGTGTCGGCCTTGCTCTATGGAGCCCCAACTTACAAATCACTAGACGCTTACCCCTGTCGTGCTGTGTTCACACCAGACCTGTGGGCAGCGTCACTGGCTGTTCGACACTGCTAGCTGTTGGTAATTGGGAATTGCGTAATCTGTAGCGATTCACTAAGTACAATCGAGGCGATTAGGGGCACGTAATCCGATGATCCTTTAATAAAAAGTCGACGTGTATCGCTACACCAAGCCACAACATTGGGTTCAACCATAACTTTATTGTGAGTATTGAGCCATGTTGGTATTTATGGCAATGAGTGTACTGATGCCCTAGCAAGGAGAGTCATTGGAGATAACTCCATTGACATGTTGCCCATACGCATTGAGGATCGTATCTCCAACATGTAACATAAAGCGAATTCCATCTGGCATGAGCAATGGCTGGATGAGGTAACCAGTCTGCGTGGTGTCCTTCAGGACTTGTGCCCGGACTTTTGTAACACAACTTCAGAGGAGGGACCGAATCAACCGGGTTGCCACTGGCCATACCCATCTCACTCACAGACACCTGCTTAGTGCAGAAGCTCAAGATGTTGTTTGTAGGAGGTGTGGGAGTGATCTGTTCATCCGCAACTTTCTGGAGGACTGCCAAGACCTTATGGACCTCCGAGTCCAGCATCGGCCCCCACGTGGGTTGACATTTTATCTGGACCAGACAAGGTCCAATCAATCCCTGTAGTTGAACCTAAGAGCTGCTTAGCTCTACTACGAACTGTGATATCTAATCTGTGAGATATTTATGTTATTCTAGCATAAGCCTATTCTTTATCTAGTTAAATTCCGAAACAATTAACGTATAAATATTACGGTAATTCACTCCTATAACCATGATGCATTACTAGAACTTCTTCTTATTCAAATAGTTTTTCATTCACCTGTGGCAGATTGAAAACATGAACTGAATAAAATTTTGAAAAACAAGAAACGAAAATTTTCAGGATTCTGGGTAATGTTTACAGCCTTCATACTTCATTCGACATGTCTTCATAATTCATGCTGGCCTTCGTTCGATTTCGGAATAATATTAATAATATTTATAGGCAATACAAGGCATAGTAACTGCCAGTGAGTTTCACAGCACAGGCTTTCGGAACATATTAATTAACCTGATGATTACTCATAACAGCAAAGAAGATTCAAATACGTTCAGAATGTCTACGTATTTAAACCAATCCCCAGCCAAAGGCAAAAACCGGGTAGAGATATTTCCATTCATTTCATTCGATCGTATTTCAGAAGGTGACAACTTGTAATCAAAGTGGAGAAATCAAATATCCATAATGGCTATGTTATACAAAAGGCTAATGATTAGACTCGGGGAAAATTAAATGGAAAAAAAAGCTGAAAAAAGTTGGTTAAAAGGAGAAGGGAGGTTTGGAGTGGAAGAGCCTTTATAAGGGCCTTCCCTTTGTTTGGTGTCACTCTTCCAAACAATTGCTTCATTTTTCTCCTCCTTCTTCCTCCACCTTGCAAGTCCCCATCCCCTTGTCTTTCTCCTTCTTCTTCGCACCTCGTGAAGATGCAGAGATGAACGGAGGGGCTTGTGAAAAGGCGGACTCATTCCCATCATTTACCTTCCAGAGATCATTCCGTCAAAAGAAATGAGCCCTTCCCCCGAAGGTTGTGAGGTAGTTTCGGTTCTTTAAACCACCCCACCCTCATCACTACTTCACCGCATCCCTTCTATCTTCTTCACGACTACCTATATGCTGAAAGGAATAGAATATCCTCCTCCAACCACTGCTCTTCATTCATTCATTCACAAGGTTGAAATAAAAATAAATAAATAGAAAGTTTAGTTTTGCGAATTTTCGTATTTATTTAAACGAAGCTATTGCAACTTGCAACAGCACCCACCAATGTTTTTAGGTCGTCGTTTCATTATTAGATTTAAATGCTAGTAATTTTGTAGTAATTGTTATATATATATATATATATATATATATATATATATATATATATATATATATATATATATATATATATAACCCGTAATCTCTAAAACCGTAATTTCTGGGGTAAAAAAATGTATTTTAATCTGCGTGTTTTTTCAAGGATCTCAAATATGATCATGCACGAGCGGAATCATGCGCAATCGACATCAACTTCGTTATTTTAGGTGGGAACCCCACTATTTATTCCAAATTCGAATTCAATGTGAAATTTCAAGAATAAATTACCATCACTCGGTTTTTTAAGTGCGCGCAAACGAGCGCAATCCCGCTTCAAATGTGCATAATACCGCTCCAAAAGTGCAATTAATGTGAAATACTGAGTTTTTGACAGTGGCGGCCGGTGGTCTGCAAAAGGAGTGGGGCACAAAAATATTTACCTATTTGACAGTCAAGAAGAGCATTGAGGTTTTTCTTCCATTAGTTTTGTTTTCAGTGTGAATTAACTTTGACCTAAACACATGATACATAAATCCCACTTGGGTCATGTCATTCCTTGGGCAACTGCTATGAAAGTATATGGCTACTAAATAATAATCAATCATTATCATTAAATATTATTGATAAACTAAATATAAATTAATTAGATAAATAAATTAAATTAAAAATAATATCTTATAGGTACCTACTTACTAAGTATCTAAAAATTTTAGAATGGACTATATTATTATTAAAAGTACTAAAAATTATCAAGGCTTCAATTCGAATCATCAACTCAACAGCTTCCTAGAGTGTAAAACATAGAAATTAGCTTCAAGAGCCACTCATCTAATCCGAACCCTGGGCATCGTCAAGTAAATGTCCTAAAGAGGCTACATAAGAAATCACAGCTTCCTAGAGTGTAAAGCATAGAAATTAACTATTAAAATGATTTAACCACCGCTTCACAAATCAAACCGTTCTCGCAATATTTGGATCACCTGCTATGAATCAAATCATCGAAGCACCAGCTCAATGAAATCATCAGAAATTAACAAGCGGTGGCAATCATGTTCACAATATCAATTATTGAGTGTACACAATTATTCAAAAACCTTGCTCATAACTCAGCTTGTTGGCCACGCACTTCGCAGTAGTTAACATAATATGGTTGGATAAATCGAGAGCTTTCGAACGAATGGTCGACGAATTTTGTGGGTTGAAAAACGACGAAGTACCATTTCCCTAGCAACGACTCGGTTGTAAGCGGAAATCATCAAAATATTTTTGTGAGCAATTTTCCGTGACGTTTTTTTAGTTTATGTGCCATAGCAAAGACATAAAGAAACTAGTTGATTGTTCTCTACCCAATACAGTGAGTCTATTTTATTTATTGGTATCGTGTGAGCAAGTTTTCGTGACGATTTTTCAGTTAATGTGCCAAAGCAAAGACATGAAAATGTCAAAAATGTCAAAATCAGTACCTGACTAAACTTCAACTTACATAAATCCGTCGATGAAAGTCGTCCTTAGGTGTGAATTCTATTCAAAGTGATTGTTGATTTTTCTTCATTCCCCACAAGGGATGCCAAAATTTATTTTTGTAACTATCATTCGTAACTACCGACGGAGCTACGGTTATGTCCAACTCGACCGACAATACAAAGAACTTTATTACAAAAGATGTATTCAACAACTTAGGACTGAATAAAAATAGGCACTTAACACAACACTATAATACGGACTTTACTTTAGAGTAAATTCTTGGGAACAACCGTCAACTGGACGAACTTAAAGAAACATCACATATTACTTGCAGAGATAACAAAACATTACCACGAACATACCCAACAGGGAACTCAGCATGGAGTGACGAGAAGGAATCAGTGTGGCTAATGGAATAAACCGAAACTCCTCTAGTGGAAGCCACTCATAACGTAAATTTCATTCTACGGTCTTTAGAAAAGTTGGAAACCCTGTTTGGGGCAGAGCCCCCCAAAATCATGAGAAATATCCCGTTATGACCTCTTTTTCCCGTTCCTTGCCCCGTATTTCCCGTTTCTTGCCCTTTATTTCCCTTTTTTTTCCCTTCAAAGTCTAACCTGAATCGACGAAATTTCCGTCTTGATAGAGTGATATCATCGCAATCTACGTACTTTTTCGCTGGTAGATGGATCTTAAACCTCCTTGGATGGAGCGTAAACCTATTACTTCTAGCATCCACCTTGGAGCCACAGCATGGAGCTGTTTGTAAAGTCTTCATTCCAGTTTGTTACTTTTTTCCCAAATGTACTGGGGCAATGTCCCGACGCCCCTGGTTTTTGAAGATACTAACTAGGCACATGTAATGCATGATTTTGAGGTTTTTTTTCGAGTTGGACCTCGTTATGATGTTCCTTTATTGATATTTGCAGAACCAACAAGGGAAAACACCGAAAAATTTACCAGGATGGCACTTTTCTAACACATTTTCACAAAGCACAATGAAGGTTGTTTGATGTTTTCCCAAGTTTGTGTTGCAAATATCAATAAATGAACATCATTACGAGGTTCAGTACGAACAATACTCCAAAATCATGTATTACATGTAGCAATTGAGTATCTTTAAAACTCAGTATTTCACATTTATTGCATTTTTGGAGCGGAATCGCGCCCGTTTGCGCGCACTTGAAAAATCGAGTGATCGATTATTTCTTTATGAAATTTTACGTAGAATTCAAATGTGCAATAAGAAATGGGGGTTCTTTTTGAGAAAACAAAGTTGGTGTGCGTTGCGCATGATTGCGTACGTGCGCAATGCGCATCGTGGTCATATTTAAGATCCTTGAAAAAAGCAAAAAAAAAAAAAAAAAAAAAAAAAAGCATGCAGATTAAAAAAGGTTACCCCAGAAATTGCGGTTCTAGAGGGGAGGCCTTTGTCTGGCGGGACACCCGGTATGTATATATATATAATTTATTGAAATAAATAGGCACATGAATCCAAATTGGAACTAAATAAATAGGTACTAAAATAATATCTACCAAATTGAGGGTGACAAACAGCTTCCTCGTACCCAAAGGGCATAAATTTATAGAAAATTGAATTTTTTTAAAATATGAAAAAATAAAATAGTAAACCATTTCGGAATATAGTAAATCAAGATAGAGCGTGAAACGTCAAAATAGGAAACTAGAAAATAATGCTTGGAGTAATTTACGTTTGCGCATGCGCATAATGAAGCAATTCTTTGAGAACAATGAAGGGTAATGTTAATTTCATCAACATTGGCTAAAAACTATGGAAATTAAGCTCGTAACATTAATTACGTTGTAGTATCATGCGCATTAGTTACGTTACGTAGTATTGTATCATGCGCAGCAGCTACTAATGATACAATATTGTGCGAATTGATCTGGGTTGATTAAACCGTATTTTATCAACTATCCTCCGAATTTTGAAAAAAATCGGACGACTAGCCGTGAGAAATTGATGCTTGATGTAATTTACGTTAACGCATGCGCAGAGCCGAATATTGTTTCGAATACAATGAAACTGATATGAGACCATTTCCTAACCCATATATTTCCTGGGAATCCCATAAAAATCAGATAGAAACTATGAAAGGAAGGCTTGTCTCAAGGATTTGCGGTCGCACGACAAACGCATACAAACACACGGACACAGACAAACAGATAGACAGATACGGTTGTTCAGATAGCTCTGAAACGTAAAATTCGAGCGGAAATTTTGATTTTGGAGACAAAAAATGTTTCATCTCCTGAAAGTTAAAATAGAGCTTCCGCTACCTATAGGTAGACTTGGAAGCGACACTATAACACTATTAAAATAATAATAATTCATTAAAACATGTAAATAATGTAAACCTTTTTTTTTTTTTTTTTGTAATGAAATTCATTTAGGTCATCATTACACATACAATCAATAAATAATAGTAATATAATAAAATCAAATAACTAAAACGGAACTAACTGCCGGAAAACAAAGGTTCGTTATCCTTATAATGATAATATTAAGTAAATGAATAGAAAGTGACATACCGAGTATAGGATCGGCGTTCCTACATCCAACACATGCTCCACTCTTACGGATAATTAATTTCCAAATAGTTCTTTTTCCAAGAAACTACACTAAAAGGAGAACACTTTAGATGTGAGAAGCGTTTAAATAAGTTTTTTCTTCCGTACTAACTGTGTTTACACTTTGTAAGTTTCTAGAACTTAAACATGAATAAATAAAATAAAATGGTATAACAATTTAGTCAAAGGTTCCATGAGAGAGGGTGAAGAATTAACCCTGTTTTGTAGATTAAGAATATTCCCTCGCCCCTAGCAGAGGAGAATAATACCCCTGAACCACATAGTAAAGCGTCCTAAAGGATACCATTACAGGGGTGACCGTATCAGTGACAAAGAAGTTATTCCACCACTAAAACGAAAATGATGCTTCCAATACCGTAAGTAAAAAGAGACGCAACATCCGCGCATGAACTCGAGGCCTGAACAACATTAAGAATTACATTTGTTTATTTTATTTTCATCCATTTCTTCAACGCTGTATGTATGTGTAATTGGTTTGTTACAAAATAATGAGACGAAATCATTTAAAATAATCAATGATACAATGGATCACTCTATATTGTTGGCCTAAAATTATAATGACCAGATGTCGATGAATGGTATAAGGAATACTGTAGGAGCTAACTTATTCAGTTCCTGGAAACGCCATCAAACATGGACTTCAAGTTTTGGACGTCATCTTTCCACCAGTTACCCAACAGATGTTAGTGAATTAAAGACATTACATCCGCGAGAAATGACATCGCTTCCTTTTTTGGTCTAGTCATCATTGATAAACTTTATTTGACTAAAGTTCTGATAAAAACTGTAAATTTACCTATTTTTAGCCGTTTTTGGTCAGTTATAGGGATTTTTAGCACACCATTGACATCAGAGCCATTTAATTTTACTCGAAAAGTTCTGGCTAACGAGCTCATCCTTTCATTTGGAAAGCATGTTTTTTTTAACGCAAGAACGGATTTTTCATCTTAATCCTTGAGAAACATACATATATAAATATACATGTATATATTCATACATATATATAAATATATATGAAAAAGTGCTATAATCCATGAATAATTTCAGAAGGTCAAAAAACCGATTTCAATGAAAAAGTTTTGATGTTAGAATTTTTGGATCCATTGCAATAGTTTCATTTTCCACAAAATTCGCTAAAAGACTATTTCAGGAGGTCTCCTGCGCAACTAATGGAAATTGCTTCAAAATCATGATACAGTTTAATACAATACTGAGGCTACTAGTTGACCACTGAGAGACTGACCTGCATAGAGACATGAAACCAAAATGTTTCAAAACGGAGTTAAACTCAAAACCCGCGTGTAAAGTTGATTTCCATGTTTCTTCGAAGAAAAAACTATACATCATTACACAAAGTTTATTATTCCCATTTTACTGGTAGATAGCCCCTCTAAACTCATTAATGAACCACCATAATTGTCAAGCATCCGCTCCCCCCCCCCCCCCTCCCATCCCTGAAAAATTCATCAAATGGATTAATTTTTAGTGACTTTATTTACGACATTTTTAAATTTATTCAATAACATATTTGCTCAAAATGTGCAGTCCAGTGAACTCATAATTTCTTTTAGAATGCTTGATTTTTTGGGCAAAGGTCTAATTTATATAACGAATAGCTTAAACTAAACTGCTTGGTTTCTCAAATGAGTGTAAGTAACGCTGTTTCTGAGGGTGTAGGTGCTTTGTAGCGGAGCGAGAGGTGGGCTAAAACTACTGCATTCGTTCCACCTTGCTAAATATTTCATAAGCTATGGAGTCTACCGGACCCTAGGGCTCTGTTGGGGTTGATCATAAAATATTTCTATTATTACAATTTTTCTTCTAGCAACCTCCCTTGTTTTCGGGGCTCGCCAACATTCTTGTCGTGCCCCAACACACAGGCCGTTTCTATTGAACATTTCACACTTCCCTCCGGAGATCATTAGTTATGTAACATGAAGGACAGATCATGATCACACAAAATATATTAAACCTGAATGAGTTTATTGAACTACACACGAAAATAACCTATAAGGAACAAAGGGTACAAACTAAATCACTCTCGACGAAGTTGTGGAAACCCTTTACAATAAAAAACTGAAGTTAAAGAAGAACGGTGTATAATTCCACGAAAATAAAGAGTTCAAATGTAAGATCGATTTCGACGGTTAGTTCATTATCAGTAACAAACAATAACTTGAGTTAATGAGCCAAAAAGTTAATAAGTTATTGTTTGTTTCTGATGATGACCGAACAGACGAAATCGATCTGACATTGTAACTCTTTATTTTCGTGGAATTAAACAACGTTCTTCTTTAACTTCCGTTTTTTATTTGAATAAAGGGCGATATAAATGTGAAAGTGTGACGGTGTTTTGTAAAGATATCGAATTGAAATTTTGTCATTGATGTTCGGTCCATTTGAAAAATAGACAATGAAGTCAGAAGCATAAAATATGATTGCTAGTAAACCACGGTTGGGTTCAGAACCGATTTTTCGTTGAACTAGGTACTCGGAATAGTTTCACAGTTCTTGGGGTGATATCATCTTTGAAAAATCCTAAATTTCCTAAATTATAACTAAATGAGTACCTATCATAAATGAATTACCAATAGATTTAGATATATCTCCAGAGAATGAGCATCAAGACACTAAATAGACTGTATTAGTTTCAAGCCATCAGCATTTGTTGTTTAATAGACACAACTCAAGTACATGTATGTGCCCTCATGTATTATTACTCTAGCAAACAGTCTAATACTTTTCAATATCATTTTTACGTTGTTATGTAATTGTCTTTTCACGCCTCTCGATTCGATTTTAATCTAAGCTTTCGAAAACAATACCTTTGTTTTTGTATAATTATTATCGTTCGCCCGTCCTCGTTCGAAATAAACACATGAATATTCACCGAAGTTATTACGAATTTAATTATACGTGTGATTGCAAGAGGCAATTAATTGGCACCGATCAGCATGGTCGTCCATGTTTTCCTATTATATCCACATCCATCAGAGAAGAGAGAAAGGCAATCGGTGACGAGGCCTTGAGACGGAGTTGGACGTCGCACGCAACACCACTTACAAGCTTCTTCACCACCAGGTAATAACCAAGAAGGACGTCATGAAAAAAATGTATCATGTCCATTACAGTAATAAGCAGAAGGAGGCTGAGACTAAGGTGGATTCCTACCGTTAATTTGTTTAATAGGTGATGCTTCAGGGAAGAAACCAGTTAAACGAACATCAAGACTCTTTCACATTTGATTTTATTCTTGTCGTTGGACGATGGGAAGCTTTCGGCGATGTCACCCTGGTTCAACTCTAAATTTTCTAACACAAAAGAGATAATCCCAATATAAAGCCAACGTCTTGTGGAACACAGCAAAAAATGTGGGCACAGGTTCAAAGTTTGATTTTTTTCTATTTGACAACAATCGTAGAAGAATGGAAAGATGAAGAGAGATTCCGAATCCAAAAAATATCGATAACAAGAAAAACGTTCATGGTTTTACACTCAAAATACGCCAACAGTTTACAAGCAAATACTCTATATACTTGATATACTTCTGGTATTAACATTCTAGGGATCGATTTTACAACTCATTTTCAAAACAAAACTATATATATATATATATATATATATATATATATATATATATATATATATATATATATATATATATATATATAAACCAAAAATGACATTTTTTCGTGTTTTGTACCTTATGACATTAAAAAGGTCCTGATTCTCCTAGATTTACTACTGAAAAAATAAATAAATAAAATAAGGACATCGATGGAAAGAGCGTTAAATTTTCTGTTAGGATATGCCCATAACATTCATTTATACGCATATTCAGTAGACAGAAAAGAAGACTGAACATAAACTTAACTCAAATTTACGTAGGTTAATTAACTCAAAATTTATTTACCTAACGCGTTACGGGAAAAACTTTCTCATGACCTCAGCTTTCCATTGGTATAATCAAATCATTCCTTCTTTTACGGCGTTGGCTTTAAATTGCGTTTACAGGTTGAAAAACGTGGATTTTCAAGGAAATTAAGAGTTTTCATGAGAAACGACCCTCCATGAACTCTCATTTGTTCGATCGGGTCGATTTTCGCTTACGTTTTCACGCCGAATGGAATGGAAGCTCTCTTCGATCTCTTCAAGCCCGTAATAGCAGAGTTCCATAAATCTAATTAATTAGTTTTATACGATGCGATATATTATTCCGTTCTCGGATTGGAGCTGATGAACCATGAAGAAGCGCGATTTTTTCTAAAGATTTGTTACAGATAGATAGTCCGAATACTTTTGGATTTTTCGTGATTTTTATTAGCTTAAAACTTAGTATGAGCCATGAGCCACCCCGAAAACACTCTCCAACTTTCAGTTCTATATCTCAAAAATTGTGAAAATAAGTTGGTGGGGGAAAGGAAGGGGGGGTTACTTTTGGGACACCCTGTATAAGAAGGAAAGCGGCCTAGTAGAATTTATCGAGGGGTGTGTGGGGCAACCAAAGCATGAGAGAAAAAATAACAAAATACGAATCCGTTTCAGTCCAAATCCGTGAAAAAAAAAACAGGAGTTAGTGCATGTGAGAAAACTTTAGTCGACGCTTTCCAGCTCACAATTCTCAAACGATTACCAATATTGTTTCCCTCGATTATAATCTATTTGTGCACAAATGTAGCAAATTTTAAACTATTTGTCGGAAGGGAATATACGGTGGGGGTAATGCTGAATAAATGTGGCATCCAACAAATTTTTTACGAAATCAAAGCGACAATGCTTAACGAATTGTCGATACATGTATATATATATATATATATATATATATATATATATATATATATATATATATATATATATATATATATATATATATACTCGGCCCTTCGGGCCTCGCAAGGGGCTCCGCCCCTGGACCCCCCTAATCTTTTCTCTTTTCTACTGCGTAGAAAACGAGGATTATTTGCTATGCAATTCGTCTCACGAAAAAAAAAAAAAAAAAAATTTTTTCAAGCCTGGCTGGGATTCGAACCCACAACCTTCGTCTCACGAGAAAAAAAAAATTTTTTTTTTCAAGCCTGGCTGGGATTCGAACCCACGACCTTCGTCTCACGAAAAAAAAAAAATTTTTTTTTCAGGCCTGGCTGGGATTCGAACCCACCACCTCGCGGGTTCGTGTAGCGGGACAAAAGAAAATTATTGGGGGTCGGCCTAAGAATTGCATAGCAATTAATATACATGTTTTTTTTTTTTTTTTTTTTTTCCTTCAATTCCAATTTTAGTTTACCCTTGCAATGCACCTTGGGAATCTTAAGTTTGTCTTCCGGGGGTAATTAATGTGGTAATTACCGATCATATTGAACGTTGCTCAAAGTAAAATCCTTAACCGATTTTTGTCAATTTGTTTTTCTTCAATCAAGGATTCGGTCTGGTTTTGTGGAATATTTCAGGAGTTTCAAATGTTAAGATAGAAGAGATGAATGGAGGGGTCCGATAAATCAATTCATTTTCATTCTTCTCATACTCTGGTTTTCGATCAATATTGTTTAGATGGGCGAAAAATTTGGTATTTAGTTTCGTGAAGAGGTGGGAGAAATTGACAGTAACTACTATTCACACTATACTCAATGTTTGTTGTTTTATTGTTTTACGTAATTGGTCTCTAGGGAACCATTCTCATTAAATTCAAATCGCAAAGTGTTAGGGGGAGGAGAGAGGGCTATTTCGCCAATAAGGTGGAAAATACAAAGAAAAATTTACATGTGAAAATACTTGAAATCTCTAGGGTCTCACGATTTCTAGGCGGGACATTTTGTTGCAATTTAGTTGTTAAATCGATCCCTGAAATTCGTAAAATATCAAATATGTTCACCCTATATTGTAAGACATCGATTGTGAAATAGCGAAATTCTAAATGATGTCTCTAGAAACAGTGTTTGGTGTGGGCTCAGTGGATATGCACGTAACAAAAGTCCCCCTGGTTATGCCATGTTTTAAAAAATATTATGTTGACTTTACCGAACTGTATATCGGCTCAGAACCCCCCAATTTTATACTGGAGTAAAATTAATCGATAAATCCAATTTGTACATTTCTACTCTTTGGAAAACCCAATTTGGAAATTTGCACACTTTGAAAAACTGAATTCGTAAATATGAAAGCAGCATTCATCACATTTATTACAACTAATGACCGGAATGCAACTGGACCCTTAACCTCAAGGGTCAATTGGGTTAAAATAGTGAGGGATGCATATTCAAACATAAATTGGATGCAATTATACATGGATACATGAATGCATTTTCGAACATCATAAATTTCTTTCCTTACTTTAGCTGAAATCGTGGCAATCATAAGGTTTTGACATTTCTGTTAAGTCAAAGAGGAATACAAACAGCCGCAGTGTCTTGCAAACAATTAGTTCGGTTTCTTTCAGATGCGTCTTCAATTGGATGACTATCCCATAACGTAAGTTTATTTTTTCCGCAACAGCAGTAGTGATGTTAAAAATTTGTGGATAAAAACGCATATGAGCTGGAAGAAAATTAGGATGTTAGCTGAGGAGAAATCCAATACAGGAACATCGTTGGATTTGGCCGTCGAGGTGGAGGATTTCAGGGATTTCATCCTAACGATGACAGCATATCAGAAGTCTGCTTGATAGCAGCAATTTATTATCTTGATAGGATTTTTTTTTTTTTTTTTTTTTTTTTTTTAACAAACGGTTGCAAACAAATATCCCTTTAGAAACTGGGAGGATAAAGCAATTAATTGGCTGTCCTCTAACTGCGGCGAGTGCTACTCATAGCCATCCTGAATCGTTCAATTTGAAACGAGAATCAACTCAAACCAAATGCCGACCTACCAACAGAAAGTTAGGACATTTGGTACCCTCAATTTAAAATGAAAAGAGGGTTAAATCGGAGAGCAGCTCTTTGAACATCCGTTTCTATATTTTACTGTATTACGAAGTAGTAATTATTTTAGTAGATTATCGAATAGAGTAGATAAATGTTTATTGAAGTACTAGCTGGTTCACCCGTGCGTTTCACAGGTTGACTTGAACATACGCAAGCCCCCCCCCCCCCCCCCCATTTCATTTCAAGTAGCCTGGGATTTAAGTTAGAATACTCCAAACATATTCGACAACTCAGGTCCCCAGTGGGTTCAGAGACTTTCGAAACGCTTCAACTCCCCCACGCCCTCCCCCTCCTTTTTGGGTCAGGTTTGAAAATTTTGAAAGGAAGTAGTCTTTGACTTGAATTAGAGTAATCCAACAAATTCGACCATCAAATCCTCAGTTTGTTCAGTGATGACCAAGGTATCCCATACCCCCCCCCCCCCCCTATCCCCTAAAAAACCTCCTATGGGGCAGATTTGAAAATTTTCAAATAACCTGTGATTCAAGTTAGAATAATCCAAACATATTCGATCTATCAGATCCCCAGAACGTTCAATGGTGTCCAAGATACCCCATTTCACCCCCCTCCCTCCCCATAAACACTCCCTCTGGCTCAAATTTAAAAAAATTCAAATAGCTTATAATTTAAGTTGGACAGATACAAACATTTGCCATTATCATTTCAGTTGTCCAGTTACCCCTGTAGCCGTGAAGAGCGGACAATCATACGGACAGACAGACAGAGAAAAATTGAGAAAATGGTACCAATCGTCTACAAATAGCACTGATCGGAAAAGAAACGCAAAGTTCCATGATTCTAATCAATGTACAGACAGACATGCTTACGATACTATTAATGTACTTAGATATAATAATAATTATATTAATGCAGCTGTATATAAAATTAATATGAAATATAATTATTATTTTAAAACATTCTTCAATAAGAATAGCCAATGATTTGGCAGTGATAGAAGTCGTAGATAGAATCACACGAATCTCGATCAATTCATCTAAAGACTATGGAAAGTGTGGAAAATACCATGTTGCAGGTTATGTCTGTAAGTGCTTAGAGGTCATCTTTGATCCAGTGATGGTGAAATTCGTGCGGGACCATACAAGCGCCCACTCACCAATGCCCATCAAAATGGAAAGATAGTATCTTTGGTTATAATACGGTTACAATGTTTCCGATACCTAAGTAAGACATCGAGACGATATAACCTACTTTTACAATCAGATCTACCATAAATATTTTGAACGGAGAGGTATGCTGTGCCTTCCGCGTGAATAAAACTGGATAATGATTTTTGAATGCTCTATTATGAAACCATGGAGATTACCAAAATTTTACTGGTATGATTCCATTGAATTCATAACGACAGACAAAATTTAAGCAGACACTGAAGGGTGACTGTACCTATTGTTTTCGATTCGCTGATGTCGATGAACTCTTTTGAAGCTCTGCAAGTTGAGATCGGAATGGTTCCTTGGTCGTTACATTTCAGTGTAGATGTATATATACATTTCCACCCACACTATAATAGTCAACAATTCCAGACGAATTTTGTCAATGGTAGTTTTAAATGACGCTGGATTCGAATTTAAAGTTCAAAATCAGAAATTTCATGACACCTGTATAACCCTCTGGCTGTAAAAAAACAGGAAACAAGTGGCTGGAAAACGGTACCACTGGTCTCAGATAAGATAATGAAAAATTAGGTTTAGCATTCCGACCAATGTTGAATATGACAGACTTACTTTACCAAGATTGTGTTAGAAGATACTTGCTAGGATGGCGACCTTGATATTTCTGACTGACCTGTAAAAATGGAAAAAAGACTAAGAAATTTATGGCAATTTAGAAAAGTATAGCTGTGGAAGAGGAGGAGGGATAGGATGTTGATGAAGAAGATGAGGGAGAGGATGGCCGACGCCCCCGAGCACCACCCCTAAGACCCCGCGTGCCAATGGGCCGGTGGGGGTTATGAAGCTCATCGTTAGTTCTTTCCATAACGGGGGAGCCACATTAAGAAGGGTCGGGAGACCCGTTGACACGAGCCTCCCCCTAATCGCCAGCGAGTCATTTTGCCACTGTCTTTTCCCCCAGAGGGTGCCCGGGTTGCACGACAGGGACGTATGACCATGACTTGGGTAGGTATCTCCGAAGAGATTAAAACACCAACAGTTACCCTACCCCAGCAACCTTACACACACACACACACACACACACACACACACACACACACACACACATTTTTTTTTTTTTTTTAGAAATCTCCCCTCAAAGACGGAGGGGGCACGCCATTAAGAAAAATAAACGAAAAAACTAAATTAAAAAATGGGGACGACGCCCAGGTTTACCCGACGCCGGCCCTTGGGATTAGGGAAGTAGAGGAAGATGGAGGAGGGAGAGAAGGATGAAAGGAAGTGCCCCTATAAAATGACCACCAATTGAGGTAGGAGCCCCGATGGACGCGGGTGGTGATACCGCGTAGCACTCCTGCCGAGATGCCCAACTTGAGAAGCTCCGTGGCACTTTTCCCGCACCACACCCCGCGCCATGACACGGTCGCGGCCATGCCCGCGCTACTCCCTTTAGCTCAGATATCGCTTGTTGCAGGTCGTTCCTATCATATTTACTTCTTTTATCCCTCCAGGTCTGCTCCATGTCCACGCTGCCACTGACAACTTGGACATCCAGGATTATGGCAGACCCATCGGGCTTGATGGCGACGATATCTGCTTCTTGCCCCGGTCACTCGGCATATGGTACAGTCTCTCTCTCTCCACATCCCAGCCGCTGGATGACAAAGCACCTGCTATCTGCGTGGCAACCGCATCATGACGCAGAATGCGGCCACCATGAGTCCGTGGACACTGCTGCACCACATGATACAGGTTCTCATTTTTACCCCGACAGGCACGGCAAAGGGTATCTACTGTCCCACGACTACCTCTAGAACACCTCACTGCAGTGGCTAATGTTGCCACGCGGACGGCATGAAAATGTCGGTAGTCGCAGGCCCCAATGCCCTCTGAAGCCCATTCAACCCACTGGGAGAAAATGGGGGATTCAGAGCACTGTCGGAGTTCTTTACCATCCACTGAATCATGCAGAGCAGCAGCAAACTCAGCAGATGAGCTGGGTTTTGGAGCAGTTGGAGTTGCTCGATCGCACCACAACAACTGCTGTCTGACAAAATCAAGGTCAGCAGCAGTGCGGGCGACCTCCCAGCTAGAGCCCCTTAGGGCAAGCAGGCGCTGGCGGCGTAAAGATGGGATAGCGACTGAGAGAGAGACAATGCCAAGCCCACCGGCCTTGACCGGTGCATGGATATAGGCACTTGGGACACCAGGTGGAAAGCCTAGCCAAGAGCGCACAGCAGAGCGTACTTCACGGTCTAACTCAAGCAGCCTCCCCGCAGTAAGCCTGCAAAGACTAGCCCATAGGTTAACTTTGGCAGTAAGTACGTGCGAAGGAGGCGCAGCTTCTGCTGTGGCTTCAGTGGAGCCTTGGTGACACGAGCTAGTGCTCCACCAAGGTCCACACGGCTTGAAGGTGGACACAACAAGCCACCCCCCATGAAGCAACACCCATGAAGTCGACTCCCAGGTACCGCCAGACCTCCAGCACGGATCGGGCAGGGATGGAAGTTTGTCCTAAGACAAAACACTCCTCATCCACTACCTTCACCTTATGCTGGCGACCTGACGGGACCAAGGAGACCGACCCACACTTAGCTGGGTTGAACACCAAACCACACCTGGCTAGCTGCTCAGCAAATGCGTTGAGGGAGATCTGCAAGCCCTCACGGGTTTCTGCGAATAGGATGACATCATCAGCAAAAGCCAATGCACCTACTCGCACCCCAGGGGCGAGATCGAACCCTATTTCAGCTGGCAGCTTACCCAAGGCCGTATCCACGACCAGGTTGAAGAGGAATGGCGACAGAGGATCCCCCTGGCGTACCCCGCGCCCAATAACAACATCCCCTGACACCTCACCTCGTGCCTCGAGGACCGTCACGCCTTCTTGGTACAGACAGGCAACATACTCAATTAAACGAGCAGGTACCCCGACACCACGAAGACAATCGGTCAGGGCAAAGTGGCTAACTTTGTCAAAGGCCTTAGCGACGTCCAGAGCGGCAAGATGGAGCTGCCGTTTCTTGATACGAGCAAGCGAAATGACAGTTTGGAGAACTGTTAGATTCTCCGCTGTGCCATCCGCTGGACGAAATGCTCTCTGGACGTCACCTATCACACCAGCCACTTGGAGGCGAGATGCCAGAACTTTTTGGAAGTGGCGGAAGACCACCGACGAAATAGAAATTGGACGGTAGCCTCCAGGCCCACTTCCCCCTTTCTTTGGGATGAAAATTGTCCGGGCACGGGTCAACGCTTTCGGGGGTCTTCCAGATAGTAGCAGCAGGTTGAGGATGAGCAGCCTAACATTCTTTGGAGCTTTATTCCAGCGTCGGGCGGAAATACCATCGGGTCCAGCAGAAGTGGAGTTTTTGACACGGCACTTATGTGCCTCGTCATGAAGCACCGGTGTGCACATGATGCTGCGTAAGGAGTCCCTGGTGGAAGCTGGGAGTACCACTGGCTCACCGGAGTTGTGGCTGGGAGCGCCCATGAGAGGCTCCCAGTAATCCACAAACTCCTGGAGGGGGGGCATCACTTGTTCTTCCCCAGCTCCCTCCAGTACCTCAGCAGCTGCACAAGCTGCTTCTTCCACAAAAGGAGGAACATCACACACACACACACACACACACACACACACACACACACACACACACACACACACACACACACACACACACACACATATATATATATATATGTGTGTGTGTGTGTGTGTGTCTGTATATACCTATATATGTATATATGCGTTAAACCCCAGGATTCGTTAAAGAATCCCTCAAAACGCGTTTCATTGAACGAAATTTTTGAAAATTTCGTTTTAAGAGCCATTGCAATAGCTTCATTTTCTACAAAATTTCGCTAATATGGTGGGTCAGTGCACAACAATAAGCTTTACCGATGGGTGCGAAAAAAGTACTTTAACGATTTTGAAATGGAAGAAGATTCCATCCTGAGAAGCTGGCCGTCAACCGCATTCTCCTACGATAATTTTTCTAAGTTTTGCGCACTGGTGACATCAAAGCCCCGCGCTAGCCTGGTCAGTGTTACGACACCAGTACAGGAACTATAAAAAAAAATCATAGAACGAATACTACTCGTCATAGGATAGTGCGGGTGGCATTAATTTTCTTAGAATGTTATCTACGTCATTTCAAAAATATAAAATGAATACGTGAATAACATCCATTCAGATTTCTCACAACTACCGAAATGTAATTTTGAATTACATGCGTTATTGCACTATGTTATTGTACATAGGAAGAACCTGAGGGGATAATGATTATTTACAAGTCGTTTTTTCTTAGGAACGAATCCTGATGTCGAACCACAAGTATAAGGTGTATTAGTGTTAGTGAATTTTCGGACATACATGTAATATAATAACCAGTGAGGAAACTTCCACCGTTTTACACGAGCTAGTAAGCAGGAAAAAAGAAAAAAACGGAGGTGGCGATGATATTTTTTTAATCCGAATGTCAGAGACAGTTATAGCGTGCGTAATTACGGGGATGTTGGAGGAATTCTTCATAAATGCAGGCTGTCGCTCCAGCCCCATCTCCCGCGCTATGAACTCGGTTGATGTTGATTGTTATTCTCTCGACTCCCGGCCTGGAGGATCTCGGCCGGAGTATCTCATCGCATCCGCTGTCCGACATGTGTCCTTCCCGCCCTTTTGCCACTCGACAGGGCCCACCACATTCGGGTCAGTTCCACAGGGCAGCCCAGCGTTTCATTCTTGCCAGTAGAATGTCACAGCTGTGGGGCCAGACATGTTGTTGGGGCGCTAAAGTTGACTTCGACCGTAGAACCGGTCGACTGTAAATATTTCAGGTCGAGATAATATTGTAGAGAAAGTGAGGTTGGAGGGATCAACTCGTGAATTCTCCATTCACCAGATTCATACAACACATTACGATTCCTCGTTTAATCACTTAACAATAGCTGCAGCGTAACATCGTTTGCATTTCTGTAATTATCAGATCTAAACCCCCTCGCCACCCTATGTCTTAGGGTTGTTATCCTTTGCACAACTCCTCTATCGTTGGAATGAAATGAAGTAGCTGAAAATACATGTTATGGTGGTGCAGTGATGTTTGGTTTGTATCACATCAACTTTGGAAACCCAAAATCACACTCAATTTATAAAGCCCTCGCCCTCGTCCTCACGAAAAGTCGTAGATCTGTGAACTCCTTCAAAATGCTGAACAAACGTTTTACGTTTGTACACATCCAAAATTACATATTGAGCCATCAGGAATCAATGCAACTCAACCACGACACTAACACCACCTAATTGTCTTTTATATCAGTTTTGGCGAATTTTTTATGGAAAAGTCGCCCGCTTAATTGAAATATTATAAACGACTTCTCTCTTGAGATCATCGATCTCATAAGGCCAATGTGATTGGTCTTATGTGATAGATGTTTGAGATGGTTTATTACAAAGTAGTAGAAGTGTTTCTTTGCGGAGATGATTTCAATTTGATCCTCAATTATCAAAGCGATAAACGAAATTTCAGTACCTACACTTCGCTCTGTGTCGTAATGAGCGGGGAAATGTGCCATTTTGGCCGTTTTCCCCCTTTTTTCCATTTTTCCGTGAATAATGAGGTTCATTGCTTAATTTAGCGTGAAAAAACACCCCAAAATCATTTATTTCTTATTTTTGGGCGAGATTGAACCCACCCATTTTTGCGCACTTAAAAATTCGAGTAATAGGTCATTTTAAGATGTCCTTCTGAAGCTGTGTCTTATAGCAAGGCTTCATGAATAAGACGGACACCTATTAGAATCAATCCACGAGGGCCGAATTTTTGCGCCCGTTCCATGGTCCGTTCCACCCTATTTTATGTTGATTCAAAACATGTTGCTGGCATTAAAAGTGCTTCACAATTGTTACATGTCTAGTTCCAAAGAAGAAGAAGAACCTATTCAAGAAATCCAGGATGTAACACTGTGAGACGCATGCATCTTAAGTGAAATATTTGCCAATTTGTGTGCAAACATTGATCTACCAGTATTAAATTTTTATTTCGCGAGTCCTTCGCAAACAGTCCCAATTCCGGAACGGTGCGGAGGACGAGGTTTTTGCACTCAGCTGCCTTAATCCAACATCCGGTGGTTCTGCGTTGATTGTTTGGACGAGAATTCTCGGTTGTTGATTGGATCAGGTTCTTTATTTCATATATAACAACCCCTGTCTTCCACTGTTCCACGAATGACCTGTTATAGTCTGTTCAGAGGAAAAAGTGATAACAACGAGAAACGATTTAGTAAGGTATTCGGAGACCATTTGTCCGAAAACTATGCCGTTTCAAATCTTCTATAATTCAGTATAAAGTGACATGAGTATATTATTGAATATGAACCAACTTGGTTTAGGTAAATCGAGGAATAGTACTGTAGTGGATGAAAGGCATCTTATCATGAGATGGTTCGCCGGTGATCTGAAATGTAAAGGAGAAGTCCGGTGGCGTGGAAATCCCCCTCCCTCCTCTCCACTGCCAAGTTTATAAAAATACTAAGTATACCAATGTTTCAGACCATGTTGTTAGAGAGTTTTGAAAGAATTGAAGTAGTTAACGATATTGACTTCTACATGTTGATCTCCGGGTGGCCAAACGAGATTTTGCTGGCGATCTTGGGGCGATGGTTGTGGGGAACTGTGGAGGGGGGAGGGGGATCAGGTCTGTTCATTTTTGTAGATGCTTACGGATTCAGAGAACTTGGTATCTGCAACCATACAGCCTGGAAGGAACGAACCTACCGCGAGTTCTACCTAGGGGGTTACAGACGCCTGGCAGTGGGTGTGTTGACTGCCCTAGTCGTGGTCTTTGCAGATGCTGTATGAAGAGACTGCCGGGCGTCTTGGTCTCGAAGGGCAGCATTGATCGGGCGATGATGACGGATGTAACTGAGACAAAAGTGAATCAGCACCGGGCGTTTCCATCGTTCTTGTGGTGATTGAATAATGATTGTCTTTTTGTAGATTGAGCGATGTTGAATTTGTGGTTTTTATAAAGATTTACAGGTTTGTTTATATCCAAAGTTACAGGTGTGAGAGAAGAACTGTTTTGCAACTGTCAACAGATGCAATGGTCCATTCTTCAAGGATGTTTACTCAGGTCAGCGAGTTGCCATGATTCAAACCCACCAGGAAGGGCCTCCTGTAGAGAGAGAGGATAGGATGGAGAGTGAGATATCTATTCAAACTTAAACTGCCTTGGCTGTCCACTGTGTAGAATCTGTGTTTTGGCCAAATCAGGTATAAACAGTCACATGAATTTCGACTTATGGGACTCAAGTGGGAACCCGTTGACGACGTTTTCACGTACAACGTAAATCCGCTTGATAGTGCAAGCACTAAAGTTCTTTTTAGAGTAGCATCGTTATCCGACCCTCTAGGATGGATTAGCCCGGTCGTTTCTCGAACTAAGCTGTGTCTCAGAGAAATTTGGGAGCGGTCTACGTTTATTCATCAGGGTCGGAGGACGTTTAACACATTCCTTGTTACCCGAAACAGCAAAACACCCATATCTACTCCCGAGACACGCACATCAGTCCATTCTTATCTGCGATGCGTATCGTCAACGTTTGAAGGGGGCTACTCTAGGGCGAAATGTAGTTTGATCTTCTAGTTTGAAAGTGTCGCTCCTGAAAAGTTACGGTTTTCACCGTTACGGTGCCGACGAATTGTCATGAAAATGTCAAAATAGTTTTTTTTAGCGAATTTTTGAAGAAAATTAAGCTATTGCTCTCGCCTCAAAATTTGTAGAATGTGAATTTTTGAAAACATTTTATACAGAAATCCGTTTCAGGCTATTCTGAATCATATTATGAAGTTTAACGCATTTTTTTATGTATGTATGTATGTATGTATATATGTATATATGTATATATGTATATATGTATATATGTATATATGTATATATGTATATATGTATATATGTATATATGTATATATGTATATATGTATATATGTATATATGTATATATGTATATATGTATATATGTATATATGTATATATGTATATATGTATATATGTATATATGTATATATGTATATATGTATATATGTATATATGTATGTATGTGTCATTCCAGACGATAACTGTCCGTAGAATTGTGCTAGAAACGTCAAACAAATTTTTAAATGTTAAGGACACAAAACGAAAGTTCAAGTTCGTTGGCCAGCATGATCGGATTACATCTTCGGGTTGAAATTTCCAACAATGTAGTCAAAAATTTCAAAATAGCCTGTTTTTTCGATTTGTTGTGCGAAATAATTTTTTCAGCATACTAACATGTGGTATATTCGGAATCAGCGTAAAATTTCCTATAAGAATATGTATCAAGTTTTCAAAAATTTCAAAGTTGAAAAATCAGTCAAAAATCGAAATAATGCCGTTCGCTAGTTGTAAAAATCGGTAATATTTGCATGAAACATTGTCCGAATTCAGATTGAACTACTCTTATGGAAGTATCCCTGTATAACCAATCCTAGAACCATGCTGTTTAAAACGTAGGTAGTAGGTGCTTGTAAAAAAAAAAAAAAAAAAAAAAAAAATGTAATCACAACTGATGAGTTTACTCTGTGAAATATTCCGTCCTCCGATTTTCTCGGTCGCTCTCTTTAATGTTTTACGCTCAATTATTTTAGGACTTGATGTAGCTTTAATACTGACTGTGGCTTAGAAAATATCAGCCATGAAATTATGAAGAAGTTCTATTTATGTACGTACTAGCACGCAGACCCAAGGCCTCGCTCCGCTCGGCCGTCAGTAACGTTAATCTCAAGGCCTCCCTCCACTCGGCCATCAGTAACGTTAAGCCTATGAGTACCTCCTAATTATTTTTAATAATTTGATTCCATGTTTGTCTATCAAAATCATAAACTAAAATTTCTCTACACGATCAATAGCGACTGAAATGTCGAAGATTTCTTCAAAAATTCGCTCATGGGGTCATGCTGCATGACTGGACTTTTTTTTTTTTTGTAACTATTGCCCCTACACAAACCTGAAATTGGTTGTTACAGATCAAACTCCGAGACTAATAGATCGACTATTATGATATGGTCAGGGATTGTATTGGATATTAGTATGTATAGACTTATATTACTGGTATATTTGAAATTCAGTTATTTTGATAAGTACTTCGTCTCCAACAACGAATTGTACACTTTTTTTGGTACATTTTACAATAAGTGAGGAAGCTACGCTACCCGAACAACATGGAAGACGTTCTATATTGTAAATTTGGTATCTTTACGAAATTTTATCACCCCCCCAATAACTATGTTTTTCAGTGATTGAGTGATTGAGCTTTGTCGTGTTGGCTTCTTTTTTTTCTTTTTGTCGCCGTGTAATCGTAAGATGTCAGAAAGCGCACGGAGAGGATTCGCCGACTAGACGTCTGACCGCACCTTGCCAACTTTGGTGATGACTAGCTGAAGCATCGCGTGACTGAGATTGGCTATAATAGCTCAACCACGCATCAGGAATAGTAACTAGAGAATACAAAGGGGTCTGGCAGATCCCCACCTTTACGCGCCTTCCGGAAAGTTGAGGAAGTAAATGTTAAGTCACTAAGGTAACAGTTGGAACCACATGCTAGGTCACCTAAAGGGATGAAACTATGTATTATCACACTATAAGAGCAGGAGATACACGTTTATCAGAACAGAAAATTTGGAGAAAGAGGGTGAAGTACCGTGTCCCCCACTATTCCAGTGTCATAGTTTTTCTTGTGACATCAAATGACAAGACTGACCTTGACTAGGAGATGATATCGTGATAAAATAAAGGAGTAAACTCTACCTCATCTGTACATTAAAACGAAATCATAACATTAAACCGTATGAAAATGTTGCTTATGTAAATGCATGTTTGTTTTAATGCTGCCATCGATCCAACGTTGATTATATAATACGAATATTATAACTTCGACAACATACATAAAGTGCCTATTCAAAACGGTTATTAAAACCAATACCTATCATCATTTTGATACCTACCGATCACCAAATGCTGTCATGTTATGAACAAAATTATAAGAAACCGGAATTTTCTTAAAATTATTTTTATTCGTTAAGTAGTTTTAATTAATTAATTTTGTATGATTATTAATGGGGTAGAAATATATTTTAAAAATTAAGCGGAGGGCAAGGGCTATATAAATCACATAAGGCTACCCGACGGAAGCAGACTGCATAGCGTTGGTGAATATTGGCAACTTAACGAAATTGATATTGTTTCTAATATGAATGATTCGAATATGATTTGAATACACAAATACTGTTTAAAACAAGGGTGTATTAGTGGGAAATATGAAGGGATATTTATTTGCGACCACGTACTTTGATATGACTGATGATGTCGCGAGGATGCCCATCCGATCTTGTTCATCGTAGTTATAAACTGATGGAATGAAGCTCTGGTAGAGCGCACAAATAAGATAGGAATGTGATGGGAAATATCGGTAACAGGTCAGTTAAGGGACAATGGACTAGTTTAAGGCCAAAAGGTATATAATTTGAAGCAAGAAAGACTTCACTGGGAGCTAGGGAACTAACCGGTTGCGAGCATGATCAAGAAGAGAGAATATGAGTTTTTCATGGCGCCCAAAACGTTGTAAGGTTACGAAGGAACTACTTTTTTTCGTTATTAATCAATTGAATCAGTATTCAAATAAAACTTGCATGTAAAGAAAAAACAAAGGTTGTTTGTTATTATTTGGTAAAATATTTTATCAACGAAAATTAAATTAATTATTCAAACCTGTAAAATGTATGTTGATGTGTGGATGAATAAACAAAAAACTTATTGCCTAGGTAAATAAAACAAGAGAACGAAAACATCTGAACAAATGTATTAAAAGGTTTTAAAGGTTTTCACAGGTGCCTATTTAATTAGGTCAACTAAGAATTCTAGGTTACTGAGAATTCACGATCTTCCATACCATTCATTCTCGTTCAGAATAAAGACCGACACTAGAATGATATTAATTATTTTCAAAACTTTTAATCACGAATAGCTTGAGAAATTCAGATTCAGATTTTAAGAACATAGCACATCGTTCCATATCTTGGTCGAAGTATTCTTAATTTCCTTAAACAAAATGTTAGGAAAATTAGCTCGATATTATAACGTTTACATGAATCAATTACAGAATCTTTGAAAAGCTTCACTGAATGTAAATATTTGCTCTTGATGTCAATCGTTGCACGCTCGGGACTCCTCACAAACACAAACACCTACAAATGAGATATAAATCAGTTCATAGCGATTTTCACAGTCTCATAAAAGCACTGGGTTGCGCACTAGTATCTACGGATTTATTTTCCTCTGCATTTAGGAAAAGTAGCAAAGCAGAGTGAGTATACGACGATGAAAGACCTTACCACATTTTACGTAAGCGGATCCGAATCCAACAGGTGGGTGAAAGTCTATAACTCTGACAAACCGTACTTTAGCGTCACGTAAATCCGTAAGCTCACGAGGGAGGGACGGTTTTTCGTGCTGTTTGTTATTCCGGGAGAATAATATATGGTGATGTGAGAATCCTAAAGTGCAATAGAGCTCTTCAGGCTGCGACGCAGTCAGAAGGCGATGTGTCCAACTTCGTGAAACACATCTAAGAAGAATAAAACCATGCTTTTATGTTATAGAAGATACTTTTTGCGAGTTTTAGACGAGAATTGAGACATTGCGATGCTCCAACAATTCTAAAATTGAATTTTCCAAAATTATCATCATAGAACGATTCTAAGAGTCACATCATGCTGTGTTCATTCTTAGGTCAGAGAAATCACATCCTGACTCCTTGTGTTTTCTTGTGTCGATTATCGATAGTCTGCTAATAATAAACGGGCATATATAGCATGTCCAAGTGGAATTGAGAATTTTCCAAAACGAATTGAGAATTCCCTAAACCAAACTGAGAATTTTCCAAACCAATGTGAGAATTTCCAAAGTAAGAATATTTTAAAGAAATAATGACGGCAATTTACGTCATACCTCCTAATTAGGAATGAAATTGTACAAAACACCAGTATATAAAAGAAAGAAATTCGCATTCTGCATTAAAAAAATCCACATTTTCCATATTATTGAGAAACATTACAGTGAGAAATCAATAAAGCGGGTTTTCAACTGCTGGGTATGTCAGCTGCACGAACATGTCCATAATCGAATTCGTACAATCGGCAGATGAAAAGGTGCAGTTTGCACAACACACACCAGATTGTTGGTTGCAGATTTCCGGATTTCTCTTCGCCTTATTTTTTCTTCCACCAATACCCAATATTCAACTTCATACAGGAACTGATACGACAGATCCGGGTAGGTGAGCCGTTCTGCATGAATCTGCGTACCCTACTCGGTAACCGTAATCAACTTCAATGCCATGAGACGACTAGTACACTCAACGGTACAATAAGGTAACATATCTACTACCTATGTTGAAAAACACAAAACAATGAAGTTTCTGGATCGTGTCCATTTTAGTTTGGAAAATTCTCAATTCGTCTTGGAAGTACTACAAACTTGACCGTCTAATTATTATTTAATCTGCTATGATTTGTGCTCTACACTTCATTGTTCATTCATTTGAGTGATGAGAACAACTATTTTAGGTTAGGAAGGTTAGTATTTCTCACCCGCATGACAGACTAATATTGTCGAGATGCAATTATAATTTGCGGAAACTACTCAATTCACTCATTGATCACGACCACCTTGAGCTTAATATTGTAAAAAATGTTACTTAAACCAAGAAAGCCTCTAGAATATAAAAATACTAATTTATGGCAAATTACAATCTGCAAACTACGAGGAAAAAAAAAAACATCCAACTTTACCACCTCAAGCTGGTGATTGTATATTTCTTGTACCAGCTTGGTAAACTTTAAGTGAGGTGTCGCCAAAACTTTGATCTGTGATATTTCTTTCTAGCCAAAATTTAAAGATCTCCGATCCTTTATTATTTAGTGGGTACTAGGTACGTGTCATTAAAGTAAAAGTACCTATCAAAATGGTCGAAAAAGGATTGGATAAATTTCTGGTAACTCCCGGGCAAAATTTTCCGTTATATTCACAATACAAAATGTGACCAGCAGTCATGCCTGGAAAATATATAGGTAGAAATAATTTTCGGATAGTTACCAGTCACTTTATTCTTTGATATAACTTGAAGGAAGTTAGCTCATTAACAACAAACACTTGTCACGTCAGTGGAACAGAAACAATAAATTCTGAACATATTATGTCCAATTGTTCCCCCCAACCCCACCTTCTTCGCTTAGCCAAAAATACGGTGAGAAAATTTATGATAAGCCCTTACCAATAGTTTAATGCAGCCTAGACTTTTGCTAATGAAACTTGTCATCTTTAAAGGTGTTATTGGAGTTAGTTGGTACAATACTGTATTGAAAATGTCGTTAAGAAATTCTTTCAATCATTAAAATAATATTTACACTACTATTCTTTATTCCGATCATGTAATTTTCAGACTAGTTTTTTGGACATGGCTCTGATAATTTTCAATATCATTATGACTAGTGTTGTTTTCTTGCTCGCTTCGCTCGCTCGGTGAGGGATGTATAGATGCGATGGGATGTCCATCCCGAGTCCAGGAAAAACCCGGTTGAATTCCGACGTGAGAAGGGAATGTTACTCGCTTCGCCCGCTCGGGGTGGTATATTTATAGTCGGAATTAATTCTTCTGTTATTTTCTGCACATTTTTGGTGACTTTTGAGGCGGAAAATTCAATTACTAATACATGTCTGCCTACAGGTCATCACAGACTCAGATATAATTAATACATATAATCGTTATATCCCATCTTTGACGAATTTCGGAGATGACCATTCGACCGAGGTGGTTATCAACATACCATCGAGATCTTTCGCGATGTTTTTCAAGGGATTTTAATACACAGTACATACGTTTCGAAGGAATAGGAAGAGCGGTAGCTCAAAATACACGCATTAGAAGGAGTCCCACCTCCCTCCCGCCCTCCAGCCCAAGGTTCGGGTGAGAGTACAAAATTTTAAAATTTCTTATGCACCCTTTCGGAGAAATTCAAGAAAATCCTCCCACACGCTGACTCCTCCCACTCAGCCGTCTCGCCGTGCATAGCTCTAATATAATAAATATAAGAGATAGAAGATTTTGAGGTGATAGTGGAACAAAAAATACGACAATAGCCAATTTGAACATTTCATTTATGATGGTTAAGAGTTAAATTTGTGTTTTACGTATTCTTTACCATCCTTTGGTGTGCGGTTATTTTGGCGTTGTTACTTGAGCAGCAGAGGATAGGGTTGAAAAGTATTTGATATTCCACTGTAGAACTTTCCGGAATCGGTTTTCTAGCAACACATTTAAATTAGAATTAGGTATGTGTTAATCATGTGATCTAGTTCTCCAGTGCAAAGCATTTTTAGTGCAAGAACTAGCAAATATGTATGAATGAATGAAAAAAAAATTGTTTATTTGGTATTCAAAAAGTACAGAACAAAAGTAGCGCATGCATCTAGAGCAAGAACTGGCCAACTTCCCGGAGAGTTGAGAGTATTTGGAATTCAAAATTTAGATTTTTGTTTCTTTCAAATTTACATTTTTCAAGTTTTAGAAAAAATTTTCTAACATTTGTTTCTTAATAATTTTTTTTTTTACCCAGTTTAGTATATCCATCATTAATAATGTTCGATGCTATAAACTATTGTTGTTACATGGATTACCAGTCTTTTATTCAGAATATTACCTATATTATCTTGTTAAATAGTTCTCGTTGTTGCTAATATTAGGACACCTGTTTAGATTCGGGCGAAATAGTTAATACACTGCTATGCTTTTAATAAGATATTATTTGAAATCATAAGTTATTTGCATATTTGGTTCATTAACACATGTGCTTTTTTTTTTTTTTTTTTTTTTTTTTTTTTTTTTTTTTTTTTTTTTTTTTTTTTTTTTTTTTTTTAAATCCATCAGCCTACGAAAACGGAATTGATGTTTTGTGTATAGCATGTTCCAACCTTTCCCGTTTTGACATTGGATTGCTTCCCTCGATTCCAAATATATCTTGCCGAAAAACATGTGACAGAACTCCGTCATTATGGGTCATTTGCCGATGTGAGGCATTGTCTCTTAATCCATTGAATTACACATTGAACAAATTAAGCAAAGGGCTCCAACATTCCACAACCTAAGATTCAAACCAAGCTGTTCACATCTTGCTCTCGCTAACTACTGCATCACCCTCATCGTTTTGATTTTCAGATGAGGGGCATTGATCCAAAGAGGAAAACACGTCCAGATTTCTGAAATCGCGAAACACACATCCAGGTGCCATGCTGTAAATTATGATACGAAAAGTATCTAGGACACCTAAAATACCTATGCAACTTCGTTAAGGGCACTTGGTACCCCCCCAAAAATGGCAAAATTCGTGACCCATTATCTTGGCACTCGTTGGGCCGATTTCGATGATATTTTTTCTAACTGATAGATCTTGTAAAGATCTAAAGATCTGCGGAATCAGATTGAAAAAATATTAATTAGCCGCATTACAATATCGAAGCCAATTTCGGAAATGCTGGTGGTATTTGAGGTAACATCGATTATCTGTCCCATAATTACAATAACTTGTTTTGATAAACTATTCCCTCAGATTTGTACAGTAGGTTGAGAGATAACTTTCCAAAGAAAGAAAAATGAATTCGGTTCAGTAGATCCCAAGATAGAGGGTCTGATGCGCAAAAATATGCTACTTTTCAGGAGAGCCATAAAACGAAAAAGTAACGATATTCGCGCTTCCGCGACGTTTTGGTGAGCTAATATGACTTGAATATGTGTGAATGAGTTAGTAACCTCAATGACTTCACTTCACACAATCAGAGCATAGTACCAACCGACTAGAATGATAAGATGATAACAATGATAAAGTGTTCTGTTATTCTATGTTGTTTACGTTTCCACTTGTCCGTGCATCTTTCCGTGTTCGGTTTGCCCGCAATTCGTTTAGTCCGTATAGTTTTAGTGCTATACGCAATGACGAAAAGTAAAAGAATATTCAAGAAGGTCAACCATATCGCGAATTTCTCCATGAAGTTGCGTGAAGATGATTCTGCGTTCTAAATTTGCCACTTACCATCCAGCTCAAGTCTTTCACCCGGCTCTCATCCTTTGGCTTCCTACGATCCTTCCATTCCTGGAACTTTTTTCTCTGAAACCCCTCTTTTTCCTAGCACTTCATCCGGCAACTCAAGCTGGTTATCTTCCTCCAAGAAGAAATTAGGATTTGGATTAGGATTAGGATTTGTAAGTACCAGTATTTTGGATATGATCGACTTTCCCTAGCTGTTTGAATTTGAAGAAGCGGGGGCAGCGGACTATGAGGCGGGCAACTTCTAATTTGTGAGACATTTGAATTTTGTAAATATTATACGCAATATATTATCTTGTTCAGGAATGAATCTAGTTTTATTTAAGACAAAAAAAGAAAAAAGGTTGAAAATTTTTTGTTGGGGAGTGCCCTTAAGTAACAATTTTGTGCCGAAATTTGGTTTTATAAGACAGAGTTCAAATGATCGATTTATTCAGCAGCTCTAAAAAGAAAGTTAGTTAATTTCTCCAGGACTCCCGGCTCCATCTGTTTGCATTCCCTCGTTCCAGTTTCAGGATTGTATTTTATTTTAGTTTTTTTCTTTCTTTCACCCTCTTATTGAATCGAGGGTTGAGAAACGTCTGGGAGATTGGTTTTCAATATACACTCGGCTCCGGTTGGAAAAAGCCCCGCAAGCCCTGAAAGCGATACCTCATCCTTCTCGCAGGTTGGCGCCCTGGATAGGAGTAAATGCTATTGCCATCCTCAACGACGCACGGTGGCTCCAACAGACCGTGTAAACTTACTCCATCATCCAACTAGCTCCCGCCCTGATCCGCTTTAACTGTCGTACGGGTTATCTGATGGAATATAAATCACATCGATTCAAAGCAGGATGCGGAGTCGACCTTGTTGTCTGACACCAACGGTACATCACACAAGGCGGTTACGCCCGTACTGCCGGAGGAGCAAGCACAGGAGGAGGTACAAGCTGGATCTCACAATAGGCGTATTAAGAGGGAGGGTTCGAGTGGAAACAGTTTCGTGCTGGAATAACAACAAAAAATAATATAAAAAGTACTAAAATTTGAATCTTCCCATTAAATTATTATTTGTTTCCATAGTTTTTATAGTTTTCCAAGTCAACCATACATTTTAGCAACTTTTCGTAAAAAATGAAGCTATTGCAATGGCTTCAAAAATTTCAATTTTTTTCATTGAAATCCGTATTGAGGTATTCTGAAACAAATCCTAGAGTTTAACGTTTTTTTATTTAAATTTAAGTGTCATTTCAGGCGATAACTCTCCTTAGGATTGAGATGAAAAATTCTGATCTTGCGCCAAAAATCAAACTTTCTAAATGAAAGGATGAGTTTGTTGGTCAGCACTTTTTGAGCTCGTTAAATTGGTCAAATTTCAAAAAATGCACTCCAATTGCCAAATTTTAAAACAGTATAACACAGTATAATACGATAATTTACGAATATTCGGTCATTTGATCATGCTGCATGATTGGAACTTTATATCAACTAAAACAGCTCCACAGTATGAACTATGTTTTAACAACAATCTCCCTTAGGCATGTAATCAAACCAGTTTGATTAGATAAATTGCTTACTTTGCTACATTATGTTTTATTGATAATATACTTACCTATCCTTTATCTTTGTGATAGCTACATAAGTTTGATATCTATCAGGATATTGTTTCTAATTTTGAAGATGTTGAAGAAATTGAAAGAAGCGACGGCGTAAGAAAATACACATTTATAGACCAACTCTCAAGAACCTTAACACCTCGTCACATAGTTAACCACAAGTGTAACTTCGATGTCATGTTATCATGCTATACTCGATATCTTGTTTATAACCAAATAGCCGATATTTCGTGTAAGAGCCTAAACGTGTTGGATGGCTTTGGGCATGCAACCAACTTTCCATGATGCCACTATGAGTCTTACTCTCTCACCCACACGGTGAATAGTGATATAAATATAAACTAAGATGTTCCACCTATATATATATATATATATATATATATATATATATATATATATATATATATATATAAATTTATCGAATAATAGGTACAAATATAAACACAGATATAGAAATAATCAACGTTTCGCTATTTTGCGTTATCAAGATTAATGAAGAAAAAGGTGTTTTTATGTTGTCGGTGTTTGGGCAGTCTTGATCACCTGATAAGTATTGTGGGTTGTGTTGGAGTTCAATTTTGAGTCAACAATAATTTTTGGTGAAAACATTTTTCAGGTCAAAGAATTTTTCAAATTTAAAAAAACGTTGTTTTTCCTCGGGGGGATCAGCCATAAGAGTTCAGGCCCGGCGGCTTGAGAGCACCCAGAACCCAAATTCGAGCTTGCTCCGCATAGTGAAGAAGCAGTGGATTCTCTTCCCGCAGCCTCTTGAGTACTCGAACATCATAGCAGTCATTAAAACTTCGTTGATGTACTGCTGCATGACGGTTAACTGGCTGGTTCCCCCGTCTATCAGTCGTAGAACGATGATTGTTGATTCTCTCGTTCAACTGTGTAGCTTTTCCAATGTAGAAAGCGTCACACTGCTTGCAAAGCAATTCATAAACGCACATCCTGCTTTGACAGTGTGCCGTTCCCTCTACTTTGTATGTTAGTGGGGTATTAGGAGAAGAGATTTCCACTCCTGGATGTATTATACCACACATCTGGCACCGGGGATGATTGCATTTTTGTAATCCAAGGGATGGCTCATATGGCGATAAGTGCGCCTTGTGTGTGAGCATATTGCCCAAGTTAGATATATATATATATATATATATATATATATTATTATCTGCTTATTAGCGTCATTTCTAAGAGTTGATATGACAAAATACAGTAATTTTTTCGATATGACTGTAATTTTTGACCTAAAATTGTACGGATTTAATGGTAATTAACGAAAACCTTTTCATAGCGTGTTTCTTTACCCTTCTGATGGTTGAATGGCGAAGAAAATGTTTGCTCCAAGTTGCTCCTTCAAGAGGAATTGGATTTCAATGTTTCGCAACCAAATGAAAAACAGCTTTTCGAGACATGTTCTTGCTACAAACATATCAGTTGTCATTTTAAAGCCTCTTGAGAATTTTTTCTCCAATTAAAAGAGAGTGTCGCCTGATCGCAAGAAACTCCTCAAATTGTTTCCAGTATTCCTATAAAAAAATTCAAAAATTAAAAAAAAAAAAAAAAAATGGAAAATTCATCTGGGAAATGATTTGATAAAAGAATGAAATGACATGAAATTCCTGGATCGAGTTATTTGTGATGTTCAGAGCTAGGTTTTGGTAAGCTTTTGTACTAGCCTGTACAAGTATTTGTACTTTTTTAAATTTTTTGCTAGATAAATCATTTGGAATTCATCACCGTGTTTTATAGGACAAAGCACAAGCAGTTGTGTTGGAGGTTCGCTGACACGTGGAACGTTAATCCATCAGCTGCTTTTTTCTTTTTTTTTCTTTCATTTTTTAAGGTAATGTACCTTAAAACCCTTTTGTTGTTGCTGTCTGACTAAAAAAAGTTGATGTTAATATTGTGAAGAAGATGCAGACGACTCTTGAATACACATGCGTCTTATACCAACAGACTTGGGACCCCCGACGGAGGGTTGGCTCACCTGAACTGGGCACTTTCCAGGATTTTTACTAAGGGACTGACTTTTTGATGTTAGGTATGTATTTTTTAGATGCGAGCTTACGAGCAATTAGACCACCAAACTATACCTACACATCATTATGAACTATTTGACCAATTAATCTGAATTTTTACTAAGGGATTCACTACTTGATGTTGGGTACTTTTTGAGATTCGAGCTGGCGAGCTTGAGATGCGAGCTTGCGAGCATCCAGAGCACTAAACTATGTGCATCCTTCTAATGTATTAACACACTAAATGGATTTGAATATAACGTGGGAACATATACGGAACATTTTGACTGGGCAAATAGTTCCGTATGTGTCGCCACTTTTTCAATTCCATACTTATCATGTACGCAAAGCAGAAAGTTAATATGTCATGAAAACATGGGAAAGATTTGATTCTGAGGATTCCGAAACTGTCGTCAAATTCAGTTTTTGATAGGATAATGACAGATTTACAATGGTTCGATATTTGGGACAGATACGGAACTACACCCATTGTTTTAGGCATCTGCTGCCTCATTCGCCCAGAAAGCGTTTTTAAATTTTGCAGAAGTTTTCCCCTCGACTTTCAATACCTATTTAAATAATGCCACAGTTCAGTGTTCTGATCGAACAGATACTTCGGTTATTCGGTTTTTGCCGAGCTCCATTCGGGATTCAGTCCATTGTGAGTCGGATGGTATGGATGATTTATACAGATGATGGCCGATATTTTCGAAGTTGTTCCCTGTCATTCCATGAAAAGCCCAAAGCCGCCGTACTACCCGTCCGAAGGCCCCGTTCCCTATAATTAACAGGACGCTTCAGGAGGAATATTGGAGGGGGTGCGCCCCTGAGGACAGCGTGACGAGCCTGATGCGATTGCCAATCTCGACCACTATCATCACTTTGCCAGGTTCAGCGGTCAGTTCAGAGGCGCCAGGCGATGAGGGGTGAATGAGATATATGACCTCCGGCGCCCCCACCGCCCACCATCAGCACTTCCTACGGTCAAACCCTCTCACCATCCACCCATCACCACCACTGTTCCATCCTCACGTCTCTCAGGACCTTAACTGAAACCTCTGATGAGCTTGCTGACTTTCAGAGTAAATTGGAGTGGCCGTCGGCTCGGTGAAGGCTGGGAGGCTAGGGTATTAATTGGGAAGATCTTCTCTGTTGCGCCTGATTTAATTGGACCGTTTTCCTCCACTTTACCACCTGAAAACCTTCACTCATCGTCAGTGTCTGTTTCAGTAGAAGTGACTGAAGCCACTTAAAAATGTGGCGAGTGGGAGACTTATTTGTAGTAGTGCCTAATATTCTGATTAATGGTAGTGTGCTCATTATACTCATTATCATTATCTGTATGTAATTTCAACTCTTCTGAGGAGCACAAGTTCACTGAAACTTATTCAATATTCCATATTCCATATATTATATTTTGTAAAATATCTGTGCCTTTTTGGATAGTCATAGTTTTGTGATTTTTATTATTTTATTTATTTATTTATTTATTATTATTATTATTATTATTATTTTTTTTTTTTTTTTTTTTGTCTTGAAAATCCCGATTACGAATTCGGGTAATTAGTCACTAGATTAAGCTTTAACTAAAAAAATTATATATTATTTGATAAATCGATTAGCGTGAGGGTTTATTCGGGGTTTTAAACCCATTTTGCTGGATCATGCGCATCGCTTATCCTTTCCAAAAGTGGATATTTGTAAAACTAGAGTAATCTAGTGAGACCGGAAAAAACTTGAACTCGTTGCGTACACGAATTTCGGGAAACACAGTTCAAAAATCAATGGCAAGAAACTAACGTTTTTCGTGAAAACAGGACTGAAATCTTAGGAAATTTGATTCTTTACAGTTTTGGGTTGGTCAAAATCCTGGAAACACATTGCATGCATGCATTACAGGGACGTCCCAATGACGGGATTGTATATAATTTTGGTGCGAGTTGAAGTGAGAGTTGAAACAAAAATATGACATCTTGGAATTTCCCTTCCCCCCATTATCCCCTCCACCAACAGTAATTGCCTTCATAAAACATCCAGCATGAATTTTGAAACTCCTGACAAATATTCCAAAACTGGAACATATTCATAATTGAACAATAATATTGATCACGAAAAACCGAAGAGAATAGTTAACAAGTCATGATTTATTACAATTACCCCCTACATTCATCCACTTCCATGACGAAATTTGGAACTCCTGATATACCTTCCAAAACTAGATCAAAGTCATAATTGAACAGGAAAAGAATCACGGAAATATAACGAGATTAGATGATACATCATGATTTATCAGTATTACCCCCTCCTTTCACCAGCTCCCATGATGATATTCGTAACTCATAATATGTGATCCAAAACTAGAGCAAATTCATAGTTGAGCAAAAAAAGAATCACAAGAATCGGAGGAGAATTGTTAAAACATCATGATTTATCAGTACCTCCTCCTTTCACCCCCTCCCATGATGAAATTTGAAACCCCTGACATATTTCAAAAGTATATCAAATTCGTAATGGAACAACACAATAAACACGAGAATCGGTCGAGATTTGTAGCTTAGACAGCGCTTGAAAGAATCAGCAATTATCCTCTCCACCTCCCACCTCGACAGCAAAGCCGAAATTCCATTTGCTGCACAACTAGACTAAAATTGGAATCAAACAAAATAAGAATCACGAGAATCTGTCAAAAATTGTAGCCTGGTTAGCGTCGACAAAATTTGTCGAAAAAAACTTATTTTTTTTTTGCTTACCCTCTTAATTTTCCATGTTCCATCATGGAATTCAAAATTTTCGAGGTTCGTTGAACAACAAGACTAAATTTAGGACCGAAAAAAGAAAGAATCTCGGGAATCGGTTAAGAATTGTGGCCTGAGCAGCGTCGATAAAATTTGTCACACACACATGGTACTCACACAGACATAGAACTATAGTTTTTTTTCACGGATTCGGTCTTAGAATGGGCTGAAACGGATTTTTATGCAGTTTTTTTTCTTCTCATGTTTGGGTTGTCCCCCACCCCCCTGAATCATTTCCAATAGGCGTCCCTGTTTTTAATGAAGCCTTGCCTATAAGACATAGCTTCAGAGGGATGTCCTAAAAGCTTATAGTTATAGATATCAAACTGAAAAATTGTGGAGTTGACGCCTCGTTAACAGTTCTGGCATCGCGGGGCCAAAACCTATAAAGCTCGTGGGATTTCCTAAAAGTCACCTCCCTCCCCTCAATGTTTTCCATAATGTTTGAAATATCGAAGTGAAACTTGCGAAGCGTTTTTTGAGTACCTGATATCTAGTTACAAGCAAACAAAAATCAGGAAAAAGAATCGAAAGCTTCCGACAGTAGGCGGGAGTACTTTGAATATTTTTTTCTCTATTTTTCCCGAGTGACCCCTCATTTTGTGGATTTTTTTTTCCAGCGCAGAACACGGTGGCGAAGCCATTTCACAATATCTATTTTTAGAAAAAAAAAAAAAAACCGTGTTTCTCCATGACTTATCAGCTTCGCTCTAAGAATGGAATGAGATATCGCAACTCTGGCATCACCATCGTAGTCAGCGCTAAATATTTGTAAAATGGAGGGATGGTGTTATTTTTTGGACATCCTCTATAAGATGCCCACACTCCGAACTTCAAGTCGATGCATCCGAAAGAGCAGCTTGTATCGCGTAAAAGCAAATAAGATTTGTTCCAGCGTGGCCAAGAGAACGTCAATAGAACACACCTAATCCAGAACGAGAACTCAGTTGGTGGGGATGAGTTCACGAATTTTTCAGTTGATATTTCATCAACCCAAACGCTGGATCGCAAACCTACCTTTCTCAAGAATCAAACTCCCTTGCCAAGAAAAATTATGTTTCCTGCAAGTCAAACTACAATGTCTGTTTATACAAGTCACAGAATGATTTAGTATGATACCATTAAATACACAAAGTGATATTCATGAGGCAGAATACTAGCTTGGTACCGTGTGAAAAGACTTATACTAAGTGATAGCAAAGGAGGTTACACCTCTCAGCGAGGTTATCTTTTTCCTGATCAGTTCAGGACCCTGCCTTCGTTTCAGCTCATAACCCAGCTCGTGACTTTTGGAGCGCAGGAACACTTCAGGGTCAACACAGTACATGAACTGAACCACTCTGGAACGTGACAGTAGCTGCACAGAGCGAATGCGCCGTACAAGTGCATAAACTCAAGCAAGCTGGAACAAACCTATAGACAATTACACAAGTGCAGATCATGTTGAAGTAGAGCCTCACTGCGTTCGGAAAATACGCTATCAATGGTGTATGACATGAGTCAAAACAATCAACATTCCCTCAGTCTTGGCATCATCGTCCATATCATTGAAATGTTTAAATCTTTATGTAGAGACAATATCAATATGTTCTCAAATAATTCATGCAGCTGAAGACGTCTGTAGCCATGTTTTGTACATGTAGCATCTGAAACATTTGATGAATATTGCTTAGCGAATGTCACCAGTATGCGTGATTTAGATAATCGCCAAGACCCACCATCGCCACCTTAGCATATGACGGAGCTTGGGTATTAAATATGAAGTTTTTTTTTTTTATTTTTTTTTTTTTTTTTTTTTTTTTTTTTTTTTTTTTTTTACATGAACTTACCGCCGAGTACCATCCGACATAATAGAATAATCACCGAAAATTTTGGGGATGTATGTTTATTAAGGGGGATACTTGCTAATTACCTATTTACGTTCGTTCAGAAACACAATACGAACTACACATTTCTTGAAAGGCTGGAACGATAAATTCGTTTACCGATTAGATAACAATGGTAACTTAAAATTTGCAGTGCATGTAGAAATCGCACTTTCACCTAACCAGGAGGTAGTAAGGATAAGTTCATTTGCAGCATGTTTCCGAACTGCACAGATGAAGATTCTTACGGAAAGATTTTGCGACGCAGCACGGATAAATCAATGTTTAGCAGTTACAATCTGCTGTCTGTCGTAAAGTATAGGTCAAACAGAAGATGTGTTTTGCATGTCTACTGCCTCGATCGGTTGCCACTGAGCTAGCTTTCGTCTAGCGGACGGTCGCTAACACAAGGTTTCTTTGTATCAGGCTCAACTCTCAACCCATTAAAAATAAGTTGGCTTTATTGAACTTGTTCTCAGATATTTGAATGAGTGTTTAGAAGATGGGCGTATGCTAAAAATGACAAAAGAGAAGAAAGCGGTTTTGGTGTCGTAAACTACCGATAAATTGCAGTAAAATGCAAATCAAAGAGAAAAGACTAGTGCTGGCAATGATACGTCTAAGGGGTATGTTATCAACAAACTGAAATTTTTTTGAAAAAGTGAGTTTTGGTAGTATTTTTGTCCACCTGAAAAGTTGCAAAAAATAACATACGCCCTTCTTCTAGACACCCATTCAATTGTTGTTACTATAGGGATTCGTCACAGGCACCAGCCAACTAAAATTTCTTTATAATTACATAACAATAGTTTCATCCCTAACAAGAATAAACTAAAATACCTAACAGACTTTCACTGCATCATCATAATTTGGACAGATACGGGGTGCGGGTGGGGTTTTTGAAAAAACTGTCTGTCTGTGTGTTGTGTATACTGCCAATGAAATATGTATACCCCTTCCCGTCCACTCTTAAGTAACCAATGAAGTATTACTTCAGTAGTAAAATTATTTCAACTTCCCACAAATGAGTTGAACAACTCTTTCTGAGTTTGTCTTCAAGATTTTCCTTGGAAACACATCATTCTACATTACAGTCATTCCTCATACATCCGAATAGGAAAACACCATCCACTTCTTCAATCAAGAACGGAACCTGTTATATTTCTTGGTTGAACAAAGCTGCTCGCCGGCGGGTTGACCCGAGATTCTTTTTAACGAGCGGTAGGTACACTTCGTACCGGAAAAATATTTCGCTGAATGGTTTTTGACTCGGTGATTATATTTATTTTTCCAGCTTCGAAGGAAGTGGGCGGAAGAGAGGTGGAAGGAGGTTCTGGTAATGGGGTCGCGCTGTCGTAGGTTAAAATGGCCGAGAAGTGGTGTCAGAGGCAGCGGTCGCTGCAGACTCAACAACATCTCAAATATCGCTGTAGAAAAAGGAACCGACAACCGGGAGCTCTACGAGCGTCCGTTATTGACTGACTTCATGGACTGTCCACTAACGAGGAGTCGAACTAAACGAGGTACGCATGGGAAATGGAGAAGAGATTGCGAGACGGGCAAGGAATTAAATTAACAATCGCCGAAGTGATTTTATTGTTTGATGGCATGTTTCATTCATTACATAACTTGTAGTTGCCGAATTTTAATGAAGGGTTTTGGTTTATTCTGAAACAAAGAAAGTTATGCAATTTATGGGAATATTTAGGGGAAAACTATTGTGCCCTCAAAATCTCTTGGTCCCATGTTGCGTTTTAACGCTTGGGTTGAATAAGCGTTTGCCCTCCGTATGCGTGCCGTTCAATTTCCATCCGATTTCAATGAAAATTTCATCGATAATGAAATAGAATTGTATACTCCTATATAAATGGTTTTTGGATCAATGGTATACGCGCTACATTTTTATGAGAAAGTGTGTGAAAAACAAGTTGTGGTACCGTTGCTGCCAAGCGCGATATAGAGTCCTGAAAGTCAAGGTTGTTTGTGGCAGCTGAGATATGAAGCAGCACAATGTCAATGTAGCTAGTTGTAAATATGTGACCTTCAGACTGATTCAGACCCCGGAAATCAATATTTTTGAGGTAAAACTCAATTTTGTGGTTTGTTGGATGTTTGCATAGGTAGAGGCAACCAATGGGTTGTTCGAAAAAACCATAGATAATTCATAGTAATAGGCAATATCCTCCGATTGTATTTCATATTTAATGTGTGTATACCGATTCATTCTTTCTTTTTTTGTGTTTAAAATTTGTATATTCTGATACACAAATTTTTATATGCTGATACAAAATTTCGATTGAACACCGGGAGGAAACGGGAGAAGCCAATTACTGGCGTCAAGAAGTGACGATGTCACCTAATGGCGTTGTCTTTGGTACTTCAGATGAATCCAGGCGAGATGATCTCGTTATCCCCTACAGCACCGAATTTTATGAGGAAAACTATTACGGCACCCGACAGATAGTTTATTGTTCCGGTAAAAAGAAAAAAGTTCCAGTCGTGCAGCATGATCGTATGAGCGAATTTTCATAAACGGTCGTATTACATTTATGTTAAATTCTGTTGAAATTTGAGCACTTTGGGGACAAATAAAAATTGTATTATACATTTTATAGCAAATCAACTTTTTGCCAGTAATATTCCAAAGAACAAACGATTTTGTGGATTTTTACAATTTTTTCAAGTACTCTTATCGATTTTTAGCTTATTTTAATGAAATTTAAGTACATTTTTCAGTATAATTTTGTGCTTACATTTTTAAATGTCCTAGTTCATGTTCGATTAATTTTTTTCGAGTAGCATTCTGCTAAAAAATATAAATTTGTTAATTTTTAGCGGTTTTTTGCCTTTTTTAGTGATTTTTTAAGTACATTTTTTGAAATTTGACCAATTTAATGTGCTCAAAAAGTGTTGTCCAACGAACTCATCCTTTCTTTTAAAATGCTTGATTTTTGGGCGAAAGAACGAAGTTTTTATCTCAATTCTATCGAGAGTTATCGTCTGGAATGACACATACATACATACATACATATATATATATATATATATATATATATATATATATATATATATATATATATATATATATATAGCGTTAAAATCCAGGAATCATTTCAGAATGCCTCAAAACAGATTTCGATGAAGAAAATTTTTATTTTAACATTTTTGCAGCCATTGCAATAGCTTTATTTTCTAAGAAAATTCGCTAAAACAAGCAAATGAATAAAAAATGGTTCGGTGTATTGGAAAGACACGCTACATGCATACACATGGTGTCCCACGGAAAAGCTACACCCGCCTTCATTTTCCCTGAATTATGCGTAAAAATTGGGACCAACGCCATTCTTCATAATTTTTCTACGTGGGTCTCAGGAAAAATACTTTCGCGCACACCACTAGTTGCGCAAATGACATTAATTATTATTATTTTTTTTTTTTTTTTTTTTTTTTTTACCGCTTGCACCCGTTACGCCAGCGCACAAAGTTGCCTAACTACCAAAATTGAGTAAAACATGAATTCTTGTAAACCCCAGGAGCGGTACGTGAATTTTCTAGTTTTTTCAACGCGGATTCATATGGCGCTCTCCGTTTCTTGATTAGATTCGATTTTAGCGATCTTAGGCGTGTGTTTGCACATAAAATTTAATAATTTTCCATTCCCTTTCCCTCCTCCTTTCTCAACCGGGCTGGGGTCCGGATATGGCGGTTAAAAAGAAATAAAAACGAACGCTTTCTCTTAAAGAAATTTAAAATACCATTTAGTGGGGGAGGGGGGGACCTGAAAAAAAGGACTTCAAACGGGCATTTTGAGGAACTGCTTCAAAATCCTTTTTTTTCGTGCTTTCCCCCCACCAGATGGTATATACAGGGTGTCCCAACTTAAGTAGGCAAGACTTCAGGGATCAATTCTACAAGTAATTTGCAACAAAAAGTGTCTCGTAAAGTGTTATTTTTTAGAGGCTTCGTTTTCGTGTTATTGACGATCTAAGATTTTTTTCGTGTTTTCGACATCTCCTAAAAATGGCTGGGACCCCATCATTCTTTGAGTATTCTCAAGACCTGAGGATACCTTCTCTGAGTTTCTAGGGTCAAAGGGCACTTTCGCCCTTATTCGTTAGTCGTAAAGGTCTGCAAGTATCACCATTCGACTCAGCGTGGAAAATTACGTAGAATTCGACATTTAAATCATAAAGTTGTGGGAGATCATTTTTTCCAGAAATCCATCGATTTTCGTTTAAAATACCACGTTTTTTCGCATTCAAAAGCCGTTTTTTCTCCTTGTTGTTACTTTTATCAATTTTTTGGCTACACCGTTAGAAAGCTGATAAGATTTTGAAGTTTTTACTGTACTTGCAAACGACTGTTCATTTTTTTTATGGAGGGAGGAATCAGATTGAAAAAACCCAAATTTTTAGAATTTTACAAAGTTTGTACTTTGACCTCTTTTTTCGGTATTTTAACTCTCTTGAATAATTATGATTTGGCATCAAAAAGATAGGAAATTTAACGTTCTTTCCAACGGTATCCTCAGGTTTGAGAATACTCAAAGAATGATGGGGTCACAGCCATCTTTAGGAGATAAGGTCGAAAACACGAAAAAAATCTTAGATTGTCAATAACTCGAAAACGAAGCCTCTAAAAAATAACACTTTAAGAGACACTTTTTGTTGCAAATTACTTGTAGAATTGATCCCTGAAGTCTTGCCTACTTAAGTTGAGACACCCTGTATATACTGGGTGTTCACACAATTGGTTACTAACCTCCTAGGAGTCGATTCTACAACTAATTTGCAACAGAAAGTGCCTCAAAGACTTACTTTTACAGGCATTGTTTGCAAGTTTTTCACGATTTATGATTTTTTTTTTTCGTGCTTTTAACCTTTCATCACAAAATCGGCTATAACTCCCTTCCAAATTGAGTAAATTCAAATTTGAGGATACCCTTGGAAAATGTGTTAAATTTCCTTTTGGATAGGCTACCCAACGTGTGAAAATATGCGGGATTAGTATTCACAAATTCATACAAAAATGAAATATTTTTCGAAACTTGAAAATCTTGTATTTTTTAAATCGTAGGACGGCACCCAATCAACACTTGCAGATCTCCCCGACTACGTTATAACAGAGTTTTACACTTCAACTCACGAATTTTTCAGTTAATTTTTTAAGCTCAATTTGATGTGTTTTTGAGGGTAAAACTAGTTAGTTAGTGTAAAACTCTGTTATAATATAGTTGGCAACATCTGCCAATGTTGTCATTCGATTTAGCGTGAAACAAATACGTAGAAACCGGCCTCGAAATGAAATTTTTTTGTGGGTCATTTTTCACAAAAACCATCGTTTCCATGGAAAAAACCATGTTTTTCAACATACAAACATACTTTTCTCCTTTAATTTGCAGTATAAAATAAAAATTGTTTATGCCGTTGGAAAGGTGAGATTTGAGCCAAGTTTTTCCCGTAACGTGCGCGGGAATACAGGAGATTATTGTATGCCGTCCTGCGGTTTACAAATACAAGATTTTCAAGTTCCGACAATTTGTTCACTTTCGTGTGAATTAGTGACTACCAAATCTACATATTTTCACACGTTGGTAGCCTATCCAAAAGGAAATTTAGCGCTCTTTTCAACGGTTTCCTCAAATTTGTATATACTTGATATGGAAGGAAGTTATAGCCAATTTTGTGATGTAAGGTTGAAAACACGAAAAAATCTTAAATCGTGAGTAACTCAGAAATAACGCCTCTAAAAAAAAGTCTATGAGGCAGTTTTTGTTGATAATTAGTTGTAGAATCGTCCCCTAGGAGGTTAGTAACCAAAAGTGTTAACACTCTGTATAAATATAAATATATAAGAACTTCGTACGATCAAAGAATTAAAAAGAGATAACAACAGAAAAGTTCAATCTGGGAAACAGTTTGAATTACATCAAACCGATATATATATATATATATATATACCTACGACTACCGCCTAGCGCCTACGTATCGAGGTAATTACTGCAGATATAATGTATCAGAGGTTTTTCAGGTAGTTCTTATGTTTTGAAAAAACAGTATACCTACTATGCAAACTTATTGAAGGGATCGGTAGTAAACAAAAAAATAAGGACGATTGCAACTTGGATGAATCTACCACTCAACCATCTACATTTTATTTCTCTCAAAACACGGGTTGACAATGGATTTTTTCCAACTAAAATGAGATTGTGATAATTGCCGGAACAATATGTAGTTTATGGTTTCGAAGCATTTGAGAAAAATTGAATTGGTAGGAACGTATAACTGATTACTGATGCAGTACGCTCGAAGATGTTTTGCTGATCCAGGTTGGTAACTCCTTGCTCTGTTCTGTGAAGGTTGAGAATTGTACAATTAGTAATATAGCTAAAAACTAAAACAGTAAATATCTTAAAAAAAAAAAAAAAAAAAAAAAAAAAAACTGCAAATTATTACACAAAGGTTTATTGCTTCGGTATCAGATAACCCTCCTCAGCAGATCACTGGCCTATAGATAATTATTAAAATGTCTCGGGCACAATATCTAAATATAACCTATATACGTTAGGGGGAAAAAATTACCTCGGCTTAGGTTTGACCCCGGGAGCTCTGACTCTGCGCGTTCTTTGTGAGGACTCAAGCGCCACTGATAGCCAGGAGGGGTCCACGGGATCTCAACTCTTGACTCATTATTCCTCGAAATAAGCAAACGGAATTCAATTCCTTATTCAATACATCTTCCCCGGAAGGTGAACAGTCTTATTCAATTCACAGAAATCATGGCTATTAAAATCATCCAAGAAATGGCCCTTTTATTCCGTAAGTTGTTGAAGTACTGATTTTTTTTTCTTTACATGTCAAGCCAGCCATGTTGTTCCCTAGGGCCAATTACAATGTATGACTCGATTACTGGTGCATCCCCGGTTTTTCTTTTTTTTTTTTTTTTTTTTTTTTCCTTTTGAGCTTGATTTTGTAAACTTTGGTCAAGTAGGATTGGAGAAAAGCTTCGGAGGACGCAGTGTACTTCGCACATTGACCAATTCTCTCGATTTATGTAGAGAAAGTTCCAGTCATGCAGCATGATCGTACCAGCGAAATTTCGTAAAATATCGAGTAGAGTTATATAACATTGTTTTTAAAATTTAGGAGTTTGAGTTTAAACAAATAAACTTTCAACAACCAACATAACGGAAAAAAGCTTGTTCCAAATAAAGTTCTGTGATTCAAAGAAGATTTGGTAAATTTTCATGTATTTTCCAGCAAACAGTGGTACAATTTATGTACTATCTTTTTCATGAATTTGTGCATCGTTTTTATAATATTCTAGTACATTGTTCATAAACTTAATTAAACTAAAATCCTGCTTAAGAGTATAAGTTTAACTATTTTTAACCGTTTTTAGCTATTTCAGTGTTATTAAGCTCATTTTATGAAATTTAACGAACTCATCTTTTCAATTGGCTAGCTTGAATTTTTGGCGCATGAACGGAAACTTTATCTCAATCGCATGGTTATGGATTGTCTGGAAGGATTCAAACACACACACACACACACACACACACACACACACACACACACACACACACACACACACACACACACACACACACACACACACACACACACACACAGTCAATCTGACATTTGGAAGTCAGATTAACATTATAAAAATATCACGATTTATCGCTACTGCCCCTCCATTCACCCCCACCCTTCATGAAATTCGAAACTCCTCACCTTATGCACAAGTAGGCTAAAATGGGAATCCAAAAATAGCAATCACGAAAATCGGTTGAGAATTGTAGCCCGGGCAGCGTCAACAAAATTTGTCAAAAACACACACACAGACATAAACCTATGGTTTATTTTCACGGATTCGGTCTTAGAACGGTCCGAAATGGATTCGTATGCGGCTATTTTTTCTCGTGTTTGGGGTTTTTTCACACTCGATGGATCAATTCAAATTGGTCGTCTCTCTATTGACAAAGTCTAGCTTCAAAGGGACGTCCTAAAAACAAACGATGCGATAGACCATACACTAGAAGTGACGTGAAGACGGTAACGGAAATAAAGAAACGAGGTAGGTGACGTCACGTTAAATGGTGGGAAGAGTCAGCTGGAGCAGTTGTTTTGACGGCGTCTCAAAAATTTGAATTTCATTTATTTTCATAATTCAGCAGCGCACATAAGAAAAATATTTCTTCTACGGTTTGTGTGAGGAAAAAATCCAGTTTCAATTACGACTGTAAAAAAAGTGTACCTACAGGCTCTTCGTTCCAATCTTTTTTTCCTCCTCTTTTTCTTTATTGCGTCTGGTAATCTTTCTCATTTTGCTCTATGTCCCTGGATTGTGAAACTTCTCTGTTTTTCGGCCGTTAGAAAGGGCAAAGGGCGAGTTAGAGGGTTTTTCAGGGAATCGGGTGCGGTTCTCCCCAGCTCTTGGGCTTTTTAGGACGTCCCCTGAAGCTATGTCTCATAGGCAAGGCTTCTTTAATGAGAGGGAACCCTATTGAAATTGATACAGTGGGGTGGGGACAACTCAAGCATGAGAAAAAAAATAACTTCATACAAATCTGTTTCAGACCATTCTATGAATTCGTAAACAAAACCGTAGATGTATGTCTGTGTGTGTGAGTTTGTGTGTGTGTTAAAGGAGTGGCCACCAATAACACCAAGGTCATGGCTGTAACCGTGTCATGGCGCGGGGTGTGATGCGTGAAAAGTGCCACGGAGTTACTCGAGTTGGGCATCTCGGCGTGAGTGCTCCGTGGTATCACCACCAGCATCCTGAAGGTTCTTACTTGAACTGGTGGTGCACTTCCTTTCATCCCATTCTTCCTCCCTCATCCCTGGAGCCGGCGTCAATTAAACCTGGGCGTCCTTCCAATTTTTTTCTATTATTATTATTTGCTTCATGTTCCTTCATTTTCCTAATTTCAGTCTAGTTGTGCATCATACCCTGAACATTTTCAATTCCATTATGGGTGAGAGGGAATGGAGGGGTAAAGCCGATGAAACGGGTTTTTCGAAAAATCCAATGGACCAATTCCAAATTCTGATGGTCTGATTCATATGAAAATTGAAATGTAGTTGGGGTAATTTTACAGATAGTATTTAACAAAATATTAACATTTTTGAATGAGTTCAATTGCTTATAAAACAACTGAATATTTCTACACATACCATCATCATTGTAATTCAGCTTGTCATGTGCATGTGCATCGATCGAATCATGCAATTTTGCGTTTATATAACGTTTCATACTGTTAATATTATTTTAGCAATTGTATCGGCCTATCTGTACGTTAATTTTGGTCTTGATCCAAAGAATGTCATAGAATAATTATGTTACACGACATTTCTATAAATCACATCATTGTGGTATTAAGATTTACGTATAAATTGCAGGGAACATTAGTTGTAGTTTGGTGTACGTGATTAAATGGCATTTGGGTTAACGGAAGCCACAATTCCTACGCAAACATGAACTCCAATCAGCATGTATGACTTCCACCATTTACATTCTATTTAGCTGAAACAATACGGGATTGTATGGCTGAGCCCACGGTGACCCCATATGAATTTTGTCGCATTCGAATGAATCGTAGATAGGTACATACACGCATTCCCGTCAAATCACACGAGTTCCAATAGATGAAGAACCAATGATGCGATATACACATGAGTTTCTATGTAAATAACCCTTAAAATTTGATTGAACTTTGATTATTTATCTATAAAAGGAATAGCGCGTCTAAGATAAGTTTCACTGGTCATAAAGCTAGCACAGCTCAACCTACGTAAGCTCAAGCCTACCTTCTCAACCTACATACCTACCAGCTACCTACCCTAAACTCAAGGTAAGCCTTTATTTAATTATTATGGCAGTAGTAAACTTTGATAAATTGTATATCTGCATAAAATCAAATTTTCTAAAAATTAATAACTTGATTTATTGTAAATCATGTAGTGAGGAATTCCACTTCTCTCAACGTCTTGGCAGAACATATGTCAAACATGAATTGCTTCCAAGATTTTCAGAGGACTTGGAGCTCACATTAAAAACATGTGATGAGTGTAGCAATGATGTTTTTGTATGTCAATTTGCTTCACGATGTGATTCATGTATGCATGAATTGTTAGATCAAGCGAATGAAGCAGAAAAAAAGAGTTATGCAATAGAAGGTGACGATGAAATATTTAAATTAGACCCATTGCATTACAGTTGAATGTATATGCATTGAATATATTAAATGTACATTTCTGTAGTATTTATATATACATGTACATTAAGATAAAGGATAAATCATTCGCTTGATCTAACAATTCATGCATACATGAATCACATCGTGAAGCAAATTGACATACAAAAACATCATTGGTACGCTCATCACATGTTTAACGTGAAAATTAAAAAAACAGGTATAATTCCAACAAGGAAATCCCATTGTTGGGTATGTGAAACATCGCACAAGATGTTTTTCCTAGAGCTTAGTTCCAATAATAATATGTGTTTATTGCAGAATAGTCATGGAGTCAATAATTGCCCGCTTGAACCATGCTGGAGATCGCAAGTTTGAGACTATTTCGGTGGGGAAACTCCCCATTAACGAGGAGTTCAGTATTTCTGCAATGAGGATTATTAAAGGAAAATATGGAAACAGTATTGTGGCCGAAATAAAATCATTGGCGACCGGCTCCTCAATCAACATATGGATGCCCAAAAGATACGGGGACATATTAAAAGAATGTGTCTCGAATTACAAAGGTAAGCTAACTGTTTTTGATTAATCCTTAGATACGAGTAACAGTCTCATCCAATGCACAAACCTAAAATCCTTGAATTTCTCACCATCCAATGTTGATCTGTATAAGCATGTATTGGATAAATATGAGGAAGCGTGCCACATCCAACTTGTTTATTTTTCATTTTTTAGCGGGATCGTACGTCATGACGTTCAAGGGGAAAAATCCGTCTGACGAGTCTTTCATCCTCTTATTTAGAATGCGTGATGATGATGATGATGATGATGATGGCGATGATGGTGATAATATTGCTGCCGATGAAGATACAAGTTATTATGAACAGCAGCCGTCCACATCAGCAGCGAGTAAAAGAAAACAATATTCTAGTTCTATGAACAAGAGACAAAAGAAAAAAAACTAGCATGCTCTTTGTGCAATAGGTTGTTCAGTTGTAGATTAGAATATTTAAATCATACTTGCATAAGTTCTACACTCAATTCAAAGCTCTTATACGCTCATGATGGTTCTCAACAACTATCAGTCATGAGTGATTCAACATCAGATTCAAAATTAGAATATGGTAAAAATAAATTGAAAAGATTGCATGCTGTTCCATTAGAAGATGGGAAAGTTATTGTCAAAGTGGGTACCTCTGCAATAGACATATATTTTAAGAATGTAAACCGTTTCAATCTACCAGAAAGTTTTTTACTCAATTCTCAGGATAAATTGATGTTGGTATTGATTGAGTATGTGCAAGAGTGGAAAAACATTAAAACAAATTTACTTTTAGAGTGTACATTTAATAAAATCAAGATTTATCATGGTGAGAATAATGAGCAAATGGGGGGTGAAGAGATAATAAATGCAAATTTTAAAACCAAAAACGAAGAAGTATCGGAGGCTACAGATATAGAAACATATTTGATACAATGTTTCCAACGAATTATTTCAGAAATTGATGATTTTGAATTTAAAGGATCTGGTTGGAGCTTAAAATCGATTGATGGTGTATTAATTAGGATAACAAAGTACACTCCTCTTACTGCAAAATGTTTCTTCACTTTGCCTCACAAGCTCAAGATTTCCAAATCTATAATAAATGTTCAAAATAATGACAACTATTGTTTCAAGTATGCCATATTGAGCTGGCTCAGCCCAGGATATTGCACCTCCAGCGTGCAAACACACAACTCCGGTTGTCGAACGTCCAGTTGTCGTATCTCCAGCATGATCTGCATCGCTGTAGGTTTCGATTACACCATGCTTGAAATTTCGACGATACACTATGCCCAGTCGTGCTGTCCCTTTCAAGTAGCGAAATATTCGCTTCACTTTGACCCAATCTTCCTTGGATGGATTCTCCAAAGTCCTTGAAGCGACGCCGACAGCATAAGCAATGTCCGGTCTAGTGGCAATCATGATATACATCAATGCTCCCACTGCTTGGCGGTAAGGGACATTGCAGTTTTCTTTTTCCTCTTCAACTTTCCCTGTTTTTAAACTCTCCTTTATCATAGGTGTTGGTGCGGGACGACAATCAAGCATTCCAAATCTTTCTAGGATCCTCTTCACGTAGCCCTGTTGATGAATTTTGATTGAACCATCCTTCCTTTGTTCCAGTTCAATACCCAGATAATAGGATGCAGGCATGACTGTTATTTTAAATTCTTCTTTAAGTTCAGAAATTAATTTTTCTTGTTGTTTTGGATCAGATGTTGCAATGATCCCATCATCTACATACAACGCAACCAGAATTTTGTTAGTGTTCTCCCACCTGATGAATAGGCAAGGATCTGCCTCACTCACATTAAACCCAATGGACACCAGGTACCCTGCAAAACGCTTGTTCCAACATCGTGGTGCCTGCTTTAGTCCATACAGACTGCGGTGGAGACGGCATACCTTGTCTGTTCCATCACTGTAACCATCTGGTTGGAAAACGTATATCTCCTCCTCGAGTTCACCATATAAAAAGGCTGTTGACACATCGAATTGAGACAGTGTCAATCCTTCACTTGCAGCAACACTTAGAACGGCTCTGATCGTACCACTTCTTGCGACAGGACTGAAGGTCTGATCATAGTCAACGTACTTCTTCTGAGTGAAGCCCTTGACTACCAGCCTCGCTTTATACTTGTTAATAGACCCATCTGCGTTAGTTTTGACTTTGAAGACCCACTTTGTATGAATAGCTTTCTTTCCAGGTGGTAACGTCTGTAATGACCAAGTTTTATTTCCTTTTAATGAGTTCATTTCACAGTCCATTGCGTTGATCCACTGTTCCTTCTGTGCACTTCTCATAGCTTCAGTGTAAGTAGAAGGCTCGGGAACGGGAATATCAGAAGCAATTGCTGACATGATGAAGTCATGGAACCACTGTGGTTTTTTCAACGTTGTTCTGTCTCTCAAAACTCGTTCATAATTGTCGTGTTGTTGTTGATTTTCACTTGGTTTATTTTCCGGAGATTGTTCAAGTTGTTGATATTCACACGGTTCGTGTTCTAATTGACAAGGTTGATGCATTCTTTTTTCTTCACAAATCAAAGGAACTTCAGCTGTTACTTTCCCTGATGTAGAAGGCTCTGACCTCACACGCCCTGAGAGACTTGACTTATCTGTCTCAGACTCATCAGTGTTCAGCTTGATTGTATTTCCTCCTTCTTTTTGTTGAAGTTTTCATCAAATATATTATCATCCCTTGAACGTATTAGACTATTATCCTCTTGTCGCCAAATTCGGTATCCATCTACCCCATCATATCCAACGAGCACGCCTTTCACTGCTTTTGCGTCAAATTTCTTCCGTTTTTGTTTAGGAATATGAATGTACCAGGTGCTCCCTATGATGCGCAAATGTTTCAATGCTGGTTTCTTGCCATTCATTAATTCGCTCGGTGATTTTCCAGGAATACTCGAATTTCCACTGACGTTCAGGATATATTTTGCTGTGTTAATCATTTCAGCCCACAGTCCTTGAGGTATGTTTCCGTTCACTTTGAAGCAAGTATGTAAAAGTGTGTGTGTGTGTGTGTAAAGTTGTAATTTGTTTTCCTTGGTTACTATGTTTACTTCGTTACAAGCAAGATTTCTCAATTTCATTCTGTAAAGGCCACCGTTTTGTTTTCTTGAGCCTTCAACCCGTACTCTCCCACCGATTTTTAAGTAGCACGATTCAGTTGTTGAGATGAAAACGCTGTCCCTGTGTCTATCTTGTGTCGCTAGAACCGAAAATAGATTTTTACTGATTTGTGGAACATACCAGACATCACTCAAAATGAATTTTTCTTTACTGCCATTCACATCTGCTTCAACATGAATGTTCCCTTTCCCTACAGCTACTACGGCATCTCCGCCGGCAGTAGTGACAGATTTTGGTGTTGAGAAAGGTGTGAAATTTTGAAATAGTTCCTTCTGTGATGATACATGGTTTGTTGCTCCATTGTCAGCGTACCAACAACTGCCGTTGTATTCAATGTTCAATAGTTCGTCTTCCGAAGCAAGAAGAGTAGGTTCAGGTGCTCGTTCCACAGTTTTGGCTTGTGGCTTTGGTGGTCTGCCTGCTGCTATCCACTTTGAACAGTCCCGGACTCTGTGCCCTTTAGCTGAACAAAAGCCACATACAAAATCTTTCTTCTTGAACGATCGTTTCCCTTTGGAGTTGGACGAAGAAACGACTAACGCTTGCTCAGTCGTGCCTTTTTCTTTCAGTGTTAGCTGTCTTTCAAAGGTACATAGCTGATCAGTCAGATTGTCTACGGTTCTTTCCTTTTTGGACATCAGAAGCCAACTACTTTTGAAAGAAAAATAATCTTCAGGCAACGTTCCTAATATTTTGCAGATCAGGAATATTTCTGGCAATTCGCATTTATTTTCTTCTCCTTTATTTATTTCCAACTTCAAAGAATTCCAAAGGTTTTTAAGCTTTGACATGTGACAGCTCATGTCATCTGCGGATTCTCTTTCATAACTGAAGAATTGCATGCAAAGATTGTAAGCTTTGTCTTCAGATACTCCTTCATAAAGTCTGTGGAGTTCAACCCAGATCTCTCTTGCTGAGGTGAACCGCATGACCTTTTTTAAAGTCTCTTCAGTCATATTCGTTGTGAGTATTAGAAATACTGTTGCGTGGAGTTTATTGAAGGTTTCTAGTTCCTTGTTGTATTTGGCTAAAATCATTCTAGAGTGTGAGAAGGATAATCTCTTTCAAGTGGTTGGGATATGGAGATATAGAGATTGTATCTCATCTCGAACGACCAGGGTGTGAAGCCGAAGAAGGATGCCATCAAGGCCGATGGATCTGTTATAATCCAGGATGTCTAAGTTGCCGATGGCAGCGTTGATACGGGGGGGACCTGGCGGGCTGTGAAAAGTATGTATGATGGAAATGACCTTTGGCAAGTGATATCTTTGCTAAAAGGGCGGCGAATAATAACATCATGGCTATGATTGCGACCGTGTCATGGTGCGCAACCGTGTGGTGCGGAAAAAGTGACACGGAGCTACTCGAGTTGGGTATCTTGACTGGATTGCTCTACAGTATCACCATCCGCGCCCTCAGGGGATCTTATCTCAACTGATGGTCATTTTATAGGAGTACTTCCTTCCATCCTTTCCTCTCTCTCTTTTATCCTTCTTTTACTACATCTGTGAACCTGGTAAATTCATAAACCTGGGAGTCCTTCTTTCTATTTCCATTTGGGTTTTTTCTGTTCATCCCCAAACATGAAATACTTCCCACTCGTTCAAACTATAAACTATCATTGGTATTACTTTGATGAAATTAAGAATGATTGTACAGACTGAGTACAGGTTGTTTTTACTCGATGCGTACTACATCCTAATGAAGTCCTCCGATAGAAATCCCTCGTCCATTTTGCCATCCTATTATCAGACCATTAGCCATGCCATCAACGAAAATAAATGAGATGATCCGCAGGCAATATCGTATACAACATTAGCCATTTCATCATAATATTCAGGATTTCGTTATGCATGTCTCAAAACTGATTTTTCTGACACACGCATTTGAAAGATCCCTGAAAGGGGTTTCACTAAAACGCCTCAAAAAATTTCAGAAATATGTGAAAATATGGAAGAAAATTGTCTGAAGGTATTCAGTAAGTTCCCACCACAATCCATCCTGTCTGTCAAGTACTGGGAGGACAATTATTGCGTATCCGTTCTAGAGACATCTGCAAGAGGTAGGGAAATATATTAATCGTAATCTGTTTCAACTTGTACAACTGTTCGAAGAAAATACATCCCGAAAAATGGGTCTTTAATTGTTCTTAAACTGAAAATATTGTTGCATATGTTCATTTTTTCTGTCTCCATATCTTACCTGTATGATGAAAAAATTGTTCTCAACGTTCTTGCACGAATCATTCGTTAACATTTTCAATCTCCTCGATCGTTTCTCATTTTATTTTTTCAGTAAAGTGTTCGTCGTTCATTTGGGTTGACTTCTAGAGGGTTTAATTTGATAATTCCGCTTCAAACGGAGTATCTCCAATCGCTATACGCGTTGGTAATTTGAGTGAGAAGGTTTCACAACCAACACTCTGGGCAGTGAGATAATGAGTTAGAAAGTTAACTGGTTGTTAATTAAATAATTAAAAACCAGTTAATTTTCTTATTGAATTACAAAATGAACTCAAATTGTAGTATTAATTAGAAAAATGTGAGAAGCATTTGATGTTCAGTGTTTATGAGTAGGTATGACGTAAATCACTGATGGCAGTTGTTAATAAATATCCCCCCCAATTATCATATCTACCGTTATGGAATATTGGAGTTCAAAATCTTTAAGAGAGTAATTAGTTAAAGAGATACATACACAAATCACAGTTTTACAATACATGAAACGACAGAAAACACTTTACCTATCTGATTTGAGAAGGTGGTCGAATTTGGTTCCACAACGCACTATAATATATTCACAACAAACATGGCGAATGAAATGAAAGGAATACGATATTGTCCTATAAACCTGTCGGTTCCAATTTCTGCGTAAGGTTCACCCATATATCTAGAGCGTACGGGCGACGAAAAGCGAAGTTGGACCCCAGCCACATAGGTGAAATGGTAAAAGTTTATTGGGGAACCACACATGGGCTATTAGTGCGGGAGTGCAAGCTATTTTCATGACAAGCAGATGAATGTTAGCAACCCAAGAAGAATAGAGCGGGTAGTTGAACGGTATGGAAGTGTGGGAAAGGCGGGATATGTATGAAAACTCCCAACGTGAATTATTAGGGGTGAAATCGATTGCGACGGCCCATATCGATCTCGGGTCACCTGACCAGCTGGTAAGCTAGAGCTCGTAGCTATTTCGCGGCATAGTCACCGCGAATACTGCCCTGCTAAGATGTGAACTCATTTCTACACGGATATATAGATTCGATATTATGTGGTTCGATTGCTGAATGGGTGAAATCGATGAGCAAGATGCGTTGAACTGAAGACGAGAGTGATGATAGCTGCTTTGTCAAAGGGCTTAGAAGTAAGTATAGGGATACCTACTAAACGAGTTTCTGTGTGGTTGAATTGTTGCTGCATTGCACGTTGTGGGCATATGTTTTATCGAATATAACGTACCTACAATAATCATTTCACTTGTAAAATACACGGTAGATCCAACTATACTGAGTGAATACTGTTTTCTGAACTGTTGGATATCTTACAAATGAAATCGAACTATACATTGTTCCACACCATTATCACAAGTTGTTATTGAAATGATAAATAAGTCATGTAGATACCTTACTCAAACAATAAATTATTAGTTTTCTGTGATGTAAATCAAATGCAAACTACTCCATTGCTCGCTCATTCAATTTTCGTTGTTGTTGTATTGGCAAATTTTCATAGAATATGAAGCTATTGCAATAGTTCTAAAAAATTTTAAATAAAAATCTTCGAAAAATTTCTACTTTTATATCCGTTTTGAGGTATTTTGAAACGAATACTAGAGTCTAAAGCTTTTTCATATATATATATATATATATGCGTGCGTGTGTGTGTGTACGTGCGTGCGTGCCATCCCAGACAATCCAGACAATAACTCTCCTTAAGATAAGAAAAAAAATTCGCTCTAGCGCAAAAATCAAGCTTTCCGCATTAAAGTATGAGTTCATTAGCCCGTTAAATTGGTCAAACTTCAAATAATTGCTTTAAAAATCATTAAAAATGGCAAAAACGGCTGAAAATTGTTTATTTTTATTTTTTTTTAAGAGGAACAATTTTGCATAAATAGAGTTTAGTGACTATAAAATGAAACATTGAAGAATGCATGTCCGAAATTATGTTGAAAAATGTACTTAAATTTCATAAATATGTCCTGAAAAATCGATAAAAACTTCAAAACAGCAAAAAATCCAAAATCCCTTTATTAACAGATTATTATTTAGAATAATTGTTTTTCTCCGTAGAATTGAAAGTTAACAATTTCTTTGCACTCATAAAGCTGACATTTCCTAAAAATTTTAAATCATACTATACGATAATATACAAAAATTCGCTCATGCCATCATACTGCATGACTGGAACTTTTATAAGAGTTTTCGAAGCTCAATCACATAGCGATGTTGCAATGACTAGCTACAAGCTCGCTCCTAAGACATCACACAATGATTGCGAGTCATATATATATATATATATATATATATATATATATATATATATATATATATATATATATATATATATATTTTTTTTTTTTTTTTTTTTTTTTTTGCAGCAAAATAGGTCAAGGTCTTGAAAGACTTTTGTGCAAAAAAAAAAAAAAAAAAAAAACTTGTAGGAACAGTGAGTAGATGGCAGCATCTTCGATGACAAATCAATTATCACTCTCATTCCTTTAATAGTTGATAAATTTAAAGTTTTAAGTTGCATTGGATATAAAAATAGCATGATCTCAATTCCAAAAGGTCTACATTTGGTTCCCCGGGGTTTAAGTTTGGCTCATTTTTCGAAAATCCGAATTAGGTAGTTTAGTTCCGAGACGGCGTGGACTGGTCTTATTTTATTATTATTATCATTAAGTATAATAATTTTTTTTTTTTTTTTAATGCAAAATTGGACAACCAAAACCCCATTAATACTGTTTCCAGGAGGTTACGTAGGAAGGAGGGAGGGGGAGGGGGGATTAGATAAAGGCAGTAAATAAAGGCGACAGGGGAGCGAGAGAGGCGGACATACAATTTCTGCCACCACCCCACCGTCCCACCATGTGTCATTTCCGAAAACTATTGTTTCTGCTTGTTTTAGATTTCTACGTTGCTTCATCCCTGTTCCCGGTAGTTATGAAATTGTGCTTCCGAGTAAACGTAAAGGTACCGGAAGCATTGTTTTCAATTTCGACAGACGAACATTTATTTCACATGGCATGAACTGGGCACATTGTTTTCACTGGGCGCATGGGCAAACGTAGAATCCATCAAGCATCATTTTTTCACGATCGATCAGCTCGATCGCGCTTGATTTCAGAGGATAGCAAGGAAATAACTATGTGATTCTATGTGATTATCATAAATTCCATTACGACAATATCATTAGTAGCTGCTTAATTAATGTGAAATCTTTGCAATAAGCCTAACTTCTACAGTTTCCATTCGATTATGAGAAAATTATATGTTAATGTTCGGGTTAGTCTGATTATAGTTTGGCCTGAAGATTTATACTTATATCTTTAATATCAATACATATGTTTGAGGTCTATTTATCCGCATTAAAAGTGTATTTATACCTACTTAACGTCTTATTGTCTTGTTAAATGAGGTTATTCAAGGAGTTCAAGCCTCATGCCGTCAAGCAGACCCATATCAATGAGCGCTTGCATATCACTGGCAGGCACTATGCATAATACAGGGTGGATTCAGAAAAGCGTGGAGAGTGTTTGAAAGAAACTACATCGAAAGCTAAAGAAAACCAACGAGCTAAACTTTCTATCTCAATTAGTCTTGAAGTTTTTAAAAAGGATTTTTCTCTAGTAAACCGTATTATTCACCTCAAAACCGAAATTTCTTTACTTTATTTCACCAAATTCAACTTTTGACGATATTTTCAAAATTATCGCAAACATTTCCTAAATGAATAGCATCCATTCGTTCTCAAAACTATAATCCGAAGATCATACCACAAATAAAATAAAATAAATTATCACAAAAATCTTCAAAACAACTAAGAAAAAAAAAAAAAAAAAAAAAAAAAAAAAAAAAAAAAACTGAAGCATGTAAAATTCTACATAAAATCCGTCAAGTACAAATTCATTAAATAGTTTGATCAATTTTGCGATTTCGTTTCGATTGGTAAAGAAATTTACGGTAGAGGAAAATAAAAAGTCTGTAGAGGGAAGAGATCGAAGAAGCACACTTTTTCACCTTCTCATTTTAAATCCTCCTCAAAATCGAAAAGAAGCCGAATTCGAGAGGGAAAAGTATCTCCCCACTACAGAGAGAAACTTTCCTGACACGACTACCTACAGAAGAATGAAAATGTTGCGGTGAAAAAAAAATTGCTTTCTTTGAAACGGACATTTCCTGTGCACGGAAAAAAAAAGACTTGGAATGATGAATACCCAGAGTTATCCAAACATTTGAAACGTTTTGAAAAGGAATATGATATAGTCAGTATCGCACCTGTTACCAATACCCTTGTATAAAAGAAACGAACTGCCTGCTTTTTCGACAGTATAATCCGTAGGTTTAGTTGATCATGACGAACCTGGTCACTCTCGCACACCAGAACAGTCCTCGTATCACTGGAGGGCGATTTTATACATCTTAGTTGTATTATTCTACCTGATACGAATACTTGTGTGTTAAATTGTTGGTTAATTTTGCTTATCATTTCACACTATACTCAAGTAGGGAAAACATCTCATCTCTTTAGTGTGATTAAAACAATAAATAAATTAAATTAAACTCGTTCTCCAAAATGAAAATAAATGTCTCCTCGCATTACAAGTTGTAGACAACCTTGATGGAGAATTTCGGTTTCGTATCTGTCTTTCTATCTAAGTCTACACCTGTGTCCGTCATTCCTTTTAGTGGGATGTTAGCAAATTTTCGTTGAAAATGAGGCTATTGCAATGGATCCCAAAATTTTAAAATCGAAATTTTCGAAAATTTTCTTCGTTTTAATCCGTTGAGGCATTCTGAAACGAATTAATATTTTACACACACACACACACACTTTTTTTTTTTTTTTTTTTTTTTTTTTTTTTTTTTTTTTTTTTTTTTTTTTAAAGAAAACTTCCCTCAAAGACGGAGGGGGCACGCCATTAAGAAAAAAACGAAAAAACTAAATTAAAAAGTGGGGAGGACGCCCAGGTTTACCCGACGCCGATTCTAGGGATTAGGGAAGTTGAGGAAGATGGAGGAGGGAGAGAGGGATGAGAGGAAGTGCCCCTATAGAATGACCACCAATTAAGGTGAGAGCCCCGAAGGACGCGGGTGGTGATACCACGGAGCACTCCTGCCGAGATGCCCAACTCGAGAAGCTCCGTGGCACTTTTCCCGCACCACACCCCGCGCCATGACACGGTCGCGGCCATGACCTTGATGTTATTAGGCCCCACTCCTTTTAGCTCAGATATCGCTTGCCGCAGATCGTTCCTATCATATTTACTTATTTTAGCCCTCCAGGTCTGCTCCATGTCCATGCTGCTAGATACAACTTGGACATCCAGGATTCTGGCAGACCCATCGGGCTTGATGGCAACGATATCTGGCTTCTTGCCCCGGTCACTCGGCATATGGTACAGTCTCTCTCTCTCCACATCCCAGCTGCTGGATGACAAAGCACCTGCTATCTGCTTGGCAACCGCATCATGACACAGAATGCGGCCACCATGAGCCCGTGGACACTGCTGCACCGCATGACACAGGTTCTCATTTTTACCCCGACAGGCACGGCAGAGGGTGTCTACTGTCTCACGACTACCTCTAGAACACCTCACTGCTGTGGCTAATGTAGCCACGCGGACGGCATGAGAATGTCGGTAGTCGTGGGCCCCAATGCCCTCTGAAGCCCATTCGACCCACTGGGAGAAAATGGGGGATTCAGAGCACTGTCGGAGTTCTTTACCATCCACTGAATCATGCAGAGCAGCAGCACACTCAGCAGATGAGCTTGGTTTTGGAGCAGTTGGAGTTGCTCGATCGCACCACAGCAACTGCTGCCAGACAAAATCAAGGTCAGCAGCAGTGCGGGCGACCTCCCAGTTAGAGCCCCTTAGGGCAAGCCGGCGCTGGCGGCGTAAAGATGGGATAGCGGCTGAGAGAGAGACAATGCCAAGCCCACCGGCCTTGACCGGTGCATGGATATAGGCACTTGGGACACCAGGTGGAAAGCCTAGCCAATAACGCACAGCAGAGCGTACTTCGCGGTCTAACTCAAGCAGCCTCCCCACAGTAAGCCTGCCAAAGACTAGCCCATAGGTTAGCTTTGGCAGTAAGTATGTGCGATGGAGGCGCAGCTTCTGCTGTGGCTTCAGTGGAGCCTTGGTGACAGGAGCTAGTGCTCCACCAAGGTCCACACGGCTTGCGGCAATGGTAGCAACACCCATGAAGTCGAATCCAAGGAACCACCAGACCTCCAGCACGGATCGGGCAGGGATGGAAGTTTGTCCTAAGACAAAAAACTCCTCATCCAATACCTTCACTTTATGCTGGTGACCCGACGGGACCAAGGAGACCGACCCACACTTAGCTGGGTTGACCACCAAACCACACCTGGCTAGCTGCTCAGCAAATGCGTTGAGGGAGATCTGCAAGCCCTCACGGGTTTCTGCGAGTAGGATGACATCATCAGCAAAAGCCAATGCACCTACTCGCACCCTAGGGGCGAGATCGAACCCTATTTCAGCTGGCAGCTTACCCAAGGCCGTATCCACGACCAGGTTAAAGAGGAGTGGCGACAGAGGATCCCCCTGGCGTACCCCGCGCCCAATAACAACATCCCCTGACATCTCACCTCGTGCCTCGAGGACCGTCACGCCTTCGTGGTACAGACAGGCAACATACTCAATTAAACGAGCAGGTGCCCCGACACCACGAAGACAATCGGTCAGGGCAATGTGGCTTACTGTGTCAAAGGCCTTGGCGACGTCCAGAGCGGCAAGGTGGAGCTGCCGTTTCTTGATACGGGCCAGCGAAATGACAGTTTGGAGAACTGTTAGATTCTCCGCTGTGCCATCTGCTGACCGAAATGCTCTCTGGAAAATACACACACACACACACACACACACACACACACACACACACACACACACACACACACACACACACACACACACACACACACACACACACACACACACACACACACACACACACACACACACACACACACACACACACGCACGCACGCACGAACGCACGCACGCACGCACGCACGAACGCACGCACGCACGCACACACACACACACACACACACACACACACACACACACACACACACACACACACACGCACGCACGCACGCACACACACACTCACACACACACACCAAGTTCTAGTGTTTTAACCACCATAACAAATTGTAAGTATCTACACCTAATTGTACTTACCATTCCACATGTACCTATATCATTAAGTGGTCACTTGTTGTTACCTTCTTACAGTAGGATGTCCTGAAGAGGCCTGTAATAGGCGGAACTAGTCGACTTATAATAAAATAAGAATTTTGGAAGACTCTGTAACTACTTCCACCCTGAATGCCTACATCCATTCGGACCAGGAGACCAACCCAACATTATAAAATCGTAATATTTTCATTGATAATTATTTTATGTGAGTGTTTTGCTAGCTCTTGGAATCGAAACAGATCTGTTTGATTTCTTTTGGAACTTAGGTTACGGTAAACCAGAAGATTTAATCCACGGTAATGATCTACGTAACAAATCATCAAACGCCGAGGCAGTCCTATATCTCTTGTTATTGCTTGTTGTCCCCATGTTGTGACGGTTCCCGTCTCAACCAAAAGAGCGAGTCCACCTTGCGATGCATCTTTGGGTCGAACGTGCGATTCCCAAATATCTGAAGTGGATATTAAATGGGCACCTAAACTCTGACATACGAGGAAAGTATCCCTGGTTGCAGCGTATAATGCACTTATAAGAGTAAATGGAGCTGTCACACTCCTTTTCATGTTACTGATAATCGAATTAGACGATGGGAGCCCAGCCCATTCACCCTAAACTCGTTTCATGGTAGTATACGAAACCACGGAGCCGCTGGGTTATAGGCCCAACACGCTTCCGCTGCACACTGCTCTGCTACCATGATAACGCATATTTGAAGATGGAATTCGTCCTAAATACTTTTCATGGTAATTCAATCCGCAAGTTTTTGTGGGTAAGTCCAGAAGGAAAATGACGTTCGAGGCTCTCCAGAAGAAACCCTTAATAAGCCCTCGATATATAAATGCTTACATCGGTCAATTAGGGCCTTCTGAATTTTCCATTATACCTCTCACAACATTCAATTAAATTCCTAATTGTCTCCTCTGTTTTACCATTTCATTGTGTGGTTTATTAGTTATAACTCCAAATCTATATTTCCAGGGCATTGTTCCCATTTCAATAAAAGTCCCTAAGGAGGAAAACTTTTACTCCGATTCCCCCATTAAAAGTCTCTGAAGAGGGTAACTTATCACTCAAATTCTGCATGGTGGACAAACTTTTATTCAAAGTCCTCAATGAGCAAATTAAATTTCCTCCCCGACTGTTCCAATCTTTGATGAAAGGTTAATAGCCTCGCAATGAATGTTCCATATGACATTTCCTGAACTGGATTAACTGAAAATCCATTCTGTTTTTAACTTCTTCATTGTTATTCCTAACCGTCAAAGCATCTAATTATCAAGGAGCACATGTTTTCCGCCATAAGACTATATAAGTAGTACCTTTACAAAGGAATCTAATTAGCTTTGTGAGTATGTTTTAAGGGTAGGAGTGTGATGGTTCCCGTCTCAACTGGGAGAGTGCGAAAGTGCGCCTACCCTGTGATGTTGAGTTGGGTCGAGCGTGCTGTTCCCAATTATCAGAAGTGGCAATTGATTAGAAATCTAACTCGGATATACGAGGATATGTATCCTTGATTACTGCGTATGGATAACTATTAACCTTCAACGGGTACACCCGTCTCTTAGTCGGGAGCCACCCCTTCATACCCCTCCCTGAACGCCTAGGAGAAGGGTGCCAGCCCCCTCAGTATCCTCCCAGCGCACTAAGACGAAGGTTAGGTTGGTGGACAATTTTTTTCTCGCTGCATAGGTCGTGAGGGGAGAGGTTTCTGGTTGTTTGATGCCCGACTGTCAGGCGGTGTGTACTCTCCTGGCATTGAGTGTGTGCGGTCTAAAAATCGAAATGTACCCAGGAAACAATATTTATAAGTTTAATGTTGTTTTTAATCCTTTGTATACATATATTATAGCCCTAATTTGCATTCTAGCGTGTATCCACATGTATTAGATACTGATATCTTTTGCATTCAATAATTTTGCATTAAATAATTTTGACTCGTACCAACTTTGTTCTTTAGCTAATTCTATACGTCCATGTTGCAAAATGTGAGGAAGCTATACTACCCACCCAACTTGGCAGACGGTTTTTAGATCCTTCAACGCATTACCCCCCCACCCCCGACCCCCCATCATCACTGCACTCACACACGTTCACCCTCGTTCTGTAATTTTGTTGTTTTGTTTGGGGTAGGTACTTCAGGAAAATTAAATCGATACATATTTTGTGTAGATTTGCAAGAGATCAAAAAATGGCTTTGCAGCGAAGACATTATCAGACGAGAATACAAAAATCAAGTAAAGCTGGTGGAAACTTCTTGAGACTTAATATAATGAAATTTGTTGTTAGAATTGCACAGTACAGTACAAACTGCTCACTGTTGCTGAAATGAAGTCAACTTTTCCAGAATTTTTTACATTTATGAAACAACAATCCTCAAACTCTTGTTCCACGAACGAAACGGGACAGTCTTGTTCGAAGAACAAATGCGGGCAGCGTCAGATCTCATTTCGATCCAGTGAAAAGAAGGATCCGAACTGCTGGATCTCAATCAACGGGGTAGGGTCATCCCTAGTATGGAGTTTCGATCTCGCTTCGATCCGTTCCTTCTTCAATTTTTTCAGTGATTACCTCGACGAGACAGGTAGATCCAATTCAAAAAATCCATCGGTAAGTTCACAGCAATTTTTTTTCGATCCGAGTGGATCGGTAAAAATGGGAGCGGGTACCGATCCGTTCCGATCCCACAGCGGATCCGATCCCTGCTTCGTTACACCCGGAACGGTCCACTCCTAGTTATAGGAATGTCATGCTGAACAGAACTGGGACATTTATAAATCATCCTCCCGTAAGAAAGTTTGGGGGAGAACTAATCAATCAAACAAGAACCAGACATTTTGAGTGCCTTCTCCCTCCGAGGGAAATAACGGGAACAACACTACTTTTGGCAGTTTATTGATGGGTTATTTTTGTAGGATGAAAGTACCGGACATTTTTATTTCAGTTTGTGATAGCTTTTGAATTGTACCAATCTTAGCTGTTCAAATGTTTTAGCCGTTAAAAGTAAAAGAGAAGGGAGAGGCCTGGTTCTGTGCTTTAGAGACAAGGGCCATGGTTTTGTCTTCTCTACTCTATACGTCCCATAGTTTTTTGTGGGAGGCTCTTTTGAATCCGACTCATAATTGAAAATTTCAGGCGAGAGACCTTAAGAGGAATCTCAACAAGCAGTTACTCGGTGAAAATATTCTATAGCTATCCAATTCAAGGTAATATAAATTGAACATTATTTTGTAAAACTATTACATATTACCTGGTATCCCGATGCGTTCCACATGGCCAAAATTTTTTTCAATGAATCAGCATCGGCAAGGGCATGGAAGGGAACATGCTCGTAGAATACTGTATGTACTTGTATAGAACCGATTACCGAATCAACGAAATTACAGCATGATTTCACAACCAGGGTAAAATTTTTTAAATAAATACCTATATAAAAAAAAAAGAAGTTGATGTGAAGAAGAATTAAATAACATAGGAAAATGATAGTGTTACCCCTGATTGTATAATCTACCGGAGGAGCGCATGATGACAGTCTGCCGAGGCCCCTCTTGGATTACTGCCCCTTGTAGGTACCTGCGACACATTTTGGAATGCGGCTTGATTTCTTGGAAAATAAATAAATGATATGGCATAATATTATTCGTTATCTGTAAGTCTGTGTTTGACCATAATAACTTCCAGAGTATTTTTCCGATCTCCATACGTTTTAGCGAATTTTCAAAGAAAAAAAAAGCCATTTAGATGGCTTCAAAATTTTAAAAGTGGGTAGGAAGGGACGGCGTTGGAGCCCCCTATGAATCCGTTTCATACATCAAAGAACGCGATCATATATATATATATATATATATATATATATATATATAAAACACTATAATGAAATGTCATAATTGTACTATATGTATATCAAAACCGTAAAAAACTGAAAAATTCTTTATATGACACTATTCTAGATAGTGTATTTCCAGACAATAACTCCCTTTCCTTTAAAAACACCTTAAAAAATTCATTCCAACGCAAAAAATCCATCATGGAAAAAGTCAGGTGGAGTTCGTAGGGCATTTTGGATCGCTTCAAAATGTCAGGCTCAAATTCACAATTTAATGGCCCATAAAAATCAAAAAATAGGTTTTTTGACAAAAGAGCATGTGGGGTGTCACAGTCGATATATTTTTCAGCGCAGAGTCGATAGCGACCACTCCCAGATGTCTACGATTCATAAATAAGCGAGAAAAATAGATTTTTATGTGGAAAATACCTATAATTAATGAAATCCTGACAATAGGGCAGGTGGGGTGTCACAATCAAAGTATTTATTTAGCGCTGAGACGATTGCGACCACTCCAAGATCTCTCAGATTCACATATAACTGAGGAAATGGATTTTTAGGTGTAAAATGCCAATAATTGACAACATTTCGAGTTTGGCTGCGTGTTTTAAAATTTTCTTCGCGATCTTCACCCGGCTGTCCCCTTAGTTCTATTCAGAACATGGTTGGCCTTAATGATCAGAATTCGAGTGCCTAATTTGATGTTGCCTACACTTTTTCTTTGAAAATCGTAACAGGGTAAACACCTGATGTTTTTAATACACCTGGATTCACTATAATATTCTTCCAATATCAAGGAGTAAGGAAACAATAATGGATACACAGATTTAAAGGCACTAGTAATAAGTTTAGTATTCTCGCAACTAGACAATAATAGTATGTTATAAGTACTAAATGACGAATAGAGTAATAATATATATACGTGGTGAAATTTATATGCAGATATATGAAAGTGGAAATTATTCCCTAATATGGGCTACAGCCCGTGGAAGGGGAAGATTCAACTACGTCCAAGCGAACAGAAATGAACATCTACTCGTAATAAGAGAAAAATAAATAAATTGAACTTGAAATAAACTTGTTGCAAGGCAAATGATGATTAAGACAAAATAAAAAAATACAAAATAAGTACAGTTTTGGTAATGAATGATGAAAAAGTCAAAGAAAAATCAATTCAAATGGCTAATGAGGGAGTAAGAACATTCAGACATCCATATCTAATGGTGGGGATAAACAATAACAATATAGCTGTAACAGTAATTACTTCAGTTTGGAATTGAGGCTGGCATAAAAGTCTTTCAAGGGGTAGTGTTTTTTACTTATGTTACGACACAGATAATAGTTGGATCGAAGTTCTTCAGGAAAGGAATTGATTGCTAAAATAGATTGATAATTACATAATAATTTTGGGAAATTGTCGTGTGATATCTAGGAAGCAGTATAACATTTAGTCTGTAACAAGCGAGTAGGTATATCATGACTGGTAATTTGGGTTCATATAATATGCTTATTTATAAAGAAGTTTGAAAGGTAGGAGATTCAGCCGGTTAAAAATAGGTTGGGAATGAGCAATATAAGAGGCATTGATACTCGTAGTAAGCCGGACTAATCACTTTTGAAGTATTTCAAGCCTATTCAGCGCAGTATGGTAAGCACAGTCATAGAGAGAAAGACCATAGAGCAACAAGGACTGAACAAGTGCTCAGTACATCATCCTCATTGTATTACGGGGCAAATGCTATTTTAATTTAACAAATACATAAGTTAATTTCCGTGATTTTCTAACCAATGTGAACGTACCATTTAATCCGTGCATCAATCATAATGCCCAAATATTTCACTGTTGAAGCTCTCTTTATGTAAGAATCAGAGCATTGAGCATCAGTACATTCTGCTAGATGGAGGCGTATGGCATGCAATTGAGGCGCATGAGTAGTCGCGGGAGAACATGGGACCTGGTGGTCTTAATTAAATTAGGTGTTAGAAGGTTTCAGTTTAACCATTTAGCAATTTCCACTACACCACATTTACACAAACTTTTAGTTTATTCCTACGAATCCCCAGAAAAAAGAAGGACAGTGTCATCTGCAAACGTAACAATTCTTTCCTTTACAACTGCAGACAAATTTATCATATCCGTGACATATAATAGGAATAACAAAGGACCCAACACTGTACCTTGCGGCACGCTATAACTTCCCTAGATAACCTGATCACTAATGGTGCCATTCAAACCTACGCGTCTCCCAGTCAGGTAGCTTTGCAACCAATTTTTGCAGGAGTCCCAACCACTCCCACAGCCTTATTCATTAAAATTTTATGAGATAGTGAATTAAAGGCTTTTGCTAGATCAAGAAATACCCCGATTGGCTTCAGTCCTTTGTCTAATTCCTCAATGATGTTTGTTACGTCTGTGGAAATGGCATCTTAAGTGCTCCTGCCAGATCTAAAGCCGAACTGTTCTGGGTGAAATAGAGAGTTTCTTTCTAAGTAATCAAATAACTGGCTTTTTAAATATTTTTCAATCACTTTGGAGACAACACTAACTAAGAATATTGGACTATAATTGTGTTGCTGCGTTGGGTCTCCTGCTTTGAAAATAGGTGATACCACAGAAATTTTAAGGTTACTAAGGAACACCCCTTGTTCGAAACTTAGACTGGTTAACCTGACTGACGACTTCAAAATATCAGATTTAATTTTCTTCAGGGTAAGCGTCGCAAGTGCATCTAATCCGGGACTCGACCCGCCCCTCAACGAAACAATCGCTAGCTCTACGTCCCTTTCGCTAGCCAATAGAAAAGAAAATCTACTACCTAGATACTCAATTACAGGGGTGGTACACCAATTGGGGGTTTTCATCAGTGATATCATTTGCCAAGTTTCGACCTACATTCGCAAAAAAAATCATTAAAAGCGTTGACACACATTCCCTCTCTACTCCCTTTCACTTCCATCAATTCATCCCCTACATTCAGCATTTTAATAGAATTAACCTTTTTGCCCTTCCCAATAATTTCTTCCACAACATTCCATATTTTCTTACATGATCCACTCGATTCCCCTACCATCCTTCCAAAATAGTCATCTTTAGATTTCCGTATTAAAATTTTATTTTGATACCTTTGTAGGTACTTGTGCAAAATAGAGTTGAAAGGTTGTCTTTTTTTTTCACTCGAAGTAATTCCTCTTTACGGCGGATTGAGCATAACAAACCCGGAGTAATCCACGGTTTCAAGATTACATTTTTAGAAGATCTCCAACACCAAGTAGGAACGTTTTTTTTTTTAAATATGCTTTTGCGAAATTTCTTAGAAGCCCAAACTACACTCATCTACAGTTTTTTCATCATAATCACCTTGACAGTCCTCACTCTGTAAGGAAATCAACAAAATTTCCAAATGTTATAGTTTCATATTCTCATTTCCATAGTTGGTATTTTTAGTTATACAACAATCCCGAACGGCAATCACTACTGAATGATCAGAAATGTTGGCATGAAGTATTGCAGAGTATGTTTTTTCAGGTACATTAGAAATTAAATGATCCAAGTAGATTGGTTTTGCCTTATTTTTTCCTTAAATCTCGAAAATGGCATTTTTGCGCACGCACACATGTGCGAAATGTGCGCAGTGCGCACCAACTTTGTTGAACTAAATGAGAACCCTAATTTTAGTTGCAGATTCGAACAAAATTTTATGAAAAACTGACCCATCACATTTTTTTTAGTGCTCACAATCAGGCGCCATTCCGCCTGAAAGTGGGCGATTCTGCTTCTAAAGGGCAGCAATTACTGAGTTTTCGAAGATATTAAATTATCACATGTAAACCATGATTTTGGGCTATTTTATTTCATTTTGATTCACATAATGGTGTTCATTTATTGGTATCTGTTACACTGACGGGAAAAAACCGAAAAATCGTCCAGAATTGCACTTCTCCTCACAGCCATCATTTTTCACACAGTGCGCACAGCTCAATTTTTTTTCTTTTAAATATGAACATCATTGCGCTATTCAGCTTAAATAAGTACCCCTAGACATTTATCACATGAGGCAATTAAATATCTTCTAAAACTGAGTATTTTACAATTTGCGCACATTTAGAGCGGAACTGTGCCCGATTTGGCACACTCGAAAATCGATTGATTGGCCATTTCATCATGTAATTTTGCATGAAATTTGAATCTGCAATAAAAATGGGGGTTCTAATTCAAGTTGACAAAGTTAGTGCGCACTGCGCACATTTTGCACACATGCACGTGCGCAAAAATGTCATATTTGATATCAACAAGCAAAACAATGGGGGTTACCGTTTGAGTTTTTTTTCTAACCCATGCACTGAGGAAGTTCAGAGGGGATGAGGGTCTTCGTTATCTAGGACACCCTGTATGTCAAGTATCTAATCAACGAGATGGGAGGAGATCAGAGAAGAATCACTTCTGCGAGCCGCCCGCTTAGTTTGTACAAACTAGCACCTGGACGCCCCTACCAGAGGACTTAGGTAGTTAGGGAAGGAATGAAACTGTACATAAACGGCATTCGCAACTACTGGACTTCATTCATACGTCTTTGTTATCTGTCAGCTAGTCCTTTCTCCGTGTTCTCGCCCGCGTTAAAATCTAAACATAAAATGTTCTTAGTTTCTCTACATCTCCCAACTTGGTCTACAGACACTAAACTGGTTATAACTGTAGACTGGTCTGGACTGGATTATAACTTGCTCTGTGTGATTGATGATGATTCCAAAATGCTATATTATATGAAACCAAATCATTACATTCAAGACCAATACATTATACGGCTGTAGCAGTGAGTAATGAGCCGGGGTATGAAGTTCATTATCTGTGTGATTATACTTTTCTAAACACTTGACTTACACTTGCATGAGTATGATAGGAATTCATTGAAATTAAAAACAAATCTATCTAACGCGTAGGTTATATTTGCGCCCGATATGTGGAGGTTTCCCTATATATCACAGTTGCATTTATTCAATTACTGTAACTTGTTTGTGCCATTTCAAACGAGCGATAAATGGATCGCTACAGACCTCCCAATACACAGAGTGTAGCGTCCGTTTCTGGAGCCTCAGAGAGCAGTTTCCACTAGAAAATTATAACTTGATCATTCAATCAAAAATAAGAAACAATCTCAGAGTGTACTGTATTATGCAACTCATAAATTCGGGATCCTAAGATTGTAGCACTAACCCCTATAACATTCCGTAACTTCATATTCATATTCATTTGGCAGAGAGAAAAATTCGGCTCTCCACAAATTATTAATAATATGCTACGTAAACTAAAAATTATTCAATCCATTATGAATAACTGAAACAACTTATTGATGTATTCAGTCTCGGACTGGAAGTTGATGAAGTTCTAACATGCTATTAAATACTTTTTTTTAAAGTGTTTAATAGCATTTTAAAGAATTTTAAAAAATCTAAATGTTGCTTAAATAATAAAACCAAGCAAAAAGTTGCTTCTCAAGTACATAATCGTATGTATATATACGATATATATATATATATATATATATATATATACGATTATGTATATATATACTTTGTATACATTTTAAATATATACTTTGGAGGCATTTAATTACTTCAATGCTGTGTGTAGCACCAACAAATTCGTAGAGCAATTCATTCAGGATCCTTCTCAAAGTTAGACTGACGGGTTGGAATGAAACCGTTTAAATTCTTTTCGTTCTTTCCACTTGCTATGCGGGGCGTAGCTGCGAACATCTACTGCTCCAGTATTAGGTGTGTGGAAAATTAAAGTGAAGTTGGGCCTAACAGCAATTTTTTCCTTCAATAGCTATGAAGAGTGGGAAGGCTCTAATGGTTTCTCTTCTTTATCAGTTGATCGAATAAGTCTCCACGGTATGTGGTGGCCTGTTCCCCACGTCCTTTTGAACTACCCAGAAAACAAATATAAGTAGCCTGTGTCGAATCCTCTTGCTCAGTTTGCTGTTTCCAAGTTTACCAAGTGACAAAAAATCGCTAACGAATATATTTATCACGCAAGAGCAAAATGTTCCAGCTTGGCTTGCAAGTACTTTAGTTAAAATTAGAGAACTGATTGCACAAACTAACCACCAGTGATAGTTATGCTTTCAATTTTCTTCAGTATGTCATTAAACTTATCCATAGTATATTAGTAGTTAGATTTTAATTGTCTCTTTGAAATGTGGCATCTCCGAGCAAACGTCCTGTGTAAAGACTCATCATCGTCGAAAGCCTCGATTCCAAATAAGGAAACGAGCCTAGCGGCAGCGAAATGAACTAAAGTAGACCTCGAATCCGGCTCTCGTGTCACTGAAAATCGTATCTGTAGGTACCTAACATTATTTGAGACTTCGTTTTCTCTCGTTTTATTTTCTTTCGTTTTTTCTGCGATGGGAAAAGAGTCTTCGTGCTTGAAGCATTTTAAACTTAGAAAATACAGTGTTGTATGCCTTAATTAGAAATCGTTATTGGTTAGATGGTTTGAATGGTGCCTCCCCTGAATGATGTGGAGTTACCAACGTAACATTATAGGCAAGAGTTTTGAATTTTACATTAGTATGAATGAGGATTGGTTGAACAGTAACAAATCGTTAAGGAATTTGACAAGCAATATGAAATCGAACAAATTAGGATTTAAAAAGTCGACGAGAATAAGAGCCCCTCGTTTGTTTCCCAAAAAGACTTTATAAAACGACGGCGAATTAACTGGAACACAGGGATTCTGCCAAATCAAAATCATCCATTATTTGTAAATTTAGCAAATTCCTATCATTTCTATGCACTGCACTTTCTGTATGAATATAAGAATAGGTAGGTACCTACCAGAAAACTAAGACCGGTACTAGGTACATTCTTGCATGATCTGCTATTCCCAGGTTCGAATACGCAGGTGCATTTGAAGTGGAATATATTCTTGAAATCTTGCAAAATCGTTACACTTATTGTGTGAGAATGTTCATCAATTAATAAACTTTGTGGAATAAGTGCATGAATGTTGGAAATTCTCTACTTCTTCTAAGAAACCACACAATATTATGTTATGCTGAGCATTTCAAGCTGTTCTCCTTCGGTTAAATTGCGAGAATTGGTTGTGCATTTTGCATAAATTATGTACAATCAAATCTAATTTATTCATTTCTATGAAAATCTAAAATAAATTACTACTTGAATACTTTTAATAGTTATGAAGACTCACGACTAGGTACTGGTTGTAGGTTTCTACACTTACTTACTTCTTGTAAATAAATGAATAAATTTCCGAACTTCTTATTCAATTTCCAGTACTTAGTTTTGCTGTCTAGTGTACGGACATGACCGTCATAAATTTTTTTTTTCAGTTGTTGTTCACGATTTATTAGTAAATATTCACTGAAGAAATGGTAATTTGCCTTGTGTGGGTTGAGTCGAGTCAAGATCTATCCCACCATTATGGACGGTGCGACGGTGGCGCAACTACCGTTAATGGAAAACGCGAATACATTTACTTATTCACTAGCCGCTCCGGCTTGCTTCGCTCGCCCCCACGCCTAGCGTGGGGGGGGGGGGGAGCCCTCCGGACCCCCCCTACATGTTGAGGTCTATTAGAATTGGAACATTCAGGAATTGGAACGTTTGCCCTCATGCACCGCGTGAGGGTATGTGTGTGTGTGCGCGCGCATATGTATGTAATGTGTACATATGATATATATATATATATATATATATATATATATATATATATATATATATATATATATATATATATATATATATGCAATTTTGGTAACAATAATAATAATTCTGCGTGGCGAAGATCTGAGAAATATGAGTGACACATTGTAGCGGGCTATAGATACCATCTTTCAAACAGCGCGTATGCGAGGTTTTAGTTTTTCACCTGCAAAAACTACCTCCATCAATTTTTTCAGAAAGCGCAAATCACATGATGAGTATCTACTCACAATTGGTGGAGTCACAATACCTTACTCAACACACACACACGTTTCCTTGGACTGTTGACGCGGATAGTTGACCACCAGCTGCGGTGGACCCAGCATATTGAGTACTTGCGCCAGGTTACCACGCAGGGTGTACGGTTGCTCACGGCCCTATCTAACTATAGGAGGAAGTCCCGCCCAGGAGGAAGTCCTCTCAAGGATTTTCCATGCTGTGGTGCTAACAAAAATTGACTATGGGTCTGCAGTTTATGGATCAGTAAGAAAGTCTTTGCTGCGTAAGCTGGAACCTATATTAGACAAGGGTCTTCGTTCAGCCAGTGGCGCCTTTCGAACTACCCCGACAGCCTCCCTTCATGTGCTCGGGCGTAGTCAGCCACTAAATATTAGACGAAATCTACTGAAATCTGAAATCTACTTTATGCAGAGCGCCTTCGTCATTTCCCAGGGCACCCTCTGCATACCATGGTAACTCTACCACCCCTGGATGAAACATATTCCTGGCTCCAGACTCGAACTCGATTTGAAAAAATCATTTTCAAAATCAAATTTTCAATCATCATCAAAAACCAATACATGTAGCTGGAATAAGTAATGGCTTCAAACCATTCCCATTACATGGATGGTTATTGTAATTGCAATTACTTTCTTTCTGGAGTAATTGGAAATGTAATGGTAATATCAATTCCTTTTTTAACAACTCTGGCTCGTTTGAGGCAGTGGCGTACATAGATATATTATATCGTGTACAATATTTGCAAGATGATTCCGTTGTGGTATCGCGCCTTCCAACATAGTAGGTGAAGAGCACTAAACCTTCGAAATTTCTGATCTTGTACGGAACTGGAACCATGAAACTTCAGGCACATGGAAACGACAAAGGCATCTGCATTGGAGTTCCTCAGACATCGCAACAGTGGTAATAAATCAGCGGGGGACAGCTGAAAGACCGTAAACGATGTTATTGTTTACGTTTTCACAGATGCCTGCTATGATCCGCAACACTGGAGATGCGAGAGAGGCGGGGCTGCCCAAATCGATATTTTATGTTTTCACATAGAGGGAAGGAGTTTTCCATTGTGCGTCTGTTGAGCAGGTTCAGCCGGAAATAATACCGAGGCCCATCCCTACAAAAAAAGAAAAAAAAAATTCTTTTACGCCGAACAATAATGACTGGCCTCAGTATAAGGTTTATGGCCTCGGGATGGGCCGTTATGCGCGGGTTTAACGCTAGCTATTACCGCTGCTTGCCAAAGTAACATTGTACCCTTTAGAACATCTCTGCCCTCTCAAGTGAGATACTTTCTCCGTTAGGGCTGAAGAGGTTTTTATAAAGATCATTTCTTTAAATAAACCTCACTTATCCATCCCTGGAAGCCATTACTTCAATGAGCCACGGTGCTCGAGTCCAATAACCACCTCATTTTTATTTCAGTCTCTTTATTTTTTGACTTCCCCACCTTTATTCACTGAACTACACTTATTACACGTTTTGTGTTGGTTGGTTAACGTTCCGATAAGAGCATTACAAAACTACCATCTTCTTAAATGAGTGACCATAATGTAGATAAGTATCATCTCTGTAGAACCTCACTCCAATAGCACTGTCATTTTCCGGCATCCATACGCATCATGCCCCCATTTTTTAAGAAGGACATAGTCAGGCACAATGGAGTCCATACAAGGCCAGGCAGTATGAGTATCAAGACAGTTCCTTTTAAGTCTACGTAACAGGAAGTAGGGAATCAATGCTGTACAAAAGGACAGTATATTCAAACAGTGTCTTTTAGTTTGATGAAATTTTTGGTCAAATCCAACCATTGATACCAATTTTACAGAAAACAAATCTGGGTAGGAAATACTGCTCGAATTCGTTTGAATTGGAGAATGTATTAACTATACAGGCTGGTGATCTATACATAGATTACCTACTATTTATTTTGATAGAATATATAGCTTCGGAAATTCTCTACACCAAGGTGCTTAGAGGAGTCTGCAGTATAAACCGTCCCCTAGGTTTTTCTAGTACGTTAAACATGAAAACGTTATGCACTTACCTGAGGAAAATCTGTACGTACCAACGGTCATTGCCCACGTAGGTCGATTACTTTAATAGAAGTTACGAATGAGACAGATATTACACTTGACTCCTCAAAACGTAATGTTGCCTTCGTAAAAGTTCAGTGCACCAGCTAGCTTGCCGAGTAAGGGAGTGTAAATCCAGATCGTGTTGGCGTGAGAACAAAATCTGTCTTAAACTATTTGGATATGGGCGCCACTGTATTTATATATTTTAAATTTGCAAGAACAGAAAATCAAGGGGGGGGGGGAACAGATCAGAAAAAACGCCAGTTTTGGTAGTATTCGTTATGATGTGAGTAGCAAGATAAAAAAAAAGAAATGAAGTAATAAACTGAATACAACACTTCGGGTTCAAAAACAAAGGTTTTTGCCTCCATAAAAAGATTCGGTAGTAGACATGATCGAAAAGATAACTGAACCCTCGAAGGCGAAAGACAAAATAGGGAATTTAGTGGCCACCTGGGGCCTATTTCATAAAACAACAAGTTACAAGTGTACAAGTTAACAAGTACAGGTACTTGTAATGCACGGTAAACTAGAACAAGTGTTTCACCAAAACCAAGAGTACAAGTGTAGAAAAATTACACTTGTAGAAGCTAAGTTTACAAGTGTAGCCAGAAAAGAAAGATGGCTTGTGGGGACAAACGTAATGAACAGCTCACTCACACTTTCGCTTTTGTTTATTCTCGTATTCGTCATATTCGTGTACGCAAGTTGTTATTTTGTTTTCCTTTAGTTTTAAGAATAATGAATACAAAAAAAGAGGCGAAGCTCGAGGTACTACGGGCGGTAAGGGATGAGAAGTCCGTGCTGTTTGGTGCCTTTTCGGACAGTTTAACTAAGGCTGACAAGGTGAGAAAATGGGGCGAAATACATGCCAGAGTGCAAACGTTTGGCTTAGTGCCTGGTTCCAAGGATGTTTCCTACTCCCGAGACGTATTTTGGCAAAATACGAAGAAAAATACTATGGTAAGTAAACTGTATTTCACGTATTCTTGATCGATTTTGCTTTTCGGGCGTTCTCTATTACTTCCCCTCCATCGTGATGGAAATTAAACTCCCCTGACTATGTACACAAATACGATTTTTTGTACACAGTTTCGCCTAGTTTTTTTAAATCCAAACCAAATATCGTGTACGCACGATAGAAAATAGCCACAACTCACGGTATCTAATTGAGATTGAAAGGTGCGAGTCAGATTCGAGTTTCAAGTTTCTTGTCTTCTCTTCCTTACACTGTTAGTCAGTCTATAGTATGTACCTATTAAACAACTAAGTACGACTTCAATAGGTAATTGATTCTTTCAAGAAAATTAGAAAAATGAAAAACTAATCGCAGCACAGAATCTGGAAAAAGATAAAAAACATCCGGCATCGATCCTTTTACGGACATCTTCAGAGTATTCCTAAATCCTTTTAACTGCCTTTCGTGGGTGTGAGGGGTATTGGAAGTCATTTGTACCCATAGGAAGAGCAACTCTTGCAAAATTTTTCAAAAGTCCCAGAGCCAGTTTGAAAAAAGTTCCAGTCATGCAGCATGCTCGTATGAGCGAATTTTCGGAAATTACCTATCATTTTGTACAATGTTAAATTGTTTCGAAATTTGAGCTTTTTGAGAGCAAAGAAATTTTTAACTATTATTTTCATGGCAAAAATGTATTATAAATAATAATCTGCTATTCAAAAAGGGATTTTGGATTTTTAGCTTTTTTTGCAATTTTTATAGATTTTATAGCAAATGTTTATGAAATTTAAGTACATTTCAGCATAATTTGTACATAAATTTTTAAATGTTCTATTTTATAGTTTATAAACTTCATTTGAGCAATATTCTGCTAAAAAAATAAAAATTTGACCATTTTCAGCACATTTTATGAAATTTGGCCAATGTTTTGCGCTCAAGAAGTGCTGACTAATGAACTCATACTTTCATTTGAAAAGATTGATTTTTTGGAGCAAGAACAGAATTGCTATCTTAATCCTAAGGAGAGTTATCGTCTGGAATGACACAGTCATATATACACACATATATAAATAAATATGTATACACTCATATGAAAAAGCGTTACGCTGTGGGATTCGTTTCAGAATGCCTCAAAACCGATTTCAATGAAGAAAATTTTGATTTCAAAAATTTTGGAGTCATTCTTATAGCTTCATTGTCTACAAAAATTCGCTAAACGGAAAATAATAATAATAAGTCCACCTATTTTGATCCCTCCCCTCCCCCTCTCTAAAAATGGCAAATAAAAGCTGATTTTTCTATAGTAGATTTAGTTATTCATTCAGAAAATGGACACATTTTTGATTAGAGAGTTAATAGCAGATGAGGAAAATGTTATTAACATCTGAATTCTTTCTCTTTGCAGAAGAAGGTGGATAATAGGCTGCGAAGAACTGGGACTGGAATTTAAAAAAAAAATCTCATGTTGAATATGTGTTTTATATATTTTAGTTGAATATTTTTTCAATATGAGTCCTATTGTACCTGATTATGCATAATCCATATTCTGTTAAGAAATAAATAAATAAACCTGAAGTTTTCGCAAAATGATGTTATGTTGATAGCACTGAATGTTATATGTAAACTAGTTGAAATTCGTATTGTAAATACGACGAAGATATTTATTTATGAAATTTTTATGAAATGAAAACTCTTTGGGGTCTTCTACGCTGAATTCTTCTTTGTTGACTGTATTCCTCATCAGAAGATGATTCCCACACATTATTAAACATTTCAAACACCGAAAAATCGTCAACTCACAACACTGTCAATACTAGAAAATTACAAGTTTACAGGAGAACGGACGAAGGTTAAAAATCGGTCATTTTTTACAACTGTAGAACAGTGACTTGTAAAAAAAGATGGGGAAACACTTGTAACTTGTCTATATTCGCCTGTACACTTGTTAAATTTTACTGTGCATTAGAAGTCAACACTTGTACCTTTATGAAACGCTTACACACTCATTTTTTACCACTTGTACATAAAATCGGCTTGTAACTTGACAACCTACGAATCGTTCCTACAACTACTTATATTCTACGGGGGAAATCTTAAACCAATGGGAGTGCCTAACTTGATGATTCGAGGTGATATGATGAATCCAATCGGGATTTGTATGAAGGTCCAAACAGGCAATGAGGAATCAGAAAAGAAACCCTTTTTCTAGCGAGAAGGTACAGCAGAAGTCTTAGAAAGGGGCCTGTTCATGTTCTTCCAGATTAACGATCTCAATGACGGGAATTGATGCCATTATCACTGCTCTATAGAGGCATCAATGCCCCGACTTCAAGTCCTAGACATCTCACCTTTCTCCAACATTCTCTAAGGCGCATGGAAACTGTCCATAACTCAAATTTGAGTTTTCTCTCTTACCCAGTTAGTGACTCGTGAGAGGGGCTTGGTCCACATATCAGCAGGATTCTCGGCCAGTCGCCTGAAGAAGGCGTCAAACTCTTTGTGTAAAAGGGATCCGTCGCACCCAACAACTAGGGGTAAATGATCCGCGAAGATCATCTGTCGCTGCATCGTACTTGTTGTTCTTTCTGTGCTTCGCATCTGTAGCTCGTTGGGCACTAGTTGGCCGATCGGGGGAACTAAGGAGGCGTCTGAGTTTATCACCCTGATATCAAAGTACGCCAGCCTCTCTTGGTTCCACACGCCATGAACCTTGCCATCTGCCACGCATCGCGGTAAAAATATATATATATGTATATGTATTCCTTTTTATTTGCTTAAAACTTGGTATTAGGCACCCCCAAGACAGAGTCGGGCATTATTTAACTAATTTTGTATTTCAACTGACGTGGTAACTTGATAACTATTAGTTATTAGTTACTAACCACCCATAACTAAATTTTAAAACCTAACCTTTTGGTGTAAATAGCGTTGTAATTGATAACTGTTACTTCAATTTATTAGTTATGGCTAAATTCACCTGAATTAATTTTTAGTTACAACCCTTAAACTCATAGATAGTTTTGAAGAAATTAGTTGAATTAATAGATGATTGATATGTAGTTATTAGTTGCACGCAGGTGAAACTGATAATCAATTTAGTTATTTGTTACACACGATGTGACTAATAACTAATTCAGATATACAAAACTTAGATGCTACCAGTAACTAATAACAAATTAGATTTTAGTAATTATTCGCGCAAATAGTAACTAAAAGATAACTTTTTTTGTTGAAAAACCTCAAAATCAAAACCAGTCACAATTCAGCGGGAAACATTCTTTGCACAACATGAATATATGTGCTATCTTCCATGTAGAACAACAATAATAATTAGTGTTTTCGAGTACTTTGACCCGAAAAATCCAAATATCTCCACTACTCTGGCGCATTTATAAGAAAAAACAAACATTAGAAAATTCGCCTATATAGTCATGTTACAGCCGTGTCATCTTCCGGGAGTGAATAACTATGTTTCCACCACTTACAGGTGAATTCGGAATCAATTTTAGTTATCAGTTATTATGCTCGCGAAAACAACTAAAAACTAATTAGTTATTAGTTACTTGAAGTAACTAACTGTGTAACCTAATTAGTTGTTAATTACTAGTGGTAACTAATCGAATAACTGGATTAGTTATTCTGAAAATAATAATAGATAATTAGTTGTAATTGTATTGATCGCCATAGTAGTAACTAATTTAGTTCTAGTTATTAGTTATTATTCGTAACTACTTTTTGCCCAAGGCTATCCCAAAACGCTCCCAAGTTATATCTCGGTACCTCAAAATTTCGGGTAAACGTGGGAGGGGGGGAGAAGGCACGTTAGAGACACCTTGTATGTATTCGTGCCATTCTAGTCGATAACTCTCCTTAGGATTGAGATTTAAAAAAAACCATTCTTTCGCCGAAAAATCAAGTGCTCCAAAATAAAAGTTGAATTCGTTGAACAGCCCATTTTGAGCCCAATAAATTGCTCCCATATCAAAAAGAGTACTTCGAAAATCACAATGGCAAAAACGGCTAATATAAATTTGTCTGCATAGTTCGTATACTTAGAAAACGTTTATAAGATATGAACTGGAACATTCTGAAATTTGTACCGAAAAATTTCTGTGAAATGTACTTTACTGAAATGTACTAATAAATCAATTAAAACACCAAAAAATTTCAAACTTTCAGAAAATTTTTTAAGGAAAAAATTGTGTTCGCCATAAATATGATATTTAACTATTTCTGTGCAGAAAAAGTGCAAGGTACGAATTCAACTAATCCAACATAAATACAATAGTGAAAAAAATTACAAATATTTGCTCAACAGGCCATGCGAATAAAAGTTTTTTATGATCTCGAAGGTTCATATTGTCCAAGTCTCTACTGCATTTAGAATATTGTACTCCGTGAAAATTCTTTGATCATTGTTAATAGTTGTGGAAGTGTTCCTTTATTTCATTTTTATCTTTCTTTTATCATTGTTAATAGTTGTGGAAGTGTTCCTTTATTTCATTTTTATCTTCCCACTAGAAAGATCAAAAATGGTGTTTTAAACAAAATGTATAATACTGGGTCAGGAGGTTGTATGAAACTTTGAAAGTGGCTTTCGAAAATCCCAAATAAAAAATTGATGAGAATGATTTCAGATATTTTCTGGGTTTGCTGTATTTCTGAGGATTTAGTTGGTAGACCTAAATCCCACAAAAACTTGTAAGGATGTAGTCCAACCAGTTTTTCCGTGGGGAAACTGATTGATACATTTTTCTCAAATTATATGATACTGGGCCCACCAACTACCTACGTCCTATGTAACAAAAGTCATAATAAACTCGATTTCATGATAAGGGAACTCATTGAAATTATATTAGCTTGTCAATCGTCGTAGTTTTTAGTGGGATTTTTGCTGATCTCATATTTCATTTCATTCATTTTGACGTTCCTGTTCGTTCGATTCGGAAGAGCAACATGGAAAACACAACGATCCGGAAGGTCTCATTTGATTCAGTAAGCATCAATAAAAAACTTGAAAACAGTACTCCTACGTCAGAAGTTTTCGAGCACGATTCTTCAATATTTCGACCTTAAATTTTCCGTTTAGTGTTAATTGAATGTGAAGTCGAGGGTTCAGGAACAACCAGACCCCAGTTTCCTAAGCTTTGGCTCAGTGGTTTCGGGGAAAAGCTCCGGACGGCAGACGGAGGACAGCTTTTCTCCCCCCCCCCCCCCCCCTCATCATCATCATTTTTCGGATTCCAATTATCTTGAAACGTATAACAACAAACTTTGAGGGGGAAGGGGGGGGGGGTTACTTTTTGTCTTGGTCCTTACAAAGGTTAATTACTGAAAGTAGTAAACCAAAATGTATTGATTAATACAGCGGCTGGTTACAAGGCAGGCCGCCCTCACAACAGACCTCCAGATTCTTGGAAGAGGATACGCCTACATTTTGGAACAGGTAGACGGAATGTTGAAACCAGTCCATCATAAGTAGGATGAACGTCCCGAGAAGAAAACTGGCTTCCTCTCAGGGTCCACCACTAATTACTCTTCATGATAAAATGATTACCTAACCCTAATTTACCCTCCAGGAGGACATGGGACGGTCTCCAGTGCACGCAAACACAACCAAAATTACCTGCAGTACGTCCACCGCCGAGCTACTCTCGGCCTCACTCCTAACTTATACACACTCTTTCCCCCCACGTAATCTTTTCGCCCACCATTAGACCATCCACACGCCCCAAGGGTCTTCCCGTTGTTTCCGAGTGACTACGCCCGTTTCAGATCCCCCACTCTATCGCATTACGCCGAAATATTCCTCGTTCTAACGGGGAGGCTTTTGTTAAAATAGAACAGTGAATGGGATTATGAAAGAGCCATTGTGTAAAACTCACCCTTTAGGTGCTTCGGAACACTTTTACGTCATGACCTAATTTTGAACCAATCCGAAACATTTTCGAACGAGTACCCGATTAAACTGCACTTTTGCAGAACCATTTCATATTTTGAATACGATTTGGATGCATCAGTTCATATCAAGGATGCCAACCGACTAGATAGATAAATAATTAATTGTTAAAACTGAAGCATTACGAGGGCTGACAGAAAAGAAAAACAAATTAATCATGAACTGCATGGTCAAAAGAACCTGGAAGCACTGTGAAAATTAAAATGCCAACGTTAAATTGGAGGAAATTTGACCGACAAGGCTTCTATAAATTTAGCAAAAGAGTTTTTTTCTCCCCCTCCGATCTGCCAGTAGAGTCTGTGATGGCAATCCGTTTGGTGAAGGAGGGTCAGCATGGCTTCCCTTAGAATCATGCCCATTGCACTGCTCCAGTGTCCCTTTGACACCTTGTTCACTGCTGCTAATGACCCTTCTGGTTGAGTCACTTTAAATTCTTAAAAAATAAATAAATAAATGAACAAAAAAATACTAATGATACTAATATACTAATAAAAAGATAATATAATACTAATAATGGTAATAAAATATATGCAGAGTATAAGTAAACCGATGTTCAGATCATAAAACAACAACAGCATTTTTAACGTATGCATTCGGTAACGTTTTTATAGAAATGATCTATTCGCTAATCTTAATATCGAGCACAGTTCTTGTTGTTGTAGGAACTACCCCATTCGGCAAGTTGTTTCGCGTAAAATGGGCACGCCATGATCTTGTGGATCATGTCTTCTTCGACATCCGCGCAATGGTCACAGTTGGAGTTGTCTGCTATTCCAACTCAGTGAAGACACCTACCAATTTCCGCGTGGCCCCTCTTCATTCAAACTAGTTCTACAATCTCTTGTCGGCTTAATTGGATGTTGTTAGTTTGGGTTTTACGTGTGGCTGGATCTGGTAATATCCCTTATCGAGGGACTTTTTCATAATTTCCTTCGCTGGTAGATGAAGTGTGTCTGTTATAATCGGTAGTGATGTAGGGAAATAGTAGTAATAGATAGGCAATAATACAAATAAACAAAACTGCAGGTGCGCCCATGGTTCATCACTCACAATTTTATTCGATATTTATTCATTATTCAAAGATTTTCAATGAATTCTAAATAGGTTGGCAAGGCTTGAAAAGTCTTGTAATCGGCCCACAAAGTGATCAGGAACTGCTCCAGAGTATGGGTGTGAAATTAAACTAAACAGTCATGCAACATGATCGTATGAGCGAATTTTCGTAAATTATCGTGCTGTATTATGTTATGTACATTGTTTTGAAAATTAAGGACTTTGAGGGAAAAGAAGTTGCCAACTACCAATTACCTTAACACTTAACAAATAAGTGTTCTTAACTAGATCATAGCAAATGAAAATAAATAAAAATAACCTCTATTTTTTCAAATGATCAAAATGTTCCTAATATCCTACCCATTCATACAAATGATATATCAGATTTCAAAGATCTTCATGAAATTGAATTGGTTTTTATTTTCTTAGTGAAGAAAATACTGATCTTTAGGAATATAAATTACGTAGGAATATCCTTACACGAAGGTACAATATGTCCATATAACATATGTCCATATAACATATCATCAATTAATTGTACGTACAAAAAACGAAAAATGTATAAAACGATTTTCTATTTCATATTTTATTTTGTATGTGAACCTAAGACATTTGTCGAAAACGCGGAGTTACTATAGAGGTATATTGATTAGTATTCAAGTAATCTATATACATGATTGCTTGAGAACATGAGATTGAAACGAGATGTAGGGAATAAGTTATTTGCTAAAATAATTAATTATAAGCAAAATTTGTTGGGAAAGTGAAAAGTAAAGAATCTTCTAGTGGATTTCAGCGAATTTTCGTAAAAAATGAAACAATTGCAATTGCACCAAAATGTTTAAAATCAAAATTTTGGAAAATGTTCTAAATTGAAATTCGTTTTGGTGCATTCTGAAACAAATTCTGGAATTTATATATATATATATATATATATATATATATATATATATATATATATATATATATATATATATATATAAATTCCAGACGGTAACTCTCTTTAGGATTAAGATAAAATTTCCGTTCTTGCGCCAAAAATCAATCTTTCCAAATGAAAAGATGAATTCGTTTGTCAGCACTTTTTGAGGACATTAAATCGGTTAAATGTTTCAAAAATTACTGAAAAAAAAATCAATAAAAATGGCTAAAAATTGTTGTTTATATTTTGTAGCAGAACATTGCTTAAATAACGTTTATTACCTATAAATTTGAATATTCAAAAATTCATTTAAAAAATTATGCTGAAAAGTGCATTTGAATTTCATTAAAATTTCCTAAAATATCGGCAACAACTGCAAAAAAGCTTAAAATCCAAAATCTCTTTCTGAGTAGCGAGTTAATCTTTAGAATACGTTTTTTGTCATAAAATTAATAATTACCGATTTCTTTGCACTCAAAAATCTCAAATTTCAAAACAATTTAACATTATATATTACGATAATTTACGAAAATTCGCTCATACAATCATGCTGCATGACTGGAACTCTAGAGTTCTCTTCAAGTCAATAGTTGAAAATTTCCATATGGTTATTTGTTTGAGAGACGGCTAGCTTATCGCACCACTTATAAAATTAAATTTCGCGTGGTGAACAGTTGTTGAAAAATAGTGAAGAGAGCCTGGGGGGTCCCAACAATCATTCCATATGATATCATTTCTCGGCAAAACTCATACATAATAAATTTAGTTGACAACAGCTGGAGCATCTGGTTTTTGTATTTTATGGAACATAATGATCTTTCCCTAAGCCGTATGACCAATTTTTCAATAAGAGCATTCCAACGAACACTATTTCACAAAACGTGCTCATAGCTGGATGTTTTGAAAATTACTTCGCGTGGTTTTCCTCTCCCAACGTTTTCTCGGATATTCAAGTTTCATGCGTTAGCGCAAGTATTTTCCATCACCGGTACAATTTAAATTACCTCCTGGCATTTGAATGCTCTGAATTTATAATACGCTCAATTTGAATAATGTAATCCGATTGCACACTCGCTAAAAACTTGTATACCCTCAATGGATGTAATTGCAACCGTTTTTAAAACTGTGAGTGTATTCAAAGTGGCTGTAATTAAATGCTATTAGCGAAGTTTCATCTCTCGTACTGGCGCCTGCTATAAAAGCTCTCATAACCACCAATCGCCCGTGACACGTCACACTCGTCTTTTGGGTTGCCTCCTCCCCGGCGCTTCACAACATGTCTTTAATTCGGGTTTCACTCGGACATAGTTAGTTACCTTACCTTACAAGTTGTTACCTTTATGGTGTAACGAAATTGTCCTGAGTGTAGAGACTGGCTATACATTTTTCTCTAGGAGGGACTTGGAGTAGATGCGTAAAACGAATGAATTGGATCTGATCAAAATATAGAATTGTCGAAATAGAATTATAAGTTAATTGTTAAAATTGAATTAGAGGTAAGGGATATAAATGGAAACATGAGCTCAACGTTTTCAAAAGTAAAAGATTGAATAGAACACCAGAAATCTCGTCCTATTGTATTGAGTATAGCACACTCCTATACCCATTCGGGCGCACCTTGTAAGAATACCTTCGTTTAAGGTATATAGATCTAGACTCACATATGCATCCCCTTATCATGGGAAACGAACAGATGAACGTACAGAAACACAAATGAGCTCATTCGAGTTATTGAACCTCTCAGTCCATAAATCGAACCAAAGTACCCTTTTATTTCAAAACTTTTTGATATATTGAATTTTTAATATTTAAATCCTTAATACTACCCTTTTGGGTTGATCACGAATGATGCCGATGTTACTGGCTCGCCCCCGGCTGATTTAGGAGTTTTGACCCAAATTTCATAAAGTTTGGTCCAGTAGTTTTGGAGAAAAGCTTCGAACGGCGTACGGTGGAAGGACGAATTTTCTTTTGTACTGTTTTTTCTTTTTTCAAGCGTGAAATGCATTTCTACCGGGACCTAACAAGTGAAAAACGACTCACAAAAATTTCACGAAAAAACGAGACTAAAGTAGCGGCGAGGATCTGAGTTCTTTGTTATTCAGCCTATGAAGCTGAAATTTGAAATGGAGCGAGTTCTGCTGAATTTCAAAATACAAAAAAAGTTCCAGTCATGCAGCATGATCGTATGAGCGAATTTTCATTAACTATCTATCGTACTATAGTATGTTAAATTGCATTGAAATTGGAGCAATTTTAGTTTACAGAAATGGTTAAAAACCAATTTTATGGCAAAAAACTTATTCTAAATAAAATTCCACTGATTCAAAAGGGATTTTTGATTTTTAAATTTTTTTGCAGTTTTTATAGATATTTTCGCAAATTTTAATGACATTTAAGTACGTTTTTCATCATATTTTTGAGCAAAAATTTTTAATGTCCTCGTTAATCGTTGAACATTTAGTTTTGACTAAAATTCTGCAAAAAATAGAAATTTAACTATTTTGGCCGTTTTTAGCTATTTTTAGTGATTTTTTGGGTACATTTTTCGAAATTTGACCAATTTAATGTGCTCAAAAATTGTTGTCCAACGAACTCATCCTTTCTTTTGAAATGCTTGATTTTTTGGCGAAAGAACAAAGTTTCTATCTCAATTCTATCGAGAGTTATCGTCTGGAATGACATATATATATATATATATATATATATATATATATATATATATATATATATATATATATATATATATATATATATATATATATATACCTATATATATATATATATAAATATATATATATATTTATATATATATATATATATATATATATATATAAAAGCGTTAAAATCTAGGAATCATTTCAGAATGCCTCAAAACAGATTTTGATAGAGAAAATTTTTGAAAATTTTTATTTTAAAATTTTAGGAGCTATTGCAATAGCTTCATTTTCTAAGAAAATTCGCTAAAAGAAGGATTAACAAATAAAAATAATAATGGGTAACATATGAGTAAATGATAAAAAAATACGTGGAAGATAGTGCTAGGATAATGTTTAAATATCATAATATGATTTCTACATAAGTATCTTCAATTCAAATTCAATGGGATTACTTTATTTTTCATGGAAATAATTTTTCTCGGATGTATTTTACATCGACGAAAAATCTGGCACCCCTATCTGCAACGCGACGGAGTACGTTCGTCCGAATCCCACGGATTGCAAGAGGTTCATCAAAATTCTAAATTCCGCGATCATCCAGTGCAGGAACTACCATACCAGGCAGTGTACGCACATTTAGATGCACGCTCAAAACTAGCTGACTTCTCTGCATATGTGAAGTTGCTTAGTCGTGTGATGTCAGAGAAGTGGGGGGTGTTAGAAAGCAAAAATAAGTCAGACCTTCAGGCCTCAAAAAGAAGGCAAGCCCAAAGGTGCAGCATGAGGTGACTCAAGGCGACCCAGGGGGAGTGGTTTTGGTGGCGTGAAACAGCCGCAACGAAATGGGTCCAGTGGGAAAGAGGGACTCAAGGGATTTAAGACTCTACCTTCCTACCAACATAGCCCGTTGACAACGAAAAAAAGAAAAAAATGCTAATCTCCCTGGCAGGTTGTCCCATGGCAATCAAAGAACATGTGTGATCTCGAGATACACTAAAATATACACTAACAACATTAATGGATTTTCTCACATATCAAACCAGAAAAAGGTAGGAAACATCTACTTCAACTTATGTTGATATAATCTCTTTAAGAAAGACGTGGAAGTATGGTAATGATGTTAAGATCCTAAGTTTCCCTATGCTGCTATTAGATGTAGTTCAGTTTTTCTTCTCGCTAGTACATTATCCATAATTTCAATTTTCATGACATTGGAAGTATCGATTATATATGTATTCATTGGTACATCTATTCATTATCACGACATCTAATGATTATTTGCAATCAAAACACTATAAAATAGGCCAGCTCCATATAATAATAGCTTTCATGGTTATATGCATTCGTTCTGCCATGGAACTGTCCCCATTTCGGCTGGCCGGGCGTCATCGGATCGGTTCGTATCGGGAGACTTCGGGATCCAATGTAGGTGCACCCAGGACGCAGGACGCGTGACTCGAGACTGCGGTGAGTCACGTCACTGCTCTATTTGTGCGGTCCCTACGTTATCTTGCGATTCCAAAAATTAAATCACCGTGCATCATCTGCGTCACCTCACCAACCTGCGTTTCTATTGGCACATTTTGGTTTATTATTTCCAATAATAAGCCTATGTGATCGTATAGCAAAAAATTTTTATAACCCCCCCTCAAACTTTGTCACTTTACGTTTCAAGGTGCGTAGAATCCAAATTTGAAATGTCCGTCCGCCGTCCGCCGTTCGCCGTCCGCCGTCTGCCGTTCGCCGTCCGGGCCATAAAAGGCCTTAGAATTGACTTAAAAAATCTGTTCTTCGCACATAGACTCCACTTGGGGTCTAGTTGGTCCTAACTTCTCGCCAGCTCGATCGCTCCACACCCATGGGTGCTATGAGCCAAAAATAGGTGAAAAAGTGTCTTTTTTTTGTATATTTCAAGTTGTATAGAAATTGGAGATTTATGAGTGAAAAGAAAATGTTAGCTATTAATTTTATGAAAAAAAAAGTATTTTAAATGATACTCTTCTATTCAAAAAGAGATTTTGGATTTTAGGCTATTTTTTGCAATTTTATAGATTTTTTAAAACAAAATTAATGGAGTTCAATTTTGTAGCATAATATCGTACATAAATTGTTGAATGTTCTATTTCATAGTTGATAAACTTTATTTGACCAATCTTATTTAACGATTCTTAGCCATTTTCAGTGATTTTGTCAGCTAAAAAAATATCAATTTAACGATTCTTAGCGCAATAAATAATGGTCTCATATCTTCCCAGTAGAGATAATTTACATTTTCAGTGATTTTGTCAGCACATTTTTTGAGTGCAATTTGACCAATTAAATGATATCTTCTTTTTCAAATATACAGTATAGGAGAATAACAAAGAACTTTTATGTGTTGGAAAGATGACTTGGTAATAAATTGTTTTGTTTATCAACTATATTAAAAAGCGTAAAATTGTGAGATTCCGCTGCTGTAATGGATTGAACCCATTTGTGAGGTCCGAAGCTCCGAGTTTCGATACTAAATATAGGTACTATAAGCGGCGTTTAATAATTATGGACCAGAGATCTACGTAGAAGGGCTGTCTAATACATAACCTTCTCCCATTTTTCCTCGAATCTGTGTTTTAAATTTCTCACTGCGGCCTTCAATTTATTGATGTATCAGACAGCTGTTGTACTGTGAATCGAGAGACCGTAAATGTAATATAATGTAATGTAATTAGCTTACACAGTTTTCAAGCACGTGACAGATCGTAAATTCTTCGAAAATTCACGGGAGAAATATTTCCATATATTATACCTTCAATAGAGTTTGATATATGCTATGTCAAAGCCCTCTTCCTTCGCCCCCGCCCTCCATATCTTTCGTGCGAAAACATCGCTGGAATACTAAATTCAAAAGTTATTCTCTGGATCAAAGGCTTATGAAAAAAAATCCCATTTTTCCACTAAAACAAGAATATTAATTACAAGCTAAAAAAATATTTAAAAACAATAAAAATATTTTTTTTTCACTTACCTATGAGGTATACAAATAGAAAAATAAACCTTTGTACGTTCCCGTTTGAGTAATAATTTGCAGCGTTTCTTCATTGGCAAGGAGTTTCTCGAATCTCTTAAACTCCCCTTTCCCTTCGGATCCATCTTCTTTTTCACTCCTCAATGATTACAATATAGTTAACTATGGAATCCAAGAAGTAAGAATATTTTATTGTTGTTACGAAAGGTCGTACAAACATACGTACACAGTAACAATCGTACAGAGCAACATAGGAACCACTGATTTGTGACTATATCTATTCAGTTGGGGTCAAGCCTGAATGGTTCCTGAAATGTTTCAGGTCAAACGAGTGATGTTTTAACAAACCGATCACAAAAATGCCTTTTCCCTAAACCGTGAGATGTAATTTGTTTTTCATTGGCTTGATGATAAACTAAGCTGCAAATATCAATCTAAACTGAACTACATCGAAGCTCACTGTTTGATCAGTGGTTTTTTTGAATTAGTAGGTAATTTGATATTTAATTTCCACTTATGAATTTGAAGCAAATAAGTATAACTACGATCAACCACCAAAAATGTATTAGGTGTAATTAATGGTTGATTACGAAATACTTGTACCATTGGCATTAATCTAAGCCCGACTCCATTGCGATACTAAATTCTCGGTAAGTCCGGTTAGTACATATTAGCGAGAGCTCTGTGAAGTATGAATTTTCTCGATACGCATATGAACTCGGAGGTGAAACCCCTCCAAGATTCGGTTGAGCCCTTCTCCATTCCATCAAAGTGATTAACCTGCCAACGTCTTGGAAAGGCTGACTGCGATCTCAGTGTACGCGGCAGACTGCGGTCGAAACTACCTCCAACGTTATAATTAATTACAACTGGCGGCTTACCGACAGCCCCTCAACTGAAGTTTACACCTACTAACCTCCTCCCTCTTGGGCTCATCGTTCAATTCGACAGTCAATTGATTTCTCTAAATCATTATGAAACTATTCGTTACTCGTGGTTGGGTGGCTGATCAACTCACAACATATTCTCTCCAGAAATATTAATGATCATTGCTATTTTAAACTTCGATGATTGAACTTTCCTGTTACATATAGGGTAGTAGGTGCGAAGTCTCATATAAACAATTAAGTGAATCTAGAAAGGAAATGCAGTAGATTGCCACTAACTGCATACTTCCATATCAATCCGTTGCCAAGGTACGATTTTTTTAAGTCCCCCCCCCCCCCCACAAGAAAACCACATTTTTGCACATCGAAACCGACATTCCGCTCCTTTAAATCCAATTTCTCAAATTTTGCCATAATTTTTGGAATCAGCGTTGAACTGAAATAAGAAGTAACGATTTTCATATTTATTCAACATCATTCAAGATCATTTGTTAAATAAATTCAACAATTTCAGCCGTTTTTAAACATTCTAAGTGATTTTTTACCTCGATCGTCTGGAACGACAAAATATAATATGTATGATGAACAAGGGCGTAGACAGGGTGGGGTATGGAGGGGCCTTGCCCCCCCCCCCCCAGGCTTTCGGGAACACAAAAATAAATTGTTCGGAACTTATTTCAAAGAAACACTAGAATATTGAATGCGTAGTTAGGGGCATGGGAAGGTATCATTGGAATTTGGAAACATGTCTTTGTGAGCGAGAGTACCTTCATAGTAAGAGAAGGTTCTAGGGTAGGTATTGAAATCACTTTTGGGATTGAACATAAGACAGGGAAGAGCGCGAAAGGGGAAGTAATTCTGAGAAGCTTAAATTCTAGAAGCTTCTCATACAGCCTGGTTCCTGGTATAAACAATTCTTCCAGGAATCGGTCGGAGGTCGTACTGGAAAGTTCGAGAACCTCATTCGCCCAGTATAAAAAGAACTTGGTGAGTACACAAGATCACCAGTTTAATGTTGACATCCACACAGACACGAGACCAATCGCACTACAAGATGGACATACGTCGATTCTTTGGAAAAAAAGGTAAGTTTATTGAGCATGATTCTTCAAGTCATACCTACCTATCTCAAACATAATGAGAAAAATGAGTGAAAAAGAAACTTTTTTCTTTCCTGTAGACTTCGTTAAGTACCTACTATAACTTATTGAATTTTATTTATTTTTTATTTTTTTATTTTTTTTTTTTTTTTGTACTGCTGATAAACGAAAACGAGAAACTTCTTATAGTCCACCACCACCACCAGTTCAGTTACATCAGGGCCCAAAGAAGGAAGTCGATTTTCCACTTCAATTTTGGAACCTCTCGTAACATCTCTAGAAGAAAGTGATCCTTCTACTTCTGGGAAGGTAGGCACCAGATCAGAAAATCGTCCTTCTGGTGGGGATCAAGAAGTAAGCCCTTCGGAAAATGATATCGGGAAATGGGCAGGAAATGGTAGTCTCATGACTTTTGAGGAGAAAACCCGAATATTAGGTACAGCAATGTTGGAAACCTTCTCCAAATTACAATTTTGAAGATGGTGCGAGATTTGGTGAAAACAAAGAAGGCAACCATTGTAGAAGAGGTTGATGATCAATTTGCCAGCATCCCCAGAAGACTGATGCTGTCTTGAAAATTGCCCATTGCTGTTTTGTAGTACCTATGTTGTATAATGAAAAAAATGTAAAATATATAAAAAAGATAATATGTCATGAAAATTATTTATTGGAATTCAGACTTTGGACCTTTCGTTTGCTATAATATGCTCACGCATACTTTATATATATAATAGCTCTTGTGGGGATGCCCCCCCCCCCCCCCCCCTCCGGCTAAATCCTGTCTACGCCCATGTGTATGAATGCGAAAAAAGTGGCGAAAAAGCGCAAACTTCAGGAATAATTTCAGAATGCCTCGAAACGGATTTAAATTAAGAAATTCTTCGAAAAGTTTGATTTTAAAATTTGTGGAGCCATTGCAACATCTACATTTTTTTACGAAAATTCGGTAAAACAATAATAATCCGTTTTTGGAATTGGGGATGTCAAAAATGTTGTAAAATTAGCCACTTCTTCAAAATGTATCATGCAGACCGACAACTTTCACAGAAACTGCTTCATTCAATACTCTTTCCAACCATATAGTCAAATTACTTTTGCTTTGCTAATTAGGGAAGGAAGTTTGTTTTTATGTTGGTAAACGTGATTTTTTCAATGGAATCGTGGGTTTTCTTGAGTAATTACCGCTAATGAATTTGCAAGTTGGAGTTCAGTTTCTAGGTGTTTTTTCACGCTGAAATGAATGCTAACACTTGCATATCCCTCCGACTCCGGTATAACAGAGTTTTACACTTGAATGAACCAGTTTTACTTAGTTATTCAATAGAACATAACAAATTAACTACAAATTTGTGAGTTAGTGCGTAAAACTCGCAGTTATAACGAAATCGGAGAGATCTGCGTGGGTCACCATTCGATTCAGCGTCAACAATACGTTGAACCTGACCTCGAACTCATGGGTTTATAGTGGGTGGTTTTTAAGAAAACTCACGATTTCATTGGGAAAAATTAAAAATACGTTTTCCAGCGTTGAAACGTAATTTTCTCCCATATTTAGCAAAGTCAACGTAAAATTGACTGTACCGTTGGTATTGAATAAAGAAGTTTCTGCGAAAGTAGACGGTCAAGATCAATTTTGACGGTCATTAATTTTTCAATATTTTTTGAAATTCCCAATTTCTAAGAGAATCATCTATTCTTACCGAATTTTGTACAAAATTAAGCTATTCCATCGGCTCCAACATTCGTAAAATCAAAATTTTCGAAAATTTTCTTTATTGAAAACCGTTTTGTTGCATTCTGAAACGATTCCTAAAGCTCAACGCTTTTATAAATATATGTGTGACCGTGCAAGGGGAAAGGGAGCTTAACTTGCCAAGGCTTTTTTTCAGGAGAATGAAAAAACAAAGATTGGGTAAACAAATGACTTACTTTCTACATATTTTTTTGGGTCCCAAAAATATCTCTCTTTCCCCAATAATCATCAAAACTTGAATTTTCTACATTTTTCATTGAATTTATAATCGCAAAAAACTTTAGTTTTGCAAGTCTGCCGGAAAATGCTGAAACCTGTTGAAAATTTTTGTAATTTTCGGACCCGCTTTTTTCGAAATTATGATTTTTTAATAAATTTTGATTGGAAAACGATGGAAAAAATCCAAAAAACCATGTTGTTCAGCATAAAGTGGAGAACAATAAAAAAATATAAACTCAGATTTTACCTCTGGCGAGTTAAGCCACCCTTTTCCCTTGCACGGTCACACACACACACGCGCGCGCACACACACACCCACACACACACACACACACACACACACATATATATATGTATATATATATATATATATTATTTTAAGATGTTGTTATATGAATTATGTGTATCAAATCTCGATGTTTCACGTTTTATCTCAAATTATTTTATGTGATGTACACGTGAATCATCCCTACTTGAAGGATATGGTTTCATTTGGACCTTCTTCCCGCCTCCAAACTTTAAGGCCCATCAGAGCAACCTAATAAAATTCTAATCTAGTATTCGTGGTTATGGGAGAAGATTGTGATACTCTATAAAATCGGTTGTCTCTTAGCTCCTTCAAGGTTCGGTCAACCAATTTTCTCCATTGGCAGGATTCCTGCTGAAACTCCCATCTCCGTCTTGCTTTGCCCCATTATTATCTCTTCTCTTATTTTCTTGTATTGTCTTTCATTTCGAATTTCATAATTTATTTTCTCTTATTCTCTCCTTCTCCTTCCCTACCGATGAATTGTAAAGCATCGTTATCTGTAATTGGTAAACACCACAACAGTAGTAAAGTATCAAAAAATTTATTTTTGGAGAACGAAGTCAGAAACCATTACAATGTGTAATAGGTTCAACACATATCTTTTATCAAAAAATCAAAACACAACTGCTACAAACCCCTATAAGTAAACTTGTGGTAGGGTTAGGGTTTTAATTCTTTTTCAAGTACGTAAAATATGGAAAATTGAATTTTTTCTCAATTTGAATCATCTCAAGCTAATTCATTTGAACTATGTTTCAAATAAAAATAATAATAAATTGAATTTGACTTTCTTACATCCTCCATCATCACTCCAAAACCTCTTTTTTCACATCCCCAGTGTTATCCTGTTAATATATTTATATATTCTATTTAACAATGATTTGAATGAGATGTATGACTTATTGACACACACACACACACACACACACACACACACACACACACACACACACACACACACACACACACACACACACACACACACACACACAAATATATATATATATATATATATATATATATATATATATATATATATATATATATATATATATATATATATATATATATGTGTGTGTGTGTGTGTGTGTGTGTGTGTGTGTGTGTGTGTGTGTGTGTGTGTGTGTGTGTGTGCCTACGCAGGATTGAGATAAAAATTCCGCTCTTGCGCCAAAAAATCAAGCTTCCCAAACGAAAGTATGATTTCGTTGGCCAGCACATTTTGAGCTCAACAAATTGGTCACATTTTGAAAACATGTTCTGAAGAAATCACTAAAAATGGCTAAAAACGGCTAAACATCAATAAATTTACATTTTCAGCAGATTATTAATCAAATAATGTTTATCAACTATAAAATACCACATTCAAAAATGTATGAACAACATTGTGCTGAAAAATGTATAATTTATAATTAATGTATTTCATTAATATTTGCTGACAACAAAAATCTATCATTATAAAAAGTGAAGAAAAAAAACCTAAATGTACAAAATCAATAGCAGATTATTATTTGGAATCCCCCCTTGTTTTGCCATAAAATGAATATTTAACAATTCCTAAGCACTCAGAAAACTCAAATTTCAAAACAGTTCAACATTATGCAATACGATAATTTACGATAATCCGCTCATACGATCACGCTAATGACTGGAACTGGAAGTGTGTAAATTTACGCTGATACCTGAAATATGGTCAACATTTGAGATAGATAGTTGATTGATAGGAGAAGAACGTGGGTTTTTATGTTAAAAAAAAAAAAAAAAAAAAAAAGGGTTTTCTCGAGAGAGGAAAAACCTCTAAAAAATCTCATACCCTGGCTACGGTGAAATTGAGGTAGAACGGTGCAGTTGGTGGTAATCTACTCCATTTTCTGTATAGATTCACTCCATTGTTTATTTGACTCATCGTACCGACTACCCTGAATTATTACAGGATTTACTTGACAGTATCAAAACTCAAACTCTTTGAAACGTGGGTTACCTTAAGCCATATTATACCATAAACAAGAGTGTGCCGTATGCTGGAGCATTTTTAATGTATCTTCATGAGATATCCTTTTCTCCTACTGAAATCCATTGGGTTATTGATCAATTCCGAATTCTGTAGAGGGAAGAAAAAAACCTATCTTTAGCTACTTCCCCGTGGAGAAACCAAAAAACATGGAACATGCGAAAAAATAAACCCATGAGAACTATGATCATGGAAGAGCGAAACAAAAAATTTGCGCGATAGAGGTTGAGAAAGAAAGTTACGAGTAGGTATATCGATGAACGTGGAATATGGAATGTCACAAAAGGATTAAGTGTCCTCCGCAACCACTTTTCCCTTTTAAAATTACAGCGTTTGATTCAGTCAACAAGTAGGTAGGTACGTTAATAATTTGTTTTCAATTCTGAACAAAAAAGTTCCAGTCATGCAGCATGATCGTATGAGCGAATTTTTGTAAATTATCTTACTGTATAATGTTAAATTGTTTTGAAATTTGAGCTGTTTGCGTGCAAGGAAATTGTTAACTAGTAACGTTATAGCAAAACCGTATTGTAAATAATAATCTGCTATACAAAAAGTGGTTTTGGATTTTTAGCTTTTCTTGCAGTTTTTATGGTTTTTTGCAAATTTTAATGACTAATTTGTAGTTAATACACTTTATTTGACTTAAATTTTGCTAAAAAATATGAACTCAACAGTTTTTAACCGTTTTTAGTGATTTTTGAGTACATTCGTTGAAATTTGACCATTTTAATGAGCTCAAAAAGTGTTGACAAACGAACTCATCCTTTCGTTTGGAAAATTTGATTTTTTAGAGCAAGAATGGAATTTTTATTAATGCAGTCCACATTACACCCCCCCCCCCCCCCCTCCTCCTGCTAAAATCGTTACCAATGGGTCAAAAAAAAAAAAAATTTTTTTTTTTTCAGCTTGTTTGCAAACGTGCGCAATTGGCATCAACTTCGTTATTTTTGATGAGAACCCCCATTTTTAATTACAGAATTGAATTTTCCGTGAAATTGCATGAAGAAATGACCCATCACTCTATTTTTTAGGTGCGCGCAAAATGGCGCAATTTCGCTCCAAAAGTTCGCATTTCCGCTCTAAAAGCGTAATAAGATACTTAATTGTCACATTTAATACATGATTACGGAGTATTTTTTCGTGCTGAACCTCGTAATGATGTCTATTTATTGATATTTGCAACACTAACTTGGGGAAACACCGAAAAACCTACATTTTAGTGCGCTTTGTGGGAATGTGTTACAAAAGGGCAATACTGGTTAATTTTTTGGTATTTTCCCAAATGGATGTTGCAAATATCAATAAATGATAAACGCAGAAGGGCGCGATTCCACTCCAAAAGAGCGAAATTCCACTCTAAAAGTGCAATTACTGAGTTTTTAAAGATACTCAACTGCCTCATGTAATACATGATTTTAGAGTATTTTTTTGTGCTACACCTCGTAATGATGTTCATTTATTGATATTTTACCAACACAAACATGGGGAAAAAACCTAAAAATTTACCAGAATTGCACTTTTCTAACACATTTCCACAAGGCACAAAGCGTGGTAAAATGTAGTTTTTCAGTGTTTTCCCAGGTTGGTACTGCGAATATCAATAAAAGGACATCATTACGCGGTTCAGCACGAAAAACTACTCCAAAATCATGTATTACATGTGGCGATTGAGTATCTTCAAAAAATCAGTTATTGCACTTTTACAGCGGAATTGTGCCCGTTTGCGCGCACTTAAAAGATGGAGTGATGGGTCACTAACACAACCACTTCGTAACGTTGTGCTTCTAAAACGCTCAGTTGCCCCACAGTGATACTATCTACTCGTTACGTCAATCATTTGATTGCGCATCTGACGTGAAAACTGTGATGCATGACACTTGTAGTGGGAACGAAATAAATCCACTCTCTATCTTTCCTTTTGATTTTCCAGAAGCGAGAAGAAAGCGTTGCTAACTCTCCGTGAGGAATCATCGGTGATTGATGGTTATAGAGTGTTTTATGACCGGAGGGGTCTTTTGTAGCTCCAAGTCCCGAACTCGTTTGTTATTGAATCTCCTGGTGAAAGAACTTGATCCCCTCGAACCATTGAGGATACTCGTATTTTATCTGTTTCACAAAATTCCCGGAAGTTCCGCCTCGTTGGGCTTCTCGGATTCGTATTCGGATACAGTCGTACAACAGATGTCTGTTTCGTTTCATCTATAAACAATAGCCCTGTATGTATAAATTGATACCTCGTGCCGTAATAGTGCAGGTGTAAATGAGGAACCTTGACGTGAATGCATGTGAACATATGTGAGTGGTTTATTTCGGGTATTAGGTTTTATAGGTTTCAAAATTATTAGAGCGACAATTAAAACTTATATGGTAGTCGAACTTACTTGATCATCACATTCTTAGAGATCGGAAAACACTATAGGCACTGCGCGTAGCATGTAAATTACCGGGACAGATTTTTTCCTTTTTTTCTGCGGTTATTTATAGCATATTCAAAATAAATTCAACGTTTTCCAGAACAAATTCAACTTTCTCCGTTTTAAATTCAACTCTACCCCACTTCAACAAGAAATACAATGCATTTCAATAAACTCAATTTTGAACCGCATTACTGTTTGTTATAATATTTAAGACCTACTTAAACAAAACTATAGTGGTTTAGTGAAGGGAGTATGGACTGGTTTTATTTGTTTGCATTCCAATTTATAGTTTTCCTTTTTCGAAACTTCAATGAAGTAAGGAACATACTTTTGGCATTATCGAATTATTCGTCTTTTATAAAGAAAATCACTGCTTTATTACTGTTGTGCGCCAACTAGCAACATGTTGATAATATTATAGATTTTCAAATAATCGTGTGGTACAGCTCAGTTTGCCTACATGCGGCCATAGAGATAGTCATTACAGCTCAAATGTTCATTGGCCCGGCATCTCCCACTACCACTGGTGATCATCTCCCTTCTCTTTAGGGCCTATAAATACGGTAAGCCAATCGGGTTGGATACGATTCAATGCTCAGACTTCCTAGTTGTCATTTCGCATACATCAACTCCTCTCATTGTGAACCTTGATCCTGCCCTCCAATATTAAGTTTACGGAGCTCTATGTTTTGGGTCTTAATATTTCCTTCGAGCTGTGAGTTCCAGGCAGTGATGTATTCAACCAAATCACGCTCACGGGGATCTAAGTTCCACTAATATTACCTCTTATATCACGCCTAAGAAACTATGAATGTGATATTTCCAACCAGATACGCCTGTGATGCTATGTTCTCTCTATGAGCCCTATGTTCGATGTGAAATAATAATCGGTTTACTCCTATGGAGCTCTCAGTTCCGAAAAGAGGACCTTGTCCTGCTAGGGATGGAACGTCGAAGCAAAAACATCGATGTCCCCATCGAAGTCAACATCAATCTCTGAATATCGATGTCCTAAAACATGGTTTTCCTCACCATGGAACTCCAACATCGATGTTGGGATTCCCAAATAATCATCTTTTACCAACAAAAATTGTGTTCTTTGAGGGGAGGATTTCAAGATTCTACGGAAAGAAAGACATTAGGGCGCTCATAGGACACGAAAGTATAAAATACGCATTATCTTTGAATAATAGTATTGATAATAGTATTCTATTCAAAATGAGCAATAGCTCAATATATCAGTAGCTATGTAAATATGAGAACGAGACATTCTGGTTACAGGTCCCCCAACAATTCTCTCGAATTCGTATACCCATAGATATATTGCAGAAGGGGCTAAGGGATAGGCTGCTCAGGATTTATGGCATTTGGAACAACTGTATCCATGAAACAAATCAAACGGAAAATCCTTGTAAGATACTAAGTCCCACACTTTCAATCTGATGTCGATTGAACCTGGAAGTAAGTTGGGAAATGCTTTGTAGATTATCCTACGTGTGGCCTACTGCCTTCCAATTAACGGTTGACTAATCTACCGATTAACCGATACACGTTTCCTGTGCAGACCAACTGAATCTGTTGTTTTAAAAATGGCCCATACTCTAAAGTCGTTATTGATTTGTGCATCCAAACCGATGGGTCGCACCACTTTGTATGAAATATTTCGTTACTCATTACATATATATATATATAACATATAATTACATAATAGCAAAATTAATGTATTATTTTTGTATTATCATGATGACCAAAACTAAAGCACGAATGCATGAGCTCACATGACAATGTCTGTGCCACTTAAATTTCGCAGAGGAAAAATAATTAATTACATATACCTACCTCCAAATTACCTGATTTATCAAGACATGGTCCTACGTCTTCGGAAGGATCTATTTAAATACTTCCTTTCTAACTGTGCTACATTTTGTTTTCTTTTTTCACTCCTCCAAATGAGTCGAGATGAGCTTATCCAGATGGCCTCTCTACTTAACTGAATCTTTCATGAGCGATGGAACTCGTTCTCCAAGGGCTCACTCCTGTGGGATGTTTTATATGAGCGCCTTGTCATCGGAAATTAGTAAAGAAAGGATTTGAAGTATTTCCTTCCATTGTGATTTACGATTAATCATTTCTCCTTCGAAACTTCCATCAAACAAATCTGGGATTATTTCTAACGAGGATTTATTATAAGTTACAGTCATGCAGCTCGATCGTATGAACGAATTTTCGTAAATTATCGTATCGTATAATGTCGAATTGTTTTGAAATTTGAGCTTTTTGAGTGCAAGGAAATTTTAACTATCAGTTTCATGGCAAAATCGTATTCTAAATAAAAAAAATTTTTTTTTTTTTTTTGCAATCTTTAATCAAATTGATGATGATTATTATTCTGCTCTCTACATATTTTTATGGTGTCATCAGATTACAATGTGGTCAAGGTGTTTTCTGGTCATTCCAGAGTAACTTGTAATTTAGGAATGTTTATTAGTCAAAATTTAGTCAAGATTATACCGTAGAAAGACTGAAATAATATAGAGACGTTATTTTATTTACATTTGTGTTTCAACATGAAATAATCTTGAAATACAAATGTTTTTACACAATGTTTAGACAAGGAAGGTCATTAATATTAATTTCAAACACAAAAAAGTGTTTTTTAAACCGAGAAAACGTATTTCAATGCCGTGGGTTCATCCAGGACCCAAGGGTGTCTTGTGTACCGAAAAACCGAAGGTTGTCCGAGGAGTGCTGCATGCGTAGTGGACTTGAAAATGGGAAAGCACCAACGGAAGGAGAACTGAAAAACTTCCGCGTAATGTTCACGACAATGTACTTCAAATTTTCTTGTAATCTTCAGTCATCGAAGAAAGGTGGTTGAGGAAATTTTTTCTCATTCTAATGAGATCTGAAGAAGGCAAAAAAAAATAATAATAAAAAATAAAATAAATAAATAAATAAAAAGTTTCTCTCAATTTGAAGTCGTTACTAGGAAAGGGATTATTGTAAAATCAACAAAATTTTCAAGTTCCTTTTTGACCTTTTCCTTTTTGATGGGCCTCCGTGTGTCCCTTCAATTCTGGGCTTAAGCACTTACTGAACATGTATAGGAAGATCCCGAACCAAAATTAGCCGCGACAACATGCGACCTTCAGAGCCAGAGCTCAGTGAACTAGGAAAACACGTACCACCGGGGTCGGAAATGAGATGAACTTCAGTCCAGCGAAGCGGAACACAGGTCAATATGAAATGTTCATTAATAGTAGCTCAGTCAATACCGCCGGTGAGATGTCGCACATACAGGCAACGCTGATGATGCCGGACGTGGACGATGAATTTGATGATGAAGTTCGAGGGAAAGAAAAGATGAGGTGGAATATGTCATGGATATTTATCAATTGATGTGGAGCTGACCTTTATCAGAGAATTTTCGTAAAAAATTAAACTATTGCCTTTGGCAACGAAATTTTAAAAATCAAAATTGAAAAAAATTGCATCGAAATCCGTTATGAGGCATTCTCAATCGATTCCTGAAGTCCACGTTTTTTCATATATATATATATATTTGTGTGTGTGTGTGTGTGTGTGTGTGTGTGTCATTCCAGAGGATAACTTTCCTTGGAATTGCGATAAAAATCCCGTTCTTGTCCATTAAGTTGGTAGAATTTCAGAAAGTGTGCTCAAAAGATTAGTAAAATGGCCAACATCATTAAATTTGTAAGTTTTTGTAGGATAACAGTCAAAACAATATGATCAAAAATGTCAGATGAGACATTAAACATTTTTTGCGTAAAATTATGCCCAAATCAAAGGTACCTAAATTTAATCAATATTTGCAGAAAAATCTAAAAAACAAAAATCTTTTTTAAATAGCTGAATTTTCAGATATCAAATTCAGATAATGTGGGAGCTAAAATGATCCAGGCAGTTTCAAGAGACGGGTAGAGGTAATCATTCATAGCGATCACATAATTGATGTTGCCTAATGCATAAAGATGAATATTCTTAGAAATTTAATGCAGACAGAAAGGATGTTTTCATTCATCCTGTTCTCAAAAAGAGAAAGAAATACGATTTGGTAGTCATATGTTTGTTACCTGAACACACCGAAAGGAGCTAAGTCCAGTCCTGATGGGTCGCGCACAACCCATTTAGTTACTAATTAAACTATAAAGATAGGATTCTGAAATTTCGCATGGATTGTCCATACCCCCTAGGAACTAGATGGAAAAGTCAAAAATTTGATTTTGGTGCCCAGATTAGTTCAGGTCCGAAGGAGTTGTCACACCTGTATACATATATGACTATGAACTTCATCTGTAGACACAAATATTGTCCCTGAAATAAAATCTTAACTGCTATATAATGCTCCTTTAAAAATTCATCTCTATTTTTTTTCTTAGTTTTGAATATATGTGTACTGGAAAAATTGTGTACAACTTTTTTGAATAAGCTTAAGTTTGCTTCATCTCTCAGTATATTACAGTTAACAATTAAGCAAGATTATTGCGGAAATCACAAGTTGAAATCTACTTAAAATTGATCAATAAAGTAACTAAATCAATAAAAATCAATGATTGATTAATAAAGTCGTTTTCGGGAATAAATAATTTTATTTGGAACCGATTCGACAGCTCTAAAATCAAATCAAGTGAATTAAGTGATTTTTCAATGTTTTTCTACTATTAGAAAAATTATAACGGGAATAAATTAGGATAACGATTTTAGGATTAGGATAACGATATTGGGATATCGATAACGATTTTGATCTACTGTGCGGCGTACTGTTCATGTGGGGGTTGTAACAACAAGTTTATTTTTTCAGTGCGTGCCACCGCTAAATAATTTCTGGAACACTGGGAAAGGTAAGAAAGTGAAAAAATTCCATTAGCACCACTTGAGATGCAGTCATTCAAATGATGGTCTTCCGTTGTATTTAATTTCCATTTTGAATTATTGTAGTAATCCGTATGGTTCTTTTACTTGTCTTTCACAAAACTAGTAATAATCACACAATGATATAATTTGTTTGATTAAAACTTCCTTGTTGTACAGTGAGAGCGTAGCAGTAATGATTAAGAATTCAGTTGCGTGCTTCGCGCGACAACGTTTTAATTCATTCTTTTTTTAACATGTCATTATGCAATGACCTATATCAATGAATAATAAATTACATGAGTGGCTTTAAATGAGCTCACGGAAAATTGCATGAGAGGGGCTCCAGTGATTTAACAATTCCCACCACATACTGAACAAATACCACCTAGGTATAAACGGTAAGTTAATGAATCAACACTTTCGAGGGGGAGGAATAAACGTTCTGTAGTGGCAGCCTGGAATTGGGTGTTGATTTGGTTGCTGAGTACTGCATTATTAGTTGCATGTTATGAATCAGTAAAGTCAGACACACACACGTTTCTACATATGAATGGAAAAACTGTTTATTTAATACGACAGTATATAATTACTTAGATCTACATAAACTGGTCGCGCACATGGTTTCATCTCTATCACGACGTACCGTTGCAACATTGACAGATACGTGGGAAAAGAAGAGGCCGGGTACATCATCGGAATGAACGAATAATATAACTAAGGGTTTTTACGAAGGTGATGATATTTTCATGTGTTCATCCTCTTAGAGAATTTTCGTAATAAATGAAGCTGCAAAAATTTTAAAATCAAAATGTTCGAAAATTTTCTTCATTGAATTCCGTTTTAAGATATTCTGAGACGAATCCTAAAGTTTAACACTTTTTCGTATATATATATATATATATATATATATATATATATATATATATATATATATATATATATATATGAGAGCTGACGACGCCGATACGGCGAAATATTCTCAATTTCGTAAGTTATATTTATCTGTTTTCCATATTTTCCGACCATCTGTAATACCTCAAAATAATATTACACGCGAGTGTTCTCATCCTTCACCAAAACTATGTATACATGTATACAAACCAGTGAACACATATCTACTTGAATGAAATAACGACAATATAGTAGTTGATAATTTACTGATACTTTAACATGTATACAAAATAAGTGGTTCAAATGACAAAATTAGAACTCTTTCGAACCCTTTCGGAGTTCTCAAAAACAGTGGGCTGGGTCATTATGCGAAGATATGTTTATATATTTTTTTATCGAACAGTTGGGGCCTATCAGCCACCTCTTTTGGTCCCCAAATAATCCATAAGTTACTGAAATTCGCTAAAACGAGATATGAATGGCAGTGAGAAAACATTGGCTGACATTGATATATCGTTGCAACAGTATAAATGGTATAACTCGTGGTTGTTGGAACTTACCAAAGCATCGAGAAATTAATGACGCTTTCCGAATTCTGTGAAAAACAGAAAAAAGAACACCACCAACGCAACGCGAATTGCATGGCATTACGGGGAAAACTGACAAGGGGGACATCAAAAAGGTCTAAAATCAACTAAAACATTCTGAGACAATCCCACCACCATAGTGCTTCGTAAAAGCCATCCACAAATCATCTCGGAGAAACATCCAGTGCTTGGAAAAATAAAGGAGTGATCAACTTTTCAAGGATACGCTATCTCAACTGTTGATCCTGCCATGTTTGGGGGCAGTTCCCTGTGTTCCAACTGTTATGTCAACCAAAGTGAAGGAGTTGATGGAAACCCTCGATTGCATAGAAATACCATGTTTTTCAACATGAAAACGTACTTTTCTCCTCTAATTAGCAAAGGAAAATAAAAAAATTATTATACCGTTGGAAATCTGATGTTTTGGTCAGGTTTTTCCTGCAACGCGTACTTACGGTCTTTTACCATTTTGTTTCAATATTTAACGCACCTTAAAAAACAGTATTGAGAAAGTCAGTCAACATAAATTGAGAAAGTCAGTCAATTTCTTCACATACATACGTCACTTACAGTGAAAATTATCCAAATACCTTTGAGGATGGGGAATTTAACGTTCTTTCCAACGATATATCTATTTTTAAGTTTACATTTTAAGTTTGGGGTGATAGACCTAGCGTTTAGTGACGTAAGGTCGAATACACCAAAGGAAAAAAAAAAACGTAAAAGTAAAAAAGTTCCAGTCATGCAGCATGATCGTATGAGCGAATTTTCGTAAATTATCGTACTATATTATGTTACGTTGTTTTGAAAATTATGGTCTTTGAGGAAAAAGAAATTGTTAACAACCTATTTTAAGGTCGAAACTCGTTCTAAATAATATTCTGTGATTCAAAAAGAGATTTTGAATTTTAAACTTTTTTGCAGTTTTAATAGATTTTTTAGCACATTTTAATGAAATTTAAGCATAATTTTGTACATACATTTTTTGATGTTCTACTTTATAGTTATAAACTTTATTTGAGCTATATTCTGCTAAACAATATAAATTTAACAATTTTTAGGCTTTTTCTGCTATTTTTAGTGATTTTTTCAGCAATTTTTTGACCAATTTAGTGTGCTCAAAAAATGCAGGCTAATGAACTAGTTTTTTTCCTTGGAAAGCTCGATTTTTTGGCCCTAGAACGGAATTTTCATTTCAATCATAAGGGGAGTTATTGTCTGGAAGGACACACACGCACACACATAAACGCACACACACACACACACACACATATATAAATACAAAAGCGTTAAACTCTAGGATTCGTTTCAAAATACTTCAAAACGGATTTCAATGAAGAAAATTTTCGAAAATCCTGATTCTAAAATTTTTGGAGCCATTGCAATAGATTCATTTTTTTTTACGAAAATTTGCTAAAACTCCAAATATCAAAGGTTTAAAATGGAGGAACTTTTTGTGGGAAAATAGTCGTACAATTGATCCCTAGGAGGTTAACAACTTCAAGTGTGAACATCATGTATATATATTTCGATTTATTGTATTGTATTTATTTATTTATTTTTTTCATTTATTTATTTTATTTTATTTTTTTTTTTTATTTTTTTTTTTTTTTGTGTGGCTTTGGCCGCCCTTCAAAGACCTGTGGCTAAGTATACATCCTCTATCTCCAATCCACTGTCCAGCCAATAAAAAACTGATGGAGGGGGTCGATTCCAACTGACTGTACTTCATTGGAATCACGAACGTGCTCAGCCCGTTCTCATTATCTCTTGTCTCCGACGGCAATTTCTTGATTGACGAGAGCGTAACGTCAGGCTAAGATAACTGTTTGGCTCGGAGCAACGTATTCATTGTCGAGCCGTCCTCAGGTGATTGGATGAACAGTGTGTACTGACGTAGTAAGACGTATCGGAACATCAAAGAGTCCCATCTGTTCCTCGTCAGCTGTGACAAGAACTTGAGATAAGCAGTCTAGTTGTGCTGAGAGGAGCGGTTTCTGCATTGAGGCGTTCGCCTTCTTGTCAGTTTGCCGACCCAGTGTTCTCCCGGTGTGCGATTGCAAGCTACAGCGACCACAATGCTCCTCATGAATGCTTATCTATAGAACTGAGTTTGGCCGGTTTTTAGGAGGTCCCTCTGAAGCTATATCTTATAGGCAAGACTACGTTAACAAGAGGGACGTCTATTGAAATTGACCCATTAGGGGGGGGGGGGGGGGGGCAAACCCAAGTATGGGGAAAATACTAAAGGCTTACAAATCTGTTTCAGACCATTCTAAGACCGAATCCGTGGAAAAAACAGGTGTATCTGTGTGTCTGTGTGTGTGTGTGTGTGTGTGTGTGTGTGTGTGTGTGTGTGTGTGTGTGTGTGTGTGACAAATTTTATCGATGCTGCCCAGGTCACAATTATGAACCGATTTTCGTGATTTTTATTTAGTTCGATTTCAATTTCGGTCTAGTTGTACAACAAAACTTGGGAATTTCGGATTTGTTTTCGACTGGGAGGGAGAGGGAATAATTAAAAATTTAAGGGAATCAAATTAATGGGATGACAAAATCGGAATTATTGTGAAAACGTTGTTTCTCCACAACTTTCTCCTATATGGTTTCGCGTTCGAGTATTATAATGAATTTCATAGGGGTTAGTCACTCCTCGGGTACAAACGTTATCCAATACTTTTTATTCTCGCAAAAATACCATTAAGATGGTATTTGACATTCAAAACAATGCTTCCGCTACCTATAGGTAGACTCGGAAGCAAAAAAGCGCCAACCAATAACTTAAGATTAACAAGCCTTCGATAATGTTCATTTTCTTAATATATGATTACTATTATATTTTACGATTTTGATTTACGTATCATTATTTCAAATTATAAACGTTGATATTCGCCTGGAAAAAAGTGTATAACCCGCCCTACTACTGGTTGGTTAACGTTTCACGAGAACGAGGGGAATGGTAACAACGAAAAGTTCAAGCTTCGAGTTTTGACTTGGCAAGGATGGTGAGATCAGGTGAGACTGGGTTTCGTTTCACCCTCCGAAAATTCCCTAAAAGTGTGAAAAGAAAAAAAAATCGATTTACCGGAAGACGAGATTAAATCGAGACCTCGAAAACATCTTTGTACTAAGTATTCAAGAACTTTGGGAAGATCTTATGCTGAATTTCACTTCTCCGCAACTAGTTTTCAACTTCTTTTCAACCCACTAGGAAAAGTGATTTCCCAACTTGCAAGCTCTACCTCTTGATTGTTCTTCAGAAGAGTTTAGGCCGATGCAGTTGAGATATGGTTTTAAATTTCATCATCGACCATGTGGTTTTTATAATATTTATTAACATTGCTCGAGGGCAGTAGTCGAAAAGAAAACTTAATATTGCAAGAACTGTTCATTTGTACAACTAGCGAACGACTGTAAGCAATTTTCTATTGAATTCACTTTTCACACTAGATGCATAACAAATATTTGTTGATTATACATGTTTCCTTATTTGAATTATGGAATTCAATTGCCAAGTCTAAAATGTATAAACAGATAAGTATTCGTGGTGGTAGCCATCATGTCTCAAATGAATACTCATATGAAGGTGGATGTTAGGCTGCTTCTTCCATTATATATTTTATTCTCTCTTCAGATCTAGTTTTGCCTATACAAAGGCCTCTCCAGGCGCTACAAAGGTTAAAGACAAAGACAAGTTAATTTTAATCTCAGTAATTACATAGAATATAATTATAAAAGTACCGATACTATAATTCCTCCAAAAAAATTAATAACCCATTATCTTCATGTAAAAAAATCACCTAACTTACAAAAAACCATAACATTAACAAACATATTCAAAAGCAAAGCGAGGATATAGATTGATCCTATAATAACAAAAAGCTCAAACAAACAAATAGATACATTTCACTCCCTTATCGCCCTAAATGGGAAGAACCACTCCAAAAAATATTCTCTATTCCTAAAAATAACCATAAATCAACATGGAAATATAATAACACACTTAAGAAATATAACCCACTAATTAGAAATAAAGAACCCCTTTTAGAATCACGGCTCAATGTATACAACATCCCATGTAAAGACTGTAGCTTATCCTATATAGGGGAGAGCCAACAGAACCTACATAAAAGGCTTAAACAGCATCATAAAAATGCTCAAAAAAAGATGAAACACCCTTAGACCAAAATATGCTGAGATTGAACCATTGACCAGGCTTTGATAATGTAAAATCAATTATTAAGCACCCAATAACATCCAATAGGAAAACATTAGAAAACATACATTTAATAAAAATAAAAATAGATTAATGAACAATAGAACAGAAATTAATTACTTAGGCGTAAAAATTGCCCCCCCTCCTAGCATAGTACATTATAATTACACAAGTTAGAATTTAAATAATTATAGATTAAGAACACATTAAACTTAGCAACACTAATAGCTAATTCCAATAAATACTTGTATGACATATAACTATGGATAAGTTATATAACCACATATGCTATATTCCTTGTAAGCGGGCGGGGCTATTCCCCACCTACCATCAGTAGAAAATAATATCTCAACATACCACAGTTCCTAGCATGGAACACCATATTCCATAGGACAGAAGGTCCACCTAGCACATGGCCCTAAGTGATAATAACCACAAATGTTATCAGTTGTGTAGCTAAATGTATTTCTCTCATAAAATTAACTCTATCATCTATTTTAAGGTATAATTTCCACACAAATTACTTACAAACGTGTTCAAAAATACATATACATTATATAGAAATCATCTGCTATGCAGGATTTTATGAATCTCCCCAAGGATGGAAAGGTTCTCTACCTCTGTCACATACACCTAACTCACTAAATCCAAACACATTACTTCTACTTAAACTCAATATTCCTAATTCCAGACTTCTCTCAGGCTCCATATAGAAGTAGTCTAGCAGACTAAATTAAATCTTGTGCAAAATTTGACGAAATACCTACAACTTTGTATGATTCATGACTCTACCCTAATTGTAAGTACTCTTCTACCATCTAGTTATAATAAATTAGTATAATATGAAGATCCCTCTGTAAATCTACCATAAAAAACATACTCTTTGTAGCATCTGAAGAGACCTTTGTATAGGCGAAACTAGTTGTGAAGAGAGAATAAAATATATAAAGGAAGAAGCAGCCTAACTTCCACCTTCTTTTCAGTATGAATATATTATTGAAGTTAAATTTCAAGTAAATTGAATTAATGAAAACCTAAATGAATCAATCGAGTGCTAACCGTCATATTAAAAGGCTTTAAGTGTATTAGAGTATTTTCACTAAAAGGCAAAAATAATCATCGCAGTAGTTTACAGCAGTTTGTATTCATCGGAAAATCTATGTGTTGTCAAGTAGGTACCTACCGAGTTGTGAAACAAGGACTACCGTATATCCAATAAAAGGTAATATAGAGAAATCGGAAAAAAGGTGTTGAAAAAAGAAACGAAAAACTGTCTAATGAATAAGAAGGCAAATTTCAATTTTTTTTTCCCCGCCATAAATGAGTATACGAAAGTTTTTCAATGTTCTTGTACACGTCATATATATTCTTTAGATATTTTTTACCTGACTCGTGTCGAGAGGGATAGTCTGTATAAGTGATTTTTCTGATCATTTTACGTCAAAGGAAAGCGTCAATATTGAATTTAAAATTACTCTGGATTCAAGCCAAAATGATGATTATCTTTATTATATTATGAGGCTTCCCTTACTGGAATTAGTTATAAGGTGTAGGATAATTTATCGCAAAGTGAAACTTGGAAATGTATGTGTGATCATATCGCGAGATGGGCTTGACCTGTGAAAATTTGTGTGTCACACTGACAACTTATAATAAATTTCCTCACGTGTTAATAGGTTTCTGGAAGGAGAAAAAATTAAAATTTGGACTACACGGTGTATGTTAGGATGTATCAAAAACACATTAAGAGTTAAACATAAATTGAAACCTTCAAATTCGGACTTTCAGGGGTTATCTCAATTTGATGAGTTCTCTGATTAAAAAAGCTAAGAGCATACCATGCTCATCGGATTACTGACAGTAATCGTGATCCTGAAGTTCTTTGTGAAACTGTGAAGATGGCACTTGATAGGGAAGCATGAAAATGGGACCAACTTATTAGTGAAAAGCTGACTCCGGCAGTAACATTAAGAATGCTGTAGGTATAGCTAATGTGTTAATAGTTTTCACTCATTCATTTTCTCTGTAGGTGCGAAAATAGCTGAGAGCATTAGAAAAACTCCTGTTTCTCATCCTCGTATACACCTTTATCTCCTTGTCATTCTATTTTCTGACACCCGTTGAGCTTTTCAAGGTGGAATTTCACTTGAATAAACTGGAAAAAAACTTGTTCCGTCGTAGATTATGACATCGGTAACATCCTATTGAAAACTTCAGCTACCTCCCGAAGTGTTCCTCTTGCCTTTATATTTAATATGACATTTTTAGAAGGCAAATTTCCTTCCACCTTAAAATATTCAGTTGTGATACCCCTATACAAGAAAGGCGATAAGAAGCTCTTGATAAATTCTAGTTACTGACCTATTTTTCTCATTCTCTCTCCAGCTAAAATGCTTGAATTGTGGCTAAAGTCAAGCTTTAGTGTTTTCTTAAAAGTAACGATATCATTGTTCATAATCAGTACGAGTTTTAATGGGGGTTAGTACTTAAAGACTATTCACTTTTTGATTTAAAAAAAAAAACTGGTGTCTGAAAAATCGGACGACGGCTTTTATTTATTTTATTTTATTTTATTTATTTATTTGTTCACTACCCAATGATTTTTCATGGTATAAATCATGATATCCGATGTGGTAAACGTAACCACCGTAATGCTACTATCTTTTTTTGGCTAATCTTAAACAGTTAACAAGGGTAGGGAATTACTAAGTGAAGAAATTTCAATAAATATAGGAGTCCAGTAAGGATCTGTGATGGTTCCAATATTATTTTGCTCTCTCACTACCGAAGGTAGGAAAGCTTTGTGATCGCGATTGAAGTAGAAAAAATTGGTCCACTCTAAAATAAAAATTTCCACTTGCTTTTTGCGTTTCAGAGCTCGCTGATCAATTTTGGTTCCAAGTCTGTCTATCTGATGTCTGTCCGTGGTAAATCCTTGTCACGCCCAAAACAAGGTATACCAAGTTTCGATCCGATTCCAATGAAATATTCAGGGATTGCGTGGGTATGTTCCTAGACGGTCCCCTATAATTTTCAAAGCCGTCGAATCAACAGTAGTTTGTGCGCATGCGCAAACATGAATTTCTCAAAACGTCGATTTCTTATCATCGTTGGTCTGATTTCGTTCAAACTCGGTAGGTAGTTTGGTATATGTTCAAAAAATATGCCCTATAAATTATATCGCAACCGGTTGAGAAATAACCATTAAGCATGCGGGAAACTAATACCGATTGACACAGACAAAACTCTGAGTCTAATGGAACGATTTTGATGACATTTTCAAGGATTGTGCGGAATAGCTTCTAGATGGTCCCCAATAATTTTTATTGCCGTCACATAAATAGTAGTCTCTGCACATGCGCAAAACGTTAATTTCTTATAACGTCGATTCCTTATCATCTATCAGTCCGATTTCGTTCAAAGTTGGAAATAGGTAGATATATATGTTCTAGAAAAGTTCCCTATGAATCATATCGCGAAAGGTCGAGCAATAAGTATAGAGCATGCGCAAAACTTAAATTTATCGACTCAAACAAAACTCCGAAACTAATGGACCAATTTTTATGAAATTTTCAAGGATTGTGCGGTTCATCTCCTAGACGACCCTCTATGAATTTCATTGCCGTTGGAGTAATAGTAGTATGTGCGCATGCGCAAACGTTAATTTTATTACGTCGACTTATCAATAATTTTGTTTCATACTTACTTCTTCCACTAATGTCCATGTTACAATGTGTGAGGAAGCTTTACTACCCACCCAACTTGGCAGACGTTTTAATTTACATAAACATTTATCATTAGATTTTCATGGGAAAATCTATGGATTTGCGAATGATACTATTCGGTTCTATGGAGTAGAAACTATTGTGATTTGATTCGTACCACTAATTATGAACTCGATTTGATTAAAACCTGGTTTGAAAGTCATGGCATGGCTGTGAATGCCGAGGAAACTTTTATAATTTGTTTCTCACTTGTAACCAGACGCCGAGAGATATAATGTTAAATTTGGTTCAAACGTTGCTTGTTTTCTTGATAACAGTTGCACTTATAGTCTTCTACGTTTTACAGATCAATGTAAATAATTAGGAGTCATAGTAGATAAAACATTTTTAACGTGTTTCATGTAGTAAGAAATTTTCTACCTAAAGATAATATGTATGATAACTGTTTATTATGGCTTTGCCTACTCAATTACGTTGTACGACATTATATTGTTGGGAAGGGCATCCAAGTAATCTGTTACAGTGCCCCGATTATGCAGAGTCAGCTACTAAGAACTATTCTTGGTAAAAATTCGAAGTATTCCTCTGCTTTGCTGTATGGACAATTTAACGTCAAAACTATTCGCAAAATTTTCTATACTACTCCTGCCTACACGTGTAAAGCACTAGTGTTCGTAAGGAATATTTATCAGTTTAACCCTCTCAAATAATGCGAAAGCTGGTATAATTATTCCGATGGTTGACACTAAGCTTTGTAGAAGAAATGCATGTTTGCGCAATATTTTTTCAAATGTTAATCGTTTAACTAAACATGGTATTAATTTCAGAAAACTTTAGATCATCACTCAAAGAAAAAGTTGTTAATCCCCCCACTCCACCCCCCGCCTCCATCTACAAATCTATAAATTTGAGATTATATATCGTCGCTCAGCTTTTCTTCATCGGTTTTCATTGTATGCATATGCTTCAGATCCCATGATTTCTTTTGTTTGTCAATATATTTCAGTGCATAACATTCAATTTTTTTTTTATTTAATTTTTTTGGCAATTCTTTTTTTTCCTTCAGTTTTGTGTTTTACTGAGCCTGGAAATAGGGCTCCTTTGGAAAGCACAAGTTTTCAGGAACTTAATATTTGGGGGAGATATAAGTGAATATAGGTATATTTTTTTATTTTCATTTTTTAATTTTTTTTTTTTAAATTTATTTATTTAGTTATTTATTTATTTTTTGTTTTAATGACTTTTCATCAATCACTGTATGCAAGTTTGATGCCAAATAAACAATAATAAACTAAACTAATAATTACTCGCCGTTGTCATCCAGTGGTGTTGCTGTATCATATGATTCATGATATTCTGCCTTCCTTTTAGATATAATTATGATATCCACAACCTCACTCAAGTTAGCTCCGAAGTACCTATGGTAGCTGGAAATAACAGGTTCCATAGTACTCGTATAAATGATTTGTACTGTTACAGGAAGGAAAATACAACTTGTCGTTTGAACTGCAACTTTTCTATGGCGTAATGTCCATATTGTATCATCCCCCGACTCAAAACAAAATTAAAGGAAATTGTAGTTCTCTTCATCCATTATTTCAATGATACCAGCTTGAGCAAGTTCTGGATAACAGCGCCATAATCAGATTCACTCATTGATCGAATTTCTTCGGAGCGGTCCAAAACCACCTCCATACTGTTTTGGTTTATTATTTCCAATAATAAGCCGATGTGATCGTATAGCAAAAAATTTTTATAACCCCCCCTCAAACTTTGTCACTTTACGTTTCAAGGTGCGTAGAATCCAAATTTGAAATGTCCGTCCGCCGTCCGCCGTTCGCCGTCCGCCGTTCGCCGTTCGCCGTCCGCCGTCCGCCGTTCGCCGTCCGCCGTCCGCCGTTCGCCGTCCGGGCCATAAAAGGCCTTAGAATTGACTTAAAAATCTGTTCTTTCGTACATAGACTCCACTTGGGGTTTAGTTGGTCCTAACTTCTCGCCAGCTCGATCGCTCCACACCCATGGGTGCTATGAGCCAAAAATAGGTGAAAAAGTGTCTTTTTTTTTTGTATATTTCAAGTTGTATAGAAATTGGAGATTTATGAGTAAAAAGAAAATGTTAGCTATTAATTTTATGAAAAAAAAAAAAGTATTTTAAATGATACTCTTCTATTCAGAAAGAGATTTTGGATTTTAGGCTATTTTTTGCAATTTTATAGATTTTTTAAAACAAAATTAATGGAGTTCAAGTTTGTAGCATAATTTCGTACATAAATTGTTGAATGTTCTATTTCATAGTTGATAAACTTTATTGGACCAATCTTATGCTAAAAAAAAATATCAATTTAACGATTCTTAGCCATTTTCAGTGATTTTGTCAGCACATTTTTTGAAATTTGACCAATTAAATGATATCAATATACAGTATAGGTAACACTTTTATGTGTTGGAAAGTTGACTTGGTAATAAATTGTTTTGTTTATCAACTATATTAAAAAGCGTAAAATTGTGAGATTCCGCTGCTGTAATGGATTGAACCCATTTGTGAGGTCCGAAGCTCCGAGTTCCGATACTAAATATAGGTACTATAAGCGGCGTTTAATAATTATGGACCAGAGATCTACGTAGAAGGGCTGTCTAATACATAAATAACAAACCTTTGTGTAATAATTTGCAGCGTTTTTTCGTTGTCTTCTGATTGAGAAGACAACGCTTTGCTTTTTGAAGTCTGGCAGCTTTGCTTTTGAAAGTCTGCCATCTTCTCTCTGAACATAGTTTAGAAAAAAGGTGAGCTCAGCATCGTCTTTCACAGCTTGATCCAATTTAAAGGAAGGTTCTTTGATACCCAAAAATTCACGATACCTAAATTTGGATTAATGAGTTTGACATGATAAATTCTGACGCCTCAGTATTTTACTATTCAATTTTGTAAGTTCCTTGAAATGGGGGAAGTTTTTTACGCTGAACAACTTTCGAATAAGTTGAACTTTTCCACAACGTAGGTGCTTACTGTGGTGAATTAATCACCTTTTCAGTACCCCACACTTACCATATCAAACTATTGAGAAGATGCCTTCGTTTTGTAGGTGCGTTGGGAATAATTTATTTCATTCAAAGTTTCCTGGATGGTAAATGCTGGTAATTTGTAAAAATGCGGTTCTTTGGCTAATTTGGTAAAATGTATATGTAACTTGTGGATACCGTGATTGTTTCGTACGGGCTAAAACTCTGGAGTGTCGAAGTGAACTTCCGAAAAACATGGTGGCTTAAGAGATATTCCGTGACTAATGAGCCTTGCCAACCAATGGTGTTACTGTGTCATATGGTTAACATCCGTATGAAAAATTTCGACTGTATTTTATCATTAAGTCTGTAGTTTAGTGATTTAGTTTATTTTAATTCACTATAGCTTTTCAATGATGTTCGATTATACGATTTCTTAAGGCAAGAAGTGATGTGTGGAATTATGGCTAACACAGCTCTCGAAATGATCCCTTATGGAATTCATGGCACAAGAAATCGTTTGGCATCCAAACTGCGAACGTATGTAGTTTGGACGTGAAACAATCTTGATTAAACGACAAAACCTATTGGCTATATGTACACGCACCTTTAGAGTTTTATATAGTCTAAAATAAAATACCCAAAAAAATACTGTTGGTTTATTGAAGTATTGAATTGCCTTCCAAAAAACAATCATTGTCGTGAATCGTTTTTTGATGGAAAACTAAAGCTGAAATTTAGGTTTGAGGGTACTTATCACACTGGGAACCAGTGTACGGATGCATTAGGCACCACTAACTGCAAACTATATGAAAGTCACCCGCCCTATTCAAAGAAAATGTCTGCAAGTTAGTTTGATTAGTGCTGACGTGTCATAACCCAAATGATTCAGAAATCTCGCATTATAGGTAGTTGTTAATGTTGAGCCCATCTTTTTATACTCATATTTCCAGTAAACAAAGAAACTAACCCGGACATAAAACTTGTTTTGGTTGACAAAAACTGGACTTTGGTTGATTTAGTGAGTTTGTGAACAAACAGATGCCGCATTTAATCAAAATTAAACCCCCTTCAACCCATCCTTAATCAAAAGCGTATCCTGGCGTTCGTATTCTCTTCGTAGAACAGGCGACGGTAGTTAGGAGGTGTTTGTAGAAGTGAATGGCCATTACGAGTTGTGATAGACGGAATGAAGATTAATTCCAACTCCTGCGTATAATTGGTTGTTGCGGGTGAAGTAAACTCACAAACCGTGGTACCAATTATTTGTTTTCCATCCCGCAGGGGTGCTTATGAGGTGGTTTTGAAAACGCTTGATTATCAAGTCTTAGTCCTCGTAATTTAGGTACGGACTGAGAGAGAAAGAGAGGGAGAGAGAGGGAGAGAGAGAGAGAGTGTGTGTGTGTGTTTATCGTATTTGGAGATTTAAATGGGCGTGTGGGAGAGGGTCAGGATCTTTCTGATCTGTCTGAGGTTATCAGCTGGGGTCAATATCTGCCTAAGCGCGTTTCTCGCAATATGACGTTGAATAGTCGAGGCAAAAGTTTATTGTCGCTTTGTGATGATAACAATCTATTAATCCTCAATGGACGAAGTCCAGGAGATGAATCAGGTAGTTTTACTATGTAAAAGGACAAGGGAAATCTGTGATAGATTACTACTGTGTTTCCTCGAAGTATTTGAGCATTGTCACTAGCTTCGCTGTATTGACCCAAATGTCGGACCATCTACCGAAAACATTCACAATTAAAGTGGCGAGAAGAAATACATCAGACGTACTAACTAATCGTATGTTGCCCAACGTTATTTGGAAGGGATCCGAGCAAGCTCCCAGCAAGCAACAGCAAGCTGTTTACAAGCGAAGATTGGAATGTTTAGTATCATAGCGGCCCCAAAGTATTATAAACAATACTGAACATACAATTTTTTGTATAGAACAGTATTAAACAGGTGGTTCATTATTCATCAGCAAAGAATAATTGCACCGGTCGACGACCAACCAACGACCAACGACGTTCTGTCCGAAAAAACCTAGGTTTGATTCACAGTGTAGTCGGGAAAGAACTTAAGTTTTCAAATTCCACAACATTATGCGCAATGAGACTACTGAGATTGTCACAAACACTTACATGGACGTTAACGCAAATTATAACATTATTTGTGCACCAAAAAAAAGCACTTAAAAGAAAAAACGGCAGAAAGCTTTATCGGTTGTCGTGGCTCAAGGGAGTTTTGGAAGCTAGTTGTATGTTTTAAAAACCGTCAATCAAGTATTTTTGTGGATATTGAGACAGGGGAATGGCTTAATTACTTTGAGACTCTCCTTAATCCAGTAATTAGTTGGTACCCAATTGATTTTGTCGAACCCCTTAATGCTTGACCCACTCTGGATGTGAAATTCACTATGACTGAATTGAAAATAATCCTCGCTGCCACCAAGAACGGTAAAAACCCTGGAGCAGACAGGATTCCTTATGAGTTTTACAAACATGCTCCAGACTCGTTTCATGGGCACCTCCATTCACTTTTTAATGTAATATACAACACTGGTAACAAGCCCCCCCAGCTTTTCTCGATCTATAATTTGCCCTATCCTAAAGAAGGGTGATCCTAATGTTGTTAATAACCATAGGGGCTTTTCTTTGATTGATTACTGATTCAAAACTATTTATATCTCTCCTATTGATGCGGCTAACCGGATTTGTGAGGGACAAGAAAATTTTGCATGAAAACCAGGTTGGCTTTAGGAAAAATTACTCCACTATAGACTGTGTATTCACTCTTACGAATATCATTAAACTAAAATTGAACGATCCTAAAAAGAAAGTTTACGTTTTTTTCGTGTATCTTCGAGCTTGTTTTGATACCATGTCGGGAAGCCTTGCACGACATGCTTTTCGACATGGGTATTTCGCGAAAAGTGATTCATACAATCAGGGGGCTATATAATGATGCTGCGGCGGCAGTGTGGACGGGATCGGGACTCACTAATTATTTTCCTGTGAAAAGTGGTCTGAGACAAGGTTGCCCGCTGTCGCCCTCTCCAAGGTTGAGCGATGTCTGCTCCTCCCGATGTTTGCCTTATACATCAATGATTTGGTGGATCGACTTCCGAATGGTGTTAGGGTTGGAAGCATTGTAATTCCCATTTTGGAATATGGCGATAATATTGTGATTTTGCTGAGACACCTACGTGCCTTCAACTAAACATTGATGGGTTCATGAACGTTTCATGAAAATGTATATATGTGTTTATGTGTATGTGTGTGTGTATATGTGTGTATGTAATTCGTGTACCCGATTGCGACCTTACGGTCCGACTAAAAAAAATCCAATTACAGGGTTGGGTTTCTAAACCCAAGAGCTAGCTACTGTAGAACAGCTTAAAATGATGATTTTTAGGGGTGCAAAAATCAGAATAGGTTAAAAAAACGGCGTTTTTAGCACTTTTTCCCTTTCCTCCAAAATGGCTCAGGGATTTTGATGAAAGTCCCAGGAGTTACACTTCTTGTGGGTAAAAATGATATTAAACACCCCTCATGCTTGGGAAAATACTCTAAGGGAGTTAATTAGCAATATACTTCCAAAAATAAAAAAACGTAGTTTTTTAGCACCTTTTTGGTCTTTCCTTCAATATGCCTCGAAGGATATTGATGAAATTCACAGGAGCCACTTTTCTTATGGACACAAATGATATTCGATACTCGTCATGGCCAGGAAGGTTCCCTAAAGACAGTAATAAGCTAAATAAATGTAAACACATAATTTTTAGACCTTTTTTAGAATAAAAATAGCAGTAATTAGAAAAAAACTTCCCAAAGATTTTTTCCATTATGATAGCATCCATGTAAAATGATTACAAGTAAGGAAAGTAGTTAAAGACTCGCACCAGGTGTTTTTAATTTGAACAATCTATTGCGCTAAAAAGAGCTAGCAAACGAACTCATCTTTTCTTTTGGAAAGCTCGATTTTTATGCGCAAGAACATAATTTTTATCTCAATCCTAGGGAGAGTAATCTTTTAGAGTTACGTATATATATAAACTTTAGGATTAGTTTCAGAATTCCTCAAATCTAGAAATATATAAATCTAGAAAATTTTTGAAAATTTTGGTTTTTTAATTTTTGGAGTTATTGAAATTGATTAATTTTCTACGGAAATTCGTTAGAAAGAGCCATGCAATAGGCAATCTAGTTTTTGAGTGTGGTCTCCAAAAATGAAGCAAACTGAAGGTATGTACTTGATATTTATATCATGCATATCAGCAATGCTCTGTATTTTTCATACAAATAAACAGGTTTCGTAGGTACCCAACAAAAATTTGTAGTCTTTCTTTTGAAGTCGATGGCTTTGTAGGTCGTTATTCTAAAACGAAATATTCAGGTTGGAGATCGGTTAAAGAAACGTGAAGTTCGCAAAAAAATAGTTTTCATTAGACTGCCTAAGTGCCTACCCCTGTATGTTAGATGTAACTAGGTAGAAATCAATGTTCAGTATATGGATATGATCAACTGTTCCGTTCCAATCAATGAATATTATTTTCTAAATAAGATAGAAATGAGGAAACCATGATGTCAGGCCCGACGATTGTACATGAGTAGTTTCCCAGATAAAACACACAATCGAACCTCAACAGAGTGCCAGGGTTACAAAGCGGCTTAGGCCCCCAAGAAAGGCTAGCTCACAAAGTGGGAGAACTATTATATCAGCCCTCACTCTGGCCCTCAGGCTTCATTCTGATGATCAAACTTACAGCAACCACTACCTTCTCTCATACAACCTTCACTCCAACTTGCTTACTCCAGCTTACTCTATTCTCGTCGTTATATATCCGACTTTTCCATTCTCCAATTTATTATTTCTTTTTAGATTTTTTATATTCTTGGTTATTTGCCACGGGCCTAAGCGGTCCGGTCCTACAGTAGCTCTAATAGCCAACATACCGTAGCTAGTAGCTGGTGTTATTCTCACTGTGATTGACGGTGGGTACCGTAGCACTAACTAATCGCTGGTGTTGCCGTTGTTCCAATAGCCAAGCCATGTTGGCTTTTAGCTCTACCAAGGTATTTAGCTCTATTAGGTAGGATGCTACGGTACGTACAGATCCGCCCAGATAGGATTAACGTCCATTCTAGGGTTATATTAGTTCAGTGGTTCAACACACTTTCATCGTCGTCATTAGGAGACAAATTCGTGCAAATTTCAATATCATCATCCCACGCAACTACAACATATGATTTCTGGTTTCCACTATCGCATTCGCAAACTGAATTAACCATTTTTCAATTAGAATTAAACTTGTCGCAAATTGAAATGTAACTTCTGGGACCGACTGCGGAAGTTAATTGTGAGTTTCTGAGAGAGGTGGAACTGAAGTTACTAAATTCTGCAGACGGCTTCCTACTAATTATGGACATGAACATCTCAAGAATTCACCGTTATACTATAGTAAACCAGTTTTCAGCTGAATCAGATACGGGAGTAAAGTTCTCGTCACCCTACTCACCCGTACTCAATCCTGTTGAAAAGCGTTTTCAAAAATCAAAAATGAAGCAAGGTAGATTCCGGCTTTACGAGGTGAGCATGATGTGTGTTATGTCATTGCAAGGAGCGTGTCTATCTTTCTCCAGTCTGTTCAAACTACGTCATGGACATGTATCCCCTTCTTCCAGCTGCAGCTAACATAGGAACATCAAAAGCAATGATTTCAGTTACACAAAATGTATGTGCTTGAAAAATAAGCAATTTATGAAAAGATTAATTCTGGTTGCGAAAGGTGTAAATAATTTTGTGAAAGGTTTAATTCTAGTTTTTAAAGGGTTAATTAATTACATAAAAAGTTTAATTCAAAGTGCGAAAGTTTTAATTCTAATTGTGAAAAGTTTAATTCAGTTTGTGAAAGGTTTTATTCAGTTTGCGGAAAGTTTAATTCAGTTTGAGAATGCTGACCGATTCCAATGCAAATGAATCGTAAATTTGATCGATGGAGCACTGAAAAACAGACTGAACTGAGAATTTCTCAGCATATCAGCTCACTTTGGGGAAGATTCTTATACTTTATGATCTCTATAAGTAAGATTGGAGTCTCAACCCATCCCTCATTTCATTTAGTAGGCCTCGAAAGACTGGGAGCACTACTATATCAATTAAACTAGCAATGTGAATGGTTTTACAAATAAAAATGCCAATAACACGTTTGAATGCCGAATACATTTGTTTGGAAACCATTGTGAAGTTCAGAGCAAAAGTGAAACAGTAAACATGGTTAAATTCGATTTTAGTTTAGGCGGAAGTGATTGTTTTAGCCACATTGCTGATAACTTATCACGCCGAAATAGCCATTTCTGGTAGGTACTGTTTATTTATTGGTGTACTGGTGTGCAATAAATTAGTGTAATAGTAAGTACACTCACAGATATAACCGTCGCGTGTTTCAGTCATAACAGAAGAGTCGTTTTGTTCATCAAATTAAGTTGATAAATGTATTCAAGGGTGTTTATGTAGTTAGGTACCACGAAGCAACGGTTTAGTGTGAAATAGTCAAGCTGTAATTTATGATGAGAGGCCAGCTGGACGCCCAGGGCTAGTCCCGCTCTCTGTATAACGGTGTACGAAGGTTTCAAAGCCCAAGCACATAAACATATTAGTGGAAGAGGCCATCTCCAGGTCCTCGGGTCTGGTGTGGGGAATAGAAGCAATTATTAAACAATAGAGTGCAAAGTAGCCCCTTTCACGGACACCCCTCACGTCCTCTCATCACCCACCACCCTCACGGTCACGGTATTGTGTTAGTGTCCAAGACCACGGATCCCCAGCTCATGGTTCTGTGGTTCTGTCGTAGTCGGTGTACTTAACATTCAACTTTCTCTTGAACAACGAGCACTTTGGGTTTTATGAACCTACCAGTTGAGCAACTTCTGTCACAAAAGTGATAATTTCCAATTTCTTGATGGGGAAAAAATTAGTTCCAGTCATGCAGCATAACCATTGAGCGAATATTTTTTCCTTGTATTTGTCCGATTGTTTTATAATTTTAGTTGGTACGCTGTGAGCCCGGAAATAATTGACTATTGGGTAGTAGTGGAAAAAACAATTCCTAAATATTAGTCGGTAATACATGCCTTTTTTTCAGCGAGTTTTTAGTTCATTTTGATAAAATGTAAGTAACTTTTTCAGCACAATGTTGTGAAACTTTTTAAAATGTTTTAGTTAATAGCGTTGATTTGATTTTTTCTGAGTATTATTCTACTTGAAAGTAAAACTTTAACGATTTTGAGCCATTTATTGCTATTTTTACTGGTTTTCACGGCACATTTTTTGGAATTTCACCAATTTATTGTGTTCAAAAGTGGAGTGGTAGCCAACGAATTTATCTGTTCTTTTGGAATGCTTGATGTTTTTGGTGAAAGAACGGATTTTTTATCGCATATATATATATATATAATATAGCATTTCCCGATCAAAATAAACACTTTCCCAACCAAAATAAACATTTTCCAAACCAAAATAAACATTTTCTTTATCAACATTAAGACAATCAAAATGAACTTGCTTCTTCAACAATGTGTAGACTATAAACATAAATATTTCTTTAACAATATTCAAAAAACGAAAACAACAAACTGTTAGTTTAATGAATTGCTTCACCCGCAGATGCCGATATTAGGTTGTTCATTACCTAGTTCCGACAATTATCAGTATTAATCGCAGCAACTTCTCTGGTAATCACATCCTCTAACACATGGTTTCCCTTTTCACTTAGAGTGCTTCGAACTATGGACTTTATTTTTGAAAAAGCGTTCTCCACGGGATTGAGTTGGGGGAGTAGGGCGGGAGATAATCGACGTTTATCCCCGAAGTACATACGAATTTTTGTAGCAACCTCAATAGAATGGTGAATTTGTGCATTATCCATAACGATTGTGCACTCACGTATGTCTCCAGGAAGGTTTTCCACAAGTTCTTCCAAGAATTGAGCGAATAGGCGACCGTTGGTTGTACCACTTGTTATGACTGTGTGGTGGACCACCCCTTGTGTGTTCAAAGCAAGTATAAGTGACAAATTTCTTCCCCTAACAGTTGGGACAGTGACCACTGCCCTTGTATTCTCTTTCGATCGGGCTTGAGTTCGGCGCATTATGAAGGTTAAAGCCTGCTTCATCAATAATTAGAGTTTGTCGCTTGTGGTCCCATCTTAACTCTGAAACGTTCTGCAAAATCTTTCCACAAGTCTCTTGTCCGCTGACAATTCATGCGGTCGAGCTCGACCGAACCCTTCTTTAGAGTAATGCGCATTTCTCTCAGTCCCCTGTCAATGGTGGATTTCCCTACAACAATGTTTTGGCCTCCAAGTTTTTCTTTAATTTTTTCAATGTTATGTCTGGTAATTCTGGTAAGTCTGGAAATTAACTCAATTTTTCTGAGAAGTTCGGGCGTAAGTTTACCTCGCCGGTTCCCACCTCACCGACCATTTTGTGTAGGTAGCTCATCTTTTTTCATGGATGCCTCTCGCCTTTGAGTACTTAATTAACGACTTTTCGGCAGCCTCTTTAATAGAAAATACTTCTTGGTATAACTTGATCTTGAAAAACCTTGTCATTTTTCCCATGACGTGCACGCCTTCTACGACCAGTCGCTTGTTGGTGTTCGTCGTCACTTTCGTCCTCACTGGACTGAAACGCAGTACGCATTGAATGGGCCTAACCGCCTATCCTCAATACTCCTGTCACGACGTCCGTGCCACTCATTATTTGGTCAATGGATGCGAAAATTAAACTAACAAACAAATGCCTTCATTACAGAAAGACTGAAGGCGACCGAAAAGGATAGATAAGGAATTCCATAACACAGGGAAGACATATTCGTCGAGGTCCCCGCCCGGCAGCTTGCACTGAGCAGGTTTTCGATCTTTCAACCAACGACAAATTATATATATCCGGGCTCTCAAAGTACATTTCTTTGTACTTAGATACTTTTCCTATGAATTATGTATAGCTACCTATACATATGTGTCCTCCCGGTAGTGTCAACTCTTCTTAGGACTGGAATAAAAATTCCGTTCTTCCGCCATAAATCAACCTTATCAAACGAAAGGACGAGTTTGTTGGCTAGAATTTTTCGAGAAATTTAAATTGGTCAAATTTCAAAAAAAGTGCTAAAAAAATCACTAAAAATTGATAAAAATCGGGAAAATTTATATTTTTTCAGTCGAATTTCAGTCGAAAGAAGTTTATTAACGAAGGACTTGAGCACTAAAAGATAATAAAACATACATTTACCTTTGCTGAAAAATGTACTTCAATTTCATTAATCTTTGCCGAAAAATGAATAAAAATTGCAAAAAATTTAAAAATCCATAATTTTTTTGAATTGACAAATATTATTATTTTAGAACTGTTATTATTATTTTTTATTATTATTACCTATCTATTTTTTTATTTGTTTTAATTTTTTTTACCATAAAATTCGTAGTTACTACGAATACCTTTCTACTTAAAGTCCTGAATATTCAAAACAATCCAACATAATATATTACGATAATAATTTACGAAAATTCGCTCGTATGATCATGCTGCATGAACTGGATCTTTTTTTTCACGAGCTAATAGTCCGATCTAGTTCAACTTTGGAGGATAGATGGGAAAAGACAATTTAATCACGCTCTTTTTTCTAAGATTATCAATTAGACGCCTAATTCAAGTTGTAGTAGTTTCCAACACCTTGAATTTGATTAGGGAAAACTTGTTTTAATTCGGAAAAAACTAGATTTGGTTGGGGAGAAACTAAATTTTATTGGTAAACAATAAATTTGCTAGGGAAAGTGAAATGGTGAAAAACTAAATTAGGATGGGAAGCAATTAATTTGTAATATTAATTTGTAATATTATTGTTGATATTGGTAAGTAATGCATGCATTACAGGGACGTCCCTATCAATGGGTTCTATATAGGTAATTGGTGAGAGTTAAAATAAGAGAAAAAAACCAAATTATCATGACTTTTTGGACACCTCCCCCCTCCCCCACCATTAACTCCCTCCAACGACAGCAAATTCCTATCATAAGTATGAAATTTGAATTTTTTTTTTTTTTTTTTTCATAAATTTTTGTTATCTTATTTCATAGTTAATAAACTTTATTTGAGCAATATTCTGCTAAAAATTTACTAAGTTTAACAATTTTTAGCCGTGTTTTGCTATTTTTCAGTTCAGATTGTGTTTATTCGAAAACTGTATGATGCAAAGTTTGGGCAGGACATGTCTCCTTCCGGCATTTTCTTCATAACATAAACTCGTCATTGACCAAGTTTTTAAATATGTTTCCAATGTGCTTACTTGTAATATTTTTACTTATACGTCTTTGTATATTTGTCGCACATTCGACGCCATACATATTTTTATCCAGATTGAGAGGATGTTTTTCTTAGTTTTCTAACTTAGAATATTCCAGGATTGCCGATATTTACCTTCATACGGATACATCGGGTACACCAAAGTCGTCTTATGTTCTCATTGCATACCTGAAATCAAAATAAACTTTTTTAGAGCGTTTTCGATAGGAGATTTGATGAGTAAACCAAACTCGATGCGTGGGTTTGAATTCAAGAAATGCATGAATCCACCTTTTTCTTACCCGATCAACCTAAACAACTTTCAATTACTAAATTATTAACTCACTTGTACCTATTTCAATCATTTCGGTTTATAAACGGGCATACTGGATTACTACTATGAAATATTTATAACTTAATTTGGTTTATCAATTATTACATTTTTTGTTCTAAGATAATTTTAATCAAGACCAGGTGTTTAACGATAATTTGAACATAAATTTATGATTCAATGTCACTATTTTAGCCTGCAATCATGTCTAATTAACTAAAATGAAGCAAAACCTTATTTTTTTCACAGATATGTTTAGTTCTCCCGAGTGAAATACTCGATACGAAAGAATCCAAAAAGTTCCGGGCATGCAGCAAATCGTATCAGCGAATTTTCGTGAATTATCGTATTATATCGAGTTACATTGTTTTTGAAACTGGAGCGCTCAGAGTGAAAATAATTGTCGAATACAAATTTTATGACAATAAAAAAAAATTGTTCTAAATAATATTTATAGCTATAGACAAAATATTCGGAATTTTTAGCTTTTTCTGGTTTCTATAGATTTTTCAGCAAATATTAGGGCAATTGCAGTACATTTTCCTGCTTAAATGTGTGCTAAATGTTTATAATGTTCTAGTTCGTCGAGGTTTCTTTTGACTCAAGTTCTGCAAAAAATATAGATTTGACGATTTTTATTGGTTTTTTGTAATTTTTTGTAGCCATTTTTAGTGAATTTTTGAGCAAATGTTTTGAAATTGGACCATTTTAATGTGCCCAAAAACTGCTGACCAAAAAACTCACCCTGCCATTCGAAAAGCTTGATTTTGAGGCCCAATAGCTGAATTGCTATCTCAATCCTAAGGATAGTTATCGAATATTAATATTTTTGGAGCCATTGCAATAGCTTCATTTTATACGAAAGTTCGCTAACTGCCTGCGTGTCATCAAAGAACATTTTTTTCTCCGTCATTGAGTCATTCATAGAGCCATTTAAATGCCGGAAACTGTCAAATAAAGATGTCCTTAAAAAAATGTCTGCTCATTATGTTCATACTACGCAGAATAATATATTGAGAGAAAGGTGGACCGGACCAAGCTTCTGTGGAAAGCACGGATGGAGTAAATGTTGTGATACTAGCCAAGACCTCAGGAACCTCAGGAATTGGTTGGCTGAAGATCATTTTAATTTACACATAATAGGTACCTACCACTTTGTAATGATTCATAATCAACGTAAATGTTATATTTATGGGAATTTAACCTGTAACAATGAATATTTGATTCGATTTATAATTAAATGTATGTGAGGATTAGGATCTTACACACGGTCGAATCCTAATGACTTATACAAAGCAATCTTGCATAGTAGGTAACGACTTAGGTTGACATGTACTTGTGTGATTAGTTGTATGTACTTCCATTACAAAGTGTTGAGAACTCGCCAGGTGTTAGTCGAAAGAAGAATAATTATAGAATGTAATGGGATCCATGTTTTGAATATTTTCAATAGAAATCAACCGAATTTTAACCAATTTTTCTGATGTTCTTCAATGGAGAAGCAAAAATAAATCTTACAAAAAGTTGTTGCAAAAATCGAAACATTTTATTATAGAGCTGAATATTAGTTCGAAATATTGTTTTTGCTCCTGTTTACACAAAACTTGCTTGTGTTTTCAGTTTAGGGCTTCTGTGCACAAAAAAATTGACAAATTCCCAAACAATCTAACGTAAATTATTTTAATGCAAAACATACATAAAATTGTTCTTATAAATATAAGTATAACCGAATTGATTTTATTTGGACGTCCATCAGAAGCTAGAATTAGTCAATAGAGGCATGACCTATTGGAATTTATTCTGGGGGTGTGAAACGACCCAAGCATAAGAAAAAAGTCAGTTCCAGACCATTCTAAGACCAAATCCGTGAAAACCCATAGGTGTTTGTGTGTGTGAAAAATTTGTCGACGCTGCACAGGCTACGATTCTGGACCATATTTCGTGATCGTTTCTTCGTTCGATCCCAATTTTAGCCTAGTTCTACAGCTAACCCCGGAAATTTATAATTCCGTCATGGAAGAAGGAAAATAGAGGTGGTAATGCCAAAAATGGTTTTTTTGACATATTTTGTCAACGCCATCCAGGCTACGATTCTCAACCCATTTTCATTATTCTTATTTTATTTCATTCCGAAATTAATCTAGTAGCGCAACAAACTTGAGAAATTCGGATTTGCTGCCGTGGAGGAGGAAAAGGATTTTTGTTCAATAATTTCGAATTTGATCTAGTTTTGGATAATACATAGGGATTTCCGAATTTATGATAATACAAGGAGGTTAATGAAGGGGTGGTAGCTAAAAATCGTGATGTTTTTACCATATTCATCTGATTTTAGTGACCGTTTTCATTATTTGTTCGATCCAGATTTCCATCAACCTTGGGATTTCGAACTTACTACCTGTGGAGGGGATGAATGGGGGGGGTGAAGTGCCAAGAAATTATGATGAATATATTTTATTTCCCCTATTTTAATCCTTATAGATTATCCATTCATAGGGGCGTCCCTGTAATGGATGAATTATTTACCAATATGATTCTTGTAGTGTCTGAATATAATTCAGATTCTTCTTACCTGTCTAAAACCTTTTTGTTAACTTCGTTTGCCATTTGGCTATTTTTAGTGATTTTTGACACACACTCGCACACGGGCGCGCGCTCGCACACACACACACACACACACACACACACACACACACACACACACACACACACACACACACACACACTCTCACACACACACACACACACACACACAAACACACACACACACATATATATATATATATATATATATATATATATATATATATATATATATATATATATAAATTCGTTTGAAAAATGTGTTAACTCTAGGATTCATTTCAAAATGCATTAAATAAATATCCATTTAGTTAATTTTCGAAAATTATTATTTTAATGTGAACTTGTGATGTGCGTCGCGTTATTATGTGATGTGTAATGTGATTTTAATTTAAACTAGAAAAATCACGTATAGCGTTACACCTAACAATGGTGATTTTTATACTCCCTTGCACCTCTCATTGCGAACGGAACTTCTCATTATGCGAAGGGTTTTAGATTCATACATGTCATATACAGGTCGAAAATTATCAAGAGAGGGAGCTCAACGCTAACTGGAAAAGATTTAGGAGGAAGAGCATAGATGAGGATGTGGAGGATGATAGAATAGTGCTCCCAACTCTGGTAGATATAGTTATCAACCTGGTTGAGTAATTAAAACTTCGAGCTTCCATTCCAGCGATAAACAGAACTATAGTATACCTATTTGATCATTTTAGCGAATTTTCGTAGGAAAAGAAGCTACTGTGATGGCTTCAAAAATTTTTAAAAAAAGGTGAATACGTTTTTCGTTGAAATCCGTTTTGTCGCATTCTGAAACGAATCCAGGAGCTTAACATACGCTCACAAACACGCACGCGTTTTTTTTCCAGACCATAACTTAACTCTTGTAGGATTGACAAAAAATCGAGCTTTCCAAAAGAAAGTATGAGTTCGTTGGCCAGCACTTTTCACAGATCAAAAATGTACACAGCACATTAAATACTAAAAGGCTACAAATGGTTAAATTCACAGCTCTTAGCAGAATGTTATTAAAAAAAAAAATGTATCAACTATGAACTTGAACACTAATATTTGTTAGTACAAATTATTCCGATACAACAATCTTGGTGTCACTGGCTGGGAAGGTTGTCGAAATGGCCAGAAAGGCCCCATCTCCCCTTCATAGAGACTACTAGAATTTCGAAAAATGATGAAAACCGAATGGGTGACGGACTGAGGCAAACCTCTGTGACACTCACATTCCATTAAGTGCCACATCTTAAATTTATGAACAAAATTATGAAGTTTCGGATTTTGGAATTTAAGAGAATGCCTGATGATTACATTCAGCAATATTATGAGAAATATATCAATTAGGAACGTTGTTGGGTGATTGAATTTGGCAATCCCCAGTTTGTGACATTAGTGAAGGACTGACTTTTCAACATTTACCTAATCAAGTTTTTAGTGACTAAATAATTATTTCAACACTCTGGGAGCATGTGTGCTACCAAGTACGCAAAATTTACTATTAAAAAAAAAAATACTCTTTAAATACCGAAACCATTAGCATTTCTTCAAATCTTACCTATAACCATAATTTCACGTTTTCGTGAGAGTGACCCATATAGCAGATTATTATTCAGGAAAGGCGTTTTGCCTTGAAATTTCTGTGCCCACGAAATACTTAAATTTCAAACCGTTCCATCATACTTAGTACCACAAAATGTATAAGATAGCTCGCGTGTCCATGTAGATGTAGATGTAGAGAAAAACTCTCAGGGCGGGGGTTTTGAGCCCCCAGCACGGAAGCCTGTTGGCTTATTGTACTTTCCTGAGAGTTTTTTGTTTAATCAAAGAGACTCAGCCCCCTGATGAGGGGTGGTAGGCTCTTGATTAATTGTTCGCTCGGAATGGAGCTCATCGGGGTTTGGGCCCCAAAGAGCTCAATTCTGCGATGGGTGAGTGCAGGGCACTCGAAGATTATGTGGGATGCCGTTTCGTCAGTCTCCTCACATAGTCTGCAGAGGGTTGAGTTTTGTGTGACCCCTATGCGATGTAGGTGAAATCGTAGGGGTGCAAAACCGGTTATGAGGCAAACCAGTGTTTTTAGTTCCCTACGGTTTTTCCTAAGTAGCCCCTCAGTAATTTTGGTGTTGAGTTCAGCCACCATGAGTTTACTGTGGGTGTGTCCTTCAATATTGACCCATCTCTTAGCGGTTTGTTGGTTGACCCACGTGTTGATGGTTTTTCTGAAGGTGGTTTTTGGTAAACCGACTGCTGGCTCAGGCCCTACGAATGGGGTTTGAGAGCCCCTTCTCGCGAGCTCGTCAGCCTTTTCGTTGCCAATAATGCCTCTATGCCCCGGCACCCACTCCAGGCGAACCCGGTTGTGTTTGGCTAGGTTGTTGAGGGTTTGCATGCAGCACCATACCACTCGGGACGAGATGGTTGGAGCCGTTAGTGCTTTTATCGACGCTTGACTGTCAGAGAGGATGCGGACGTGGGCATTTTTATGCCCCCTCCTAAGGCTCTCCGCAGCTGCTGCCTCGATTGCCACAATTTCTGCCTGGAATACAGAGGTGTGTTGCCCGAGTGGAAACGAAGTGTTCCACCTGGGTTTGGCCCCATGTATTCCTGCGCCAGTTCCTGCTTCCATTTTTGACCCATCTGTGAACCAGATGATGTCATTGGAGCAGCATTTGTTCTCCCATAGCCCCTCTCTTGTAATGATTGATGTGTAGAGATGGGGCTGGGAGAGAGTTTTGGGCATGATATCGGCCACCATGTCGAGTAGTGGTTCTTGTATCAGTTCCAATATGTTGGTATGACCTCGGTGAGGAGTTATCCGCCAAGAGCCATTCCATTTCAGCCTCAGGGAAGCCATCATGGCCTCACCTTTTATGAAGATATCCACTGGGGGTAGACCCAGTAGAACCTCCATGGTTGCTGTGGGTGTACCATGCATCGCTCCAGTGATGGCTAGACAGGCCAGTCGCTGGATGCTGGTGAGAGTTTGCCGAGCTCCCACCTGACCTGCCTTATGCCACCATACAACGCAACAGTACGTTATTATGGGTCTAACAATGGCGGTGTAAATCCACAGGACCATCCGCGGTTGTAGCCCCCATACTTTCCCACATGTACGCTTAGCGCACATGAGGGCTCCTTTGCATCTGTTTGCAATGTATCCTAGGTGTTTATTCCAGGTGAGTTTTGTATCCAGGTATACACCCAGATATTTGACCTCACGTTGGAAGGGCACCCTTGAATTAAAGAGAAGAGGTTCTGAGAGGCCCCTCAAATTTCTTTTCCTGGTGAAGGTTACAAGTGTGGTTTTGCTGGGGTTTACATTTAGGCCCTCAGTGCCACACCAGTCTTCCACCACTTTCAGAGCTGACTGAGCCAGATCTGAGACTACTCCAACGAATGGTCCCCTAATCAGGATGACCACATCGTCGGCATAGCCTTGAGCATAAAAGCGGAGTGTGTTGAGTCGTTCAAGTAAAGAGTCCACAACAAGGTTCCACAACAGTGGGGATAGTACCCCCCCCCCCCCCTGCGGGCAGCCCCTCGCCACAGACACCTCCACTGATTCCCCAAGGAGCTCAGCATTTACTGTTCTACTCGTAAGCATAGTTTTTATCCACCTACATATGGTGTTGTTTATGTTATGCCTTTGAGTAGCCCTTATAATGGAGGTTACTGAGGTTGCATCAAATGCCCCCTCTATGTCCAAAAATATTCCTATTGCAAATTCCTTGTCAGCCAGCACAGTTTCCACCCTGGTGACTAGGTGGTGCAATGCGGCTTCACAGGATTTGCCTTGTTGATAGGCAAATTGGTTGGGGTGAATGGGCCTCTCTGTTAAGGAGGTTTCCCTCAAGTGTCTATCTACAAGTTTTTCCAACGCCTTCAAATTGAAGGATGTCAGACAGATGGGTCTAAATGCTTTTGCCTGGTTGTACCAAGGTTTCCCTGGCTTTGGCAAGAATATGACCCTTGCTTGACACCATCTTCTGGGGATCGTGCCTGTTGCCAGGCTCGCCCTAAAGAGAGCACCTAGTATCCTAACGACATTGTCCCCCCCTTCTTGTAGAAGTTTCGGGATGATGCCGTCCGGGCCAGGTGATTTATAGGGGTCAAATGAGTTGATGGCCCACATCACTCGCTCTTTGGTGACTACACTCTTTGCCACTTCCCAGTCTAAGGGAGAGGATTTCCCGCCATTAGTGCGGGCTGGTGGGTCAGAGTCTGTACCTGGAGCATTTGTTACTAAGCAGCCAGGGAAGTGGGTCTCCAGCATAAGTGCCAGGGTGTCCCCAGCTGTTGAGGTATATTCTCCATTTGGTTTCACGAGTGTTCCAATTGGATTGATAGGATCTTTAGCAAGGATTCGCTGGAGTTCGCGTGTCCATACTGCATGAGTAAAACTTGAATATTTTAATGCGTTACAATACAAAACGTCATTCCAGAATCAGAATCGCTTCGCCTTTATTTTAGTATTCATACTTCGCCTTTCTCTTTATTTGATCTGTACCTCAACAGGCATCAAAGGGAAAACAGTTGCTGGGAATTCTTCGGAATACCCAATTCACGGAATAAACTCAAAGTGCTATTGCCCTCAATTTCGAGTGGAATATAATGTTGATTCGTACCCCCCCTCCATCATGTATCAAGTCACACCTGTGTGCTATGCTGTGGGAATTCCCAAAATGTTATCATCTTGTTGTGAGTAATTTCAAAATTCTCTTGCATTTACTTACGGATTGCATACAACTTATTTCAAAATGGAATTTCCTCTCGTCAAGACATTCCACCTCCATATTTACCAGTGATCCAAGGTTCCCAACAGTTTTAAATATATAACAGAGATCGATATACGAAATTCCAGTCCTCAATATCGTTCCACATCTGAAAATGAGAATGTTCCAGTCATACAGCATGATTGTCAGAGCGAATTTTCTTAATTTATCGTATTATCTTATGTTAAATTGTTTTGAAATTTGAGCACTTTGAGTAGAAAGGACATTTTCTCTTCATATCGCGAAGAAAAATTTCTAAATAATATTCTGCGATTCAAATGTTGGATTTTCTAGGATTTTTTTCTTCAAAATTTCGTTTTTATTGATTTTTCAGCAATTATCAATGAAATGTAATTAAAATGTCGGCATAATTTGTGCTTACAATTATTAGTGTTCAAGTCTACTAAGAGCTGTGAATTTAACCATTTGTAGCCTTTTAGTATTTAATGTGCTGTGTACATGTTTGACCTGTGAAAAGTGCTGGCCAACGAACTCATACTTTCTTCTGGAAAGCTTGAGATTTTTTTTCAATCCTACAAGTTATGGTCTGAAAAAAAAAAAAAAAAAAAAAAAAAAACGCGTTTGTGAGTGTATGTTAAGCTCCTGGATTCGTTTCAGAATGCGACAAAACGGATTTCAACGAAAAAACATATTCACCTTTTTTTTTCAAGTTTTTGGAGCCATCACAATAGCTTCTAGCTTTCTAGTTTAAATTAAAATCACATTACACATCAAATAATAACACGACACACATCACAAGTTTACATTAAAATAATAATTTTCGAAAATTAACTTAATGGATATTTATTTAATGCATTTTGAAATGAATCCTAGAGTTAACTTTTTTCAAACGAATATATATATATATATATATATATATATATATATATATATATATATATATATATATATATATATGTATACATATATATGTATACATATAATATATATTCAGAGTTGCTGAAAAAGTTTTGTCAATTGAAATCATGCTTCCATCTGGCATGCATTATTGATATACATCAATTCTCAATACAATCAAATTGAAATACAGATTATTGTATTTCATTCGTAATGAAATTTTTCATTTGGAATGTCGCGTATATTTACATGTAGTTATTGAAAAACGTTAAAATCCAGGAGTAGTTTTAAAATGTGTCAAAACGAATGACGAATGTCCATAAAAAACATTTTCATTTTAACATTTTTGGACCGATTGCGATAGTTTAATTTTCGTCGAAAATTCGCTGAAAATCTCTAATCAAAACGTTGTTATCCATGGAGCTCAACAGTGCCGCACGTCTCCCATAAATGTTTATATGGGTTCAGAAACGAAAATTGAACGAAAAGTTCCCCGGTCATGCGACATGATTATATGAGCGAATGATCGTAAATTATAACGTTACATTGATTTGAAAGTTGAGAGATTTTAATGTAAACAAACCGTCGACTAACAACAAATTTTATGCAAAAAAAATATTCTAAAATAATATTCTGAAATTCAAAAATTATTTTGGAATTTCAGATTTTTTTGGTAGTTTTTATCGATTTTTCAGCAAATATTAATGAAATTTGAGTACATTCAACAGCAAATTTTGAGAAAACATATTTTAATGTTCTTGTTCATTGTTGATAAACTTCTGTTGACTGTAATTCTACTGAGAAAAAATAAAAAATAAAAACATAAATTTAAATATTTTTAAACATTTTCAGCATCTTTTAATAATTTTCCAGCACATTTTCTGTTCTTTGAAATTGGAACTATATTTCCAACAAAATCATCTTTTTTTTTATTCTTTGAAAGCTTGTTTTTTCCTGGCGTAAGAATGGAATTTTTCCTTAATCCTAAAGATACGTTCGTGAATGAAGAAAGTCACGTGGGAAAGACTATCAATATCAACAGCTGTAGATGAAGTCTGATGAATACTGATAGATGAGACGCTTCTATGCACAACTCTATTGATATCTCAATATAGGATTCATCACGATCAGACCAGCATGGATTGTACAAGAAATTCTCAAAAAGATGTGTTCCTGGGTGCCACATGCCATAAACATGGTCCATAAATAAGATGGTAAATCATGAAGGTCCTTTTAGCGAATTTTCGTAGAAAATAAACTATTGCAATAGCTCGGAAAATTTTAAAATAAAAATTTTTGAAAGAAAATCCACATTGAAATCCGTTTTGAGGCATTCTGAAACGAATCCTAGAGTTTACGCTATTTCATATAAATAAATAAATAAATAAATAAATATATATATATATATATATATATATATATATATATATATATATATATATATATATATATATATATATATATATATGTTTGTGTGTGTGTGTGTGTGTGTGTCATTCAAGACGATAACTATCCTTAGAATTCAAATAAAAATTCCGCTCTTGCGCCAAAAGCGGAAAAATGAGTTTGCTGACCAGCAATCTTTGAGCACATTAAATTGGTAAAATTTCAAAAATTGTACTTAAAAAACCGCTAAACATGGCTAAAAGTGGCTAAAAATCGATGATTTTATATTTATTGACAGAATATTGCACAAATTAAGTTTATTAACTATAAAACAGAACATTCAAAAATTTATGTACAAAATTATGCTGAAAAATTTACTTAGAATTCATTAAAATTTGCTAAAAAAAAATCAATAAAAAAATGCAAAATAAGCTAAAAATTCAAAACCTCTATTTGAACAGGAAATTATTATTTAGAATACGTTTTTTGCCACGAAATTAATAGTTAACAACTTCCTTGCACTCAAAAAGTTAACAGTTCCAAAACAATTCGACATTAAACAATATAATAATTCACGAAAATTCGCTCATGCGATCGTGCAGCATGTCTGGAACTTTTTTAAAGACGGCTTTAACTAAACTGGATATGTAATACATCCTTAGGCGTTCACAAAGCACACTCCTAACAATTCCATTTACGACGATTAATGTTTTTTTAAGTATCAAATAAGGATCGTTTCCCGAGAAACATGATGCGAGTCGAAGTAGGTACATCCTTGTATTCAGATTAAGGATTCAAGACTGTGATGTGACAACGCTAACTTAATGCTTATATCTCCACCACCAAAAGCGGCCTGGAGGCAGATTACAACGGTGTTCCATCCCAAAGCTGTTAACTGATTTTGCATACATCTACATTATCTCTTTCGTTATCGCGATATATCATGATGCGCTTGAACCACTCGTGCCATCGAATAAACTAATATTTTTCAATATTTGAACAGTAAAGTCGAACCCCTTACTCGGGGGTTTCCTATTATTTTGATATATTTCATTTTGGAACTAAAGATGTAGGATGCGAACAATAAGTAAGAATATAAAGACTTTTCCTTCCTATAATGACTTATGTTACAAGGCAGGCAACGAATGAATAAACGTGATAAAGGTAGGTACTATGGAGATATTGGCTCAAGTGTCAAGGGGGTGTAGGCATGCTTTGCTCTGCCCTGTTCCTTCTACTGCCGATGATGGCGGGACCATAAATTCTCGTTATATAGAAGCGAATGGAAAAAAAAGAACCAACAAGAATATATATATATATATATATATATATATATATATATATATATATATATATATATATATATATATATATATATATATATATATATAGAAGTAAAACCAGAGAGCGACCAACTTTCTCCGTCCATCTGTTATATTAACCGCTCTTGAACGACGTAAAACATCATCGATCTTTCGGAAACCTCCGTTTACCAGCCACCAGCTTTCGAAGTTTGTATTGATATATTCACCCAATTTTCAATTATTGCTTCCGAGTCTACTTAAAAGATGCTAGTCCAGGAGCCAAGGCCGAAAATAGGTAGTAATATCAGGAGAAGGTTCAAGATTGGATTTTGATAATTCAGTCTGTTCTGAGTGCGATAACCTTTGTCTGCCATTTCGAAATTGGTGGAATGCAAAATGGCAGCCTCATGAAGGCGGCTTAACTTGGCCATTTTAAAGTTTTCTGCTAATAATTCCTAAACCGTTCATCCTATAGAAATTTTTAGACCAAGGAATGTTGTAGAGCATAAGAGAACAAAACTCTCTTACAATAAGAAAATTACAAACGATTGAAATTGGGCTAAGTTTGGGTCAGTCCTCTCCTCCCCCCGTCAAGACTTTTGCCCCTCAAAATCACCTAGTGACGTAAATATTATTCTGATTCTAGTCTGCTAAAACTCATTCCACTCAAGGTTAAATAATAATTTCCAAAGTTCATCTATCGAGCATATTTTAGCTGAGACATTTCCCCATTGATTCACAGCAGAACTCATGAATTAGTCATTTTAGACATAGAGTTCGCAAAAACGGCCTTTTACTTTGCACTTTAATGGGAAACGGTCTGAGAAACACTTGCTTGATATGAACTTTGGAAAGAATTTAACCCTGAATCGAATGAGGTTCGGCAGACCTGAACCAGACCAATATTAAGGCATCTAGGTGATTTCAGAGGGCAATGGTCTAGACAGGGGCGGTGGGGGACCTTGTTTAAATTATCCCGATTTTCGATTGTTCTTAATTCTCTTATTTCGGGAGACAATTCATAGTTTTTGAGTCGAATCGCTTCGGTTTTTTATGTCCTACATTTTTGATACGAATAAAATTTCTATGGTATGTACGACTTTATGCCTGGTTTGTATATTATTTTGGTGAGAATAGCGAATATATCGTGATTTTACTTGATGTACCTTCTCCAATATAACCTAACATGAATTTGCTGCAAGAAATTAACCCCCCTCCCTCTAAACGTACTACCAGGGCCGAATTTAATACAGGCCACGGCATTCGACTTGGCAACGTCGCAACAAGCGGTGATCGAAAGCCTATGACAAGCCTTCCGCTTTAGCCTTCTTACCCTCCTTACCCCCCTTATCTTTAAAATTATATTACTTACCGCAAGAAAACTTATTGCTCAAATAATGAACCACTTATCTACAGAGAATCATACAAAAATAATGATTGTAAATCGTGGGGGGAGATGCTACATTGAATAATCACAATGATAGTAGTTTTAAACTTTCTACAAATACTAGTTAAAAATCCGATAACTATGGGAAAACAAAAACATAGTCGGTAACTAAGGGTATTACATCATGGACATTGCCAAAAAAACATTAAACTTAATAAATTATGAACTACTATAATTAGATTTTATCTATTTAATAAACTTCTGGGGGTTGGGTTCCTATACCCGAGAGCCAGCCACAGTGTTATTTAATGATATTTAAGTTCATTTTCCAGCATGATTTTGTACATACATTTTTGAATGTCCTATTTTATAGTTAATAAACTTTATTTGAGCAATATTCTGCTTAAAAAACATCAATTTAACGCTTTTTAGCCGTTTTTAGCCACATTTATTGGTTTTTCCAGCACATTTTTTTAAATTTGACGAATTTAATGTGCTTAAAAAATGCTGGCCTACGGACTTATCCTTTCATTTGGAAAGGTTGATTTTTTGGCGCAAGAACGGAATTTTTATCTCAATTTTGAGGAGAGTTATCGTGTGGAATGTCATATATATATAAGAAAAAGCGCACATATCAGGAATCGTTTCAGAATGCCTCAAGACGGATTTCAATGAAGGAATTTTTCAAAACTTTGTATTCAAAAATTTCCCGAGCCATTGCAACAGCTTCACTTTGTACGAACATTTGCTAAAAATTCCAATTTCGGCATTGGGTTTCTATACCTAAAAGCTACCAGATAGCTACCGTGGAAAAATCAACCTAAAATGATCATTTTTAGGGTGTTAAACGAATTAGAATAGGTGGGAAAACTTCGTTTTTAGCACTTTTTACCTTTTCTCCAAAATGGCTGGAGGAATTTTGATGAAACTCACAGGAGTTACTCTTCCTGTCGGTACAAATGATATTAATACCCCTCATGCTCGGGAAAATACTCTGAGGGAGGGATTTAGCAAAATACTCCCAAAATAGGTTGAAAAACGTAGTTTTTTAGCACCTTCTCAGTCTTTCCATCAATCTGGCCATTAAATGATGCAAAAGATCTAGGAACTAGGTATCCTTTTATCTTGTCAGTGTTTTGTTCCATTTTCGAAGGGTGAAGTCATAACAAATTTGAATTAACGTTTTTTACTTTCCTTACTTAACCCGAATGGTGAAGGGAAATTCTTTTTGCCTTTTCTCAAAAATGGCTCGAGGGATGATGAAATGCACAGGAGTTACTCTCCTTGTGAGTAAACATTATATTAGATACCCCTCATGCTTGGGAAAATACTCTAAGGGAGGTAATTAGCAAAATACTCCCAAAAATTGGTTTAGAAAAACGTAGTTTTTCGATCTTTCCTTCAACATGGCTTGAAGGATATTGATGAAATTCACGGGAGTTACTTTTCTTATAAATACAAATGATATCCGATACCAGTTATGGCCAGGAAGATCCCCTAAGGACAGTAATATGCTAAATAATTAATGTAAGAACATAATTTTTAGCACTTTCCTAGAATTAAAAAAAAAAAAAAAAACAGTAATTAGCAAATACCTTCCCGAAATAGGTGAAAAACGTAGTTTCCGTCAAAATGGCTCGAGAGATTCTTCCATAGATGACAATAAAACCCATTTCACACATACGTCGAGAAAAATACTGTGTAGGTATTCTTCCTACCTTCTAAGTTGTGATCTATCACGATAGCATCCATGTAAAATGAATCCAAGTAAGGAAAGTTGTATGAAGCCTCGCACCGGATGTTTTGTTACTTGTGATCACCCAACCGTCAAAACTCATCTATCTCGATTGTAACTTTATATTGCGAAGAAAAAGTTAACTATTTTCTTTTTTCATCGCGTTTCGTTTTCTTCATTTGTACAAATGCATACCGATCAAAGAGAGTCGTGGTTAAGAGGTAGCGTGTCAGACTTCAATCATAGGACTTCCGGGCAAGAATCCTTCAGAAGAATCAGAATTCCGATAGGATCTATACGTGTTATTTATTTTTCCACACCTATATGTAGTTAAATTTAAATGATGCGCAGCGTCATTTTCTATCAGTGACACTGTTGAAAACAAATAGGTTGTGAAATGTAATGGGAGTCTCTATATTCTCCAAATAACATCAAATATTTATCAGATAAACCGCGTGTCTCTAAATAGCTAAAACTGCCACCCTCTGCCCGTCCCCCTTAACCCTCCATTTGCTCAGATTGGAAACTATCAAATAGTCCATAATTCTAGTTCGACTACTCCAAATACAGTTTCCCGATCAAAACTGATTATCGAATGACCCTTGTAGCGGTGGAAAGCTTTCACCTCCCTCCACCCGCAATCTCCTTCCTATCAACTCAGATTCGGAAACTCCGTAATGGCCTACAACCTCAAGTTATACTAATCCGAATATATTCTCCCAATTGCGGTATCAGTTTGAATAATTATGGCAATATCACAGAGTTATTCCATTTTCCAAAACGTCCTCTCAGGCTTACTTTAAAAAAAAAAATTAAACCATAGAATGTAAGCTGGATATACTCTTGATTTTCCTCTATTCAGCATAAATGTGGCTAAAACACTAAAATTTATTAGATAAATATACGAATCATTTTTCCTCTTCCAAGCCACCCTTTCCAAAATAATCGATACTTCTAATAAACTGAACTAGTTCGTTCAATAAGTCTTGATTGTACTCAATTTCAATAACGTTATAACTCTTTTTTGACGAGGATAAAGTTGTTCTAAAGCTATTGAACTGAGGTAGAATCAAAACAATGTTGACTGTTGACTTTCAACAAAATTCAATACAATCATCACTTTATTCCTTATGAAGAACTAAATTGTAAACTATCTATCTACATGAATAGGGTCCTGCTCCAGGACCGAAACGTCGTAGGAGAATAAACAACTCTACACAAAGACTAGCTTGGTCAATTCCTAACCTCAAGTTTGTATATATAAATTTATATATATATATATATATATATATATATATATATATATATATATATATATATCTGTCTAAAAAATTTAGACAGATATATAGAACGAAAGAATTGTTTCTGATATTTCGAAAAAATTTTGTTCACAGAATAGAGAAGTAAATCTAACTTTCGTAGTCCCTGGTAGCTTGAAGCGTAATCAATGAATCCCATGGCCGTGATTGTGGTAGACGTCATATTCAATCGTTCAAATTGAGGCCAGGTGGTCGGTTTGCTCCAAGTACCCACCGGTGAGCCCTTTCCGATTGTTGCAACAGACGATCATTGGCCCATCTGGCATTTTTCGCAACACTTTCACTCCAAAGCACTCATAAAAATATGCATCATGAGATCGTGACTGAATCATACATCATGACTTTAACTGGAAGTGCTCTGGGTTGATGAACGGAGGCCCTGTGATTGTTTATACGCAGATTCAGGGTTGTGGCTTTTCCTACGTAAAAAGCTGGTCCATCTTCGAATTTCTTGCATATTAGCTGATAGACACATTTCTTCGACTGGCATTCTGCGTATCCTTGACATCTGTAGGTATGTGATGTATTAGCTGAGGTGAAAGTAGGCTCATCAATAACCAAATTGCACAACTTGCACCTCGGACGCCTACATGGAAATAATCCGTTTTGAAGTGGCTGCGAGGGCTATGATTGTGGATGGCGATGGGACAAAATGTTCCCTATATTCTTGCCTTGGCGGTAGGACACTCGCGGTGTTTCACGGAAAATTTCTCTTGCCTGCGGGCTCGATGCTAGAACTGATTGGAGTTCCCGAAGAATTCCATTGATTTTTTTAGCCCCGAAGAAGAAGGTTGTCACCAGCGAAGGCCTGTCCGTTGATTCTCGTGGACTATATATATATATATATATATATATATATATATATATATATATATATATATATATATATATATATATATATATATATATATATATATATATATATATATATATATATATATATAAATATATATATATATATATATATATATATATAAATATATATATATATATATATATATATATATATATATATATATATTTTTTTTAATTACAACATTAGTACGCATGATGCAACCAGCAACAGTGGTGTGGCGGCGTGTGGTGTAAGCCCCAGCGGAGACGTTCATAATTCATTAGTTCCGCGTTTCGTTACTTCAACAGACAAAGGATCTTTCTTTTCGAATTTCATTTCCAATGAAAATTATTTATCAGTAGAATGAAGGTTTTTCGAATCACTAAATTTGTTACGTTCAAGCCAGCAGTCGGAAAGGTTTGATTTCACTTGCCTCATAGCTCAACCCGTTGGAGCGCTGTTTCTGAAGATATATTGCTTCTGATGAAATTAAGGAGAAGAGTTCGAATTTCGTCAAGGAATCAAATATTTTTGAGCCGTCACATTTGGCGCAAGTCAGTAGGACCCATATTTTAATACGAAATAATTATTATCACTCTCAAGCCTCACATTTGCTGACGTAACATCTTTCACTTCCTCACTAACTTGAGTCAGAAACATACCGTGAAAATGATCATCCAGCGAGCATCTACTGAGCCAGCGGCCTATAAGTTTTAAATTGTCGTTTGTCCGACCCAGAGTCTGCCGAGACGGCAGGTATTTGACTCCGAGGAAATGTTCAAGGAAAACTCCCATAGTCGAAAAGGTTTGATTACTCTGGCCTCATACCTATGCCCGTTGCATTGGACCATTTTTTCTGAACAGAAATTTATCCTTATGAAATTAAGGACAAGAGTTCAAACTTCGTCAAGGTATCAGATATTTTTGGGCTGTCACAGATTCAATCTTATGATATTGCGATTAATCAACCGACACAACTTTGTTATATGACCATGCAAAAAATTGGATTAGTTAGTCCTCTAACTATGGAAATGCGTGGTTAGATCGCAGGGATGTCTGAAATGAAACGTAATGTTTGGCATCCCTTTGCGATTGAGGAACGAAACATGCGACAAAAATGAAGGCGGTTCTATTGTCAATGATTTATTCATGCTCCCTCGGGTAATGGGTGTGATTGATGAATGCGCCCTGATTGACAAACCCCATTCAGGGCTCTCCTCGATTAAAATTTTATTGCGCTACCCGCCTCCGAAACCAACTACCAGCAACTACAACCCCGCGATGAATGCCGAGTGGCCGAGACCAATCCCACTTTACGAATCATGATATCCACAAGCGTTCCAAGTTCACCAGCCCTTACTTTGACCTTATTTGTGATGAGGAGCACAGTCTAATGATAGCGATTTTACAATCCTCCCAAGAAGAAAATTATGTAATGTTTAATTTAACATATATTACACGTTTCTTTTCGTAATAATCCTGATTTAGGAACAAATTTTAGGATTTCAATATTTAAACAGTTTTGTGCTGTCTTCCAATCCTATCCTTTCATTTGATACTTGATTTTTTTATTGCCAGATAATGGATTCGGAGTTCTACCAAGAGTTAGTTTTTTTTTTTTTTTTTTTTTTTTTTTTTTTTCAACTAGTAATTTTCTAACTTTTCATAGTCAATGCTAACAATCGAGGGGGAGTGATAATTACTTATGATATTGCTGTTTCGAGTGCTGTTTCAAATGTAAAGAATATAATCATCCGTACGCGTTAATATTGTTTTCCCTCATAAAATAACAGACAAAATATATATATATATATATATATATATATATATATATATATATATATATATATATAAACACTGATATAACTAGGAATATATAATTTTACCATTGGGAAGAAAAAGGGAAACTGATGGTACTAGGCGGGTGGCGACGATTTATTGGGCTTTACCAATAACTTTGCAATATTTTTAAGTCAACTCTTCAAGAATGGATAGTGTTTATTCGATTTTGATATATTCATAGGGTATGTCTTATTTAATTCTTTTGGTTGAGGAGTGGCATCTGGTTTGGTCTTTGGCGAAGACTCTTCTGTTCTTTCTTTCTTTAACTTTTCCCCTTCAGTGTTCGTAAAGACGGTTGTCCAGAAAATTATCGGGTTCTCGAACTTACTTATTCTAGGTGCAACGTTACCTTGATCGGCCTTTCGTCAACTGCTCCTTTAGACTGGCCTTTTAGTCATATTAGTTATGAAAACTAGGTATGCGAATCATCAGTGATTGTCAGGCTGTCCAGAACGACCAGAACGAGGGGGTTGTCCAGAACGAGGTATGCTGTTTTGTTTTCCTTGTATTTTATTCAGTTGTAAGAAAACTATTGGAGCCACTGTTAGTTATACCTGACAGATTTCACGAATTCAGTATATAAACATGGGAGCTTATGACCGTGAGTTTTATGACATTTGCGTTAGACAAAAATTGTATGATGAAAGTTAGGTACACATAGGTCTGAAAATTTTGGATTTACTATTTTTTTAATAAGACTATAATGTTTTGAGAGTTCCCTCACAACCAGCTTTTCTATGTGATCAATAATTGCTTTTTATTATTTTTCGAAGTTTTGGCAAAATGCAAAGTTAATCATAGACAGAAAATTAATAATTATAGAGGAGCGCGGTTGGTGTCTGTGTTCTTAGAATTTCATTTAGAAATATTTAAAATAAACTGGTATTTCTCAGTGCTCTTCGGGTATATGTTCAGTTTTTACCGAATACCCAAAGTGAGAGACCACGGTGTGCCACTGTAGAGGTTTTGCGTTGGGATTTCTCATTTCGCTCTACAAAATTTGTGACATTTTCGAATGTGTGTTGTAAATTTCAAGGGTTTCAGCGTTGAGTTCTATAAGATACGATGACTTTCTGGGCGACCTGAAGCGGAGATGGAGACGCAAGGATCAGAGGAAGGAACGGTCGTTACACCGCTAGCTGATGGGGCCACTTCCCTGAAAGCCTCTGTCGCCGCTCCCACATTTCCGACGTCAGGAGGTGGTAACCGGGCCCCAGTAAATATCGGTAACAGCGAGGGAAACGCTGAGTGTCAGTTTGGGGTCCCTGATAAGTCTTGGTACCTCTGCAACGTAAACCGACGCGACCCTTCACTTTGCTTGTTCTGAGCGTGATAAGCTACAATCGACTTTTCCGAGTCCGAAATGCACTCGCAAGTTATATGCAGGAAATCTTGTCCTAATGAGCCGCCCACATTAATTTTCACCTTCGCCCATTGGCTGGAAGAAAGCAATGTAATTGGCATGGAAAATTTGTATGAAACCTATGGATACAAAAATATTGAAGAAAACCATGATCCGACCTTCACACTAGGTACTCTTCCAACAAGTATTCACAATTTATCGGAGCTATTGCTGATTATTATTGAGTTCAATCAAGACGTTTTAACCTTCATTTTACACTACTTATAATGGCTCGGAGAGTGCACTAATGCATACAACATGATGCAGTGGTAAGTGGTTGGCATTCTCAGCATCTTTCCAGTCATTCCTTGCACTCTTTTCAGAGGCGGGGGGAGGGGGGGGTAGTCGATTGACGTGGTGTGGATCAATATGACCCTATGGTCCACATTATAACGGCTACTCAACTTAGCTATATAAATAAGTACCTATCTCGATATACCACCTATCAATCATAAACAAACACCTGCTGTATTTTATTTTACTTTATTTCAATTTATTGTAGTTCCTGAAGAGGCCTGTATAGGGCGAAAGCGCTCGGAATATATATATATATATATATATATATATATATATATATATATATATATATATATATATATATGTATATATATGTATGTATATAGCTGACGACGCTGACACAGCGAAATATTCTCTCAATTTTGTAAGTTTATTTAAGTGTTTCCTATCTTTTTCCAACCTTCTGTAACTCCTCAAAATAATATATATAAACACTAGGACTAGTCGTATTGAATCATCCTCCCCTCAAAACCTATCTACCGGAATTACTGAACGGCACAACCACAGTTTAATTATAAATGTTCAAGTTCAATATATTCTTGTTTAAGCAAACTGGTTTCTTCTCAATTTCAGTCTATCAACTAGCTGAGATGAAGTTTTCTTGACCTTCCTGAGATTTAGAATCTATCCCTCCAGTATAGTACGCCAGAGCCAGCCTTCGGTCAGGAAGAAATGATAATATCGCGTATTTACATGGATGTAATTAATTTTTAGAAATATATTAACAAATATAGTTTTAATCTAGATGGTGCATTTATGAAAAATTGAAATTTATTTCCTAGAATGTTGAAAATAATTATGTGAATACCAATAAATGTAAGTTATTAGTCAATATGACCCAATATTACCCTTTAGAGTTGACGGATGGTGATGTCGATGTTACTGTGTTACTGGCACACCACTGGCTGACCTATGATTTTTGAGCCAAATTTGGTCCAGTAGTTTTGGAGAAAAGCTTCGGAGACCAAACGGAGGACGTACGGATTATTATTATTTATTTATTTTTTTCGATTTTTGAATTCTACTCATCTTGAAACGTAAACCAACAGATTTTGAGGTGGGCTCAAACCTTGTTTTTTTTTTTCGATAATGAAGGGTTATTATTGAATAATAAACCAGAAGGGGCGTTATTTTTCTCAAAAGAGAGATCCTTTGATGTACACATATGTATGTATAAAATACAACCCCAGAACAAAACGTTTTATGCCTTCCACAGGCTGGAATGATGTTTTATTTATTTGATTTTTTTCCACTGTACCTACACCAAAGTAAGAACACACATACACTCATTGCATATTGTAAGAGTTGAATCTTGCACATTCAAAAGCTTTACAGTTTCCTCATCTACATGATCTTTTAGTCTGACAAGATGAGCAGTTGCTCGCTTTTTAATCACTCCATCCACGGTGACAATTGGAAATTCGTCGTAGAGCTTGATTTCGGGAATACCATGGTGCGTCCGTTACACATCATATTACCAAGTTCTGAAAACCCTGGATGATCTCTCTGTTGGTTGAGCTGTCTAGCCGACCACGACAACTGCGCTCCAAACGCTCAACTTTGTTTTAAGACTTGATTGCACAAGAGCAGCTTGTTACTGATGGTCATGGTGGATCTCCAGCAGATAAGGCAGTACATTTTTCCGAGTTTTAACTCAGAATTGATCCTTCAACTGTTGGAATTGATCCAGGGGGTATGGGACAACTCAGGCATGAAAATATAATAAACGAATACAAATTCTTTTTAGACCATTCCAGAATCGAATCCGTGAAAAAACTATAGGTGTATGTCTATTTCTGTGAGTTTGTGTGAGTGTGCCAAATTTTGTCAACGCTGCAGAAGCCACGACTCTCTACCGATTTTCAAAATTCATTCTTTGATCGATCCCATTTCCAGCCTAGTTGAGGAGCAATTCTCGGAAGTTTCGAATTGCAAAAGGAAGGGGGAAAATGGAGGGGGTAAGGCAGAAAAAACGTGCTTTTCGCTGTCACATTTAGTCTACAATTCTCAACCAATTTTCGTAATTTTTTTAAATCCTCATTTTAGTCGAATTGTGCAGCAAACCTTGGGAATTACGGGTTTGCGGTTGTATGGGGGGAGAGAGAGAGATAGAGAGAGAGAGAGAGAGAGAGAGAGAGAGAGAGAGAGAGAGAGAGAGAGAGAGAGAGAGAGAGAGAGAGAGAGAGAGAGAATCACCAATTCGTTCTTGCGCTGCCGTAAATACGATTCTTGACCGATTTTCGTGATTATTCTTTAAAGAATAAACGAAGTCCTGGGGAATACGAAACTTCCCAGAGCTCAAAAAGTTTGCGGAAAGTGTCACTGGTTTCCCATACCTGTCCCAGTTGACAACTCATCAAAACTGAACGAGTCATTTGGAAGTATAAACTATTTAAACTCCGTTATTTTGATTTTTCGCCATGACAGTTATGAGTCAGAAGAGCAATTTCTCAACAGTTATTTGCTTTAGAGTAGACAAATTCCCAAGAGAGTTTTAAAGTTGGTACGTTGCGGCACTTTAACGCGTACCTACTATCCAAAAGAGGTAAAATTCCTTAGTAACGGTATGAAAGTTAGGTTGTTCTGTAATACAGCACCTCATTGGATATTTTTCCATAACGATTGTAGTTCACATTAAGCAGAATATCAAAAACATATTGCTGTTTCCTACAATTTAATTTTAATCGTTCAAACCCTCTCACACTCCAACTACCAGCTAAAACGTCTACGATGCCTTTTCGGACTCGAGGGAGCCGTGCGAAGTTCGTTAAACTGTTTGGCTCAGAAACACATTTCTGGGTTCGGGAACGATCCCTGCAGTATAACTTAGTGTGAGCTTTATGAACGGAATCGTTATTCACTGCTCACAATAACCGAGGGTCGACACGCCCAGGTAAGTTGCGGATGGGGATTGTTTAATTGGAAACCAAGGGCACAATGCAGTTCATCTGCGACCACTTGATACTAATCACATTATTTCTGTTTTATTCTGAGGCCTATCATCACGATAAACCTCAACCAACTCCAAAATTGTGCTTGAACGCATCGAGGACTAATTACTTCTTTGGACAGAAACGGAAATCGTGAGGATCTCAATTCTTCCACTCAGTTTCATACATTGGTATTTAATATATTGTTCAATTATATTGAGTTGTCATAAAAGAAAACTGAATAACATTATAAGGGAAGTAATCCTTATTATTCGACCAAAACATATATTTCTGTTTGCCCAACGAACTTCTTTTTACTTTTATTTTCTCAAGGGTTTCGTACAAACAAAGATGATGGTCATTAGCAAAGTCCCTGAAATTTAATATAAGGAACATACATCATAAATGAACTCAGTTTGTAGTATCTTAGGCGTCCTTCAACCGAATGCGATAAGTTTGGACATTAAGTCCATACGTCCATATGTATATATATGTATATATATCGAACTTATAGCGTATCCAATATTAGCTAAGAAAGATTAGGTCTCATCGGATACAAATCTTAGTACCAGAACGGAACTGATGATTTCCGCGGAACTCCTGAAAAATTGAGTTTGTATGGTTAGGAACATAATGTATGGCTACAATCAATTTCGAAAAATGTTGGTAAAAAATTTTCGTTTGCAAACTATAAACCGTAGAATTATTGCTCGATTCACTCAAATTACAAAATACGTCCGTCCCCTACAAAGAAAACTAGGAAAAAGTATAAGGAAAAAGTAACTGCATTTATTGCACTTATAAGAATTACAAAAAATCAAAGTAAAAAGACTTTTTTGTTTTGTTTTTGTTTTTAGAAACCAATAACCTTTGTCTATGAGTCACGAGCTATGAGAAAGAAATAGGACTCACACTACCTCCGTAACCAATAGCCAGGATGGTATTGAGCTACAAAGCGTTACACATGTTCATGTAGATGACGCGAGAGGAGAAAGGGGGTGTCGAGATCTCAAAAACCGCCATAACAGTGGAAGGTCAACACAGGAATAATAAACCTTTGTATAGAAATTTTCATCGCTTCACACCTCGTGGCACAATTTAAATCTAATCTAAATTACGTAATTTTTCAAATTCGATTTAATTATCTTGATGATTTGCACAATCTGAATATTACCTGCATCTTAAGGCATCTTAGGTAGGTAACTTGCTTGTGGAATGAATTATTGAACTTTTATGGCCCGAGTTGATATTGAGATATGCTAGAGAACGTCCTGAACTCCAGATTCTAAAGGGGTATTGGAGGACCTAATAAGCTCAAGCCGGTCAGTTATTCAGTTGAGGTGCTACTTGACTATAGATACCCAGCAGGAGGATGGTTTAGAAGGTATGCAATTTCAAGCGATTCCATACACCCTCTAAAATTGGAAGTATTATACCTCCTCACATGTCATTGGTTCATCTATTATATATATACAGGTATGTAGGTACAAAAATTATTAGCATCATATTTTTTTGTCAAAAAGGGATGGGTCTCTCGACTCTGAGATCTAAAAGATCTCTGTGACGTATAGCCGTAAAAACTTATGAGTAACATATTTAATTGAAAATATTCAGTAATTCTGAATGAAAATATTGGAAATGCATAACCACTCATACATTCGGAATCCTATGTGTGTATGAGTACACTAACAATACATCAATATACCTAAATGAATTGATGTTTCATAACCAGGTACCTGACAGAAAACTCATGAACTTTTAAAATACTTGGTTGCAAATTTATCCCATGAGTAGGTATTGAACGTACAGCGATCCAATCGCTAAACCGTAACCAACAGGCAAGATGAATCTAATAAACCACAATTATATTGATCGAACAATTTGATTTATATCTTAACACTGGAACTGTAAAGCTACGCTTGCTGACTTAGTTATGGAGTAATATGGTGAGAACAACGAGGACAATTAATGCTCAATTTCACTCGCTGACTCTCTCAAGATTATTGTTATACAGAGAAACTTTATCGCTGTTATGATATAAAAGCTTCAAGGTATCGCTGTATGTAATTTAAAGGGCTGTATTAGCGTAATTTATTGCCTAATGTAGTCCTTAGCGATCACTGTCACGGTCGGAAGATGTATAGAACGTCATGGGTGCGAATATTAGGAAGGCGGTTGAAAATGAAAATGAAGTTGTAATAAAATCTAAAAATGAAATAAACAAATAAAAATTAAAAGAACAGGGGAGATATGTCATTACAATATCTCACCTTGGAGTGAAGGGGGTGGTAGGGGGTGAGGGTTGGACAAAGGAAAAACCTAAAAGCGAAAAATTTGAATATTCATGAATTTGATCCTTCATTTTACTGAAAGTATCAGGCTTAAACCACTATGAAATACAAAGACAATTTGAGGCCAAAACCTTGTTTATTTACTAATTTATGAAAGGGTTGTTTAGTGGTATTTATAAAGTTATTCGGAGGAGAAAATGACAAATGGTTACCTGTTTCGTCTTCGGTGAGTTTGGTGGAAGCGAGGCAACTGGCTGTCAGGAAGAAAAGGACACAGAGTTTCCGTAGCATGCCACCGTGTCAAGCTCGCGAACTGAGGTAAACTAAGGGATGAAGCCCGGCTTAGAGGGGAGAAGGAAGTGTGTTGAACCACGTCCGCGGAGCAACTGACTCCCTCAGTTCACTCGGTTACAATCAATTCCACCCTCCTGGCCACCGCGATCGCGTTCTTTAGTTCTTGGGCGCTCCTGCTCACCCGTAGGCCCACGTCTTCCTTGGGGTAGGCAGTAACAGAAGGTGGTTCGAGGACGAGTTTTTCTACCCGTCTGTTTATCGTGTGACAGTAAGTGACAGGTAGCAATTGATACGTTAATCGACGCGTCTTCTAAAAACTTGGCTAATTACTTGTAGGTGCCTACTTCCAGATGAGGGGAATTCCTCAAACATTTGTCAAGGGTTTCCACAGAACAAGTTTGCCGTCGTGATTTGTCTGAGGACACGGACAATTTGCCATACGGCGGCCCTGCCTAAAGTAGGGTAATGTGTTTATCCTGTCTTGGACAGGCTACGCAACGTAGTCACCAGTTTTAGAAAATATTGCTCCGAATAAATATGGGAAGTTGAAAGCACAGCGCAGCACCAACAAACGCACCGTATCTCGCGACGCACCGTAGCTCGCTACGCACCGATCGAATTTAGTAACCAAGTAGCTATGTACATCATAGTTACCAACTTTCAGCTACTTTCTCCCGATAGACCTATTAGATCCCAATAACGAGCTTATAGAACAAAATAATATTGCAAATTATAAAAACATTTCATTACGTCTTATGTCTTCACATAATATAACATGGACGTATAGAATTAGCTGAAGAACAATGTAAGAATCAAAAATATTGAATGGAAAATAGAACTATAGGTAATATGTGTATAGACATGCTATTATACAAAATAGGACTATGACTCATGTTTGCGCATGCGCATACCACACCATAAATCTAACAGCATTCACCATCCTAAGTATATATCAGGGGATGGCAGTGGTAGGCTATTGTCTATCGAGCATCCACACAATCGTTGGAATTTTCGTTAAAATCGGTCCATAAAGGTGGGGTTTGTAACAACGAGAGGTGACGGAAAGAGAGAGTTCCTCTTTCAAAGGTGAGAGGCGATTAACCTGCTACACCCAGAAGTATACCTTTTGGTTGTAGAAACCGTCAGGTATATCTCCAGATGCAACGTATTCAAGTATCAAGAAGGAGGAACATGACATCTCCCGCATGACAGTGGAGAGGTATGAACCTATTATTCACATCCTTCATTCATATTACAGAATAGAAAAGTTCCAGTCATGCAGCATTATCTTTCGTAAATTATCGTATATAATGTTACTTTGTTTTGAAATTTGGACTTACAATGTTAACTACCTATTTTATGGCAGAAATTCTTTCCAAATAATGTTCTTCAATTCAAATAAGATTTTGAATTGTTGGCTGTTTTGCAGTTTCCAACGATTTTTTACCAAATATTGATGAAATTTAAGGACTTTTTCACCATAATTTTGTGGATGAATTTTAAAATGTTCTATATCATCGTTGATAAACTTCTTTTGAATAAAATTCTTCTAAAAAATTCAAATTTATTAATTTGTAGCCGTTTTAGTGATTTCAGCACTTTTTCTAATGTTACCAATCTAATATTTTGCTCAAAAAGTGCTTGCCAATGAACTCATCCTTTCTTTGGGAAAGGTTGATTTTTTTGGCGCGAGAACAGAATTTTTATCTCAATCCTATCATAGAATGACAACTAAATAAGTATGTATATATATACGTTATGTTCCATAGCTATCTTTCTACTCGTGATCACGGCAAGTCGCCGAAATATTGAGGTATCTTTTTTCCTTTTATCAGAAGTTTTTGTCACTAAATCTATCTACTTTCTCTATCACATCCAAATTTATATATATATACCTATATATTAGGATTCAGAATGGTGCAAAACGGAATTCAATTAAGAAAATTTTGATTTTAAAGTTTTTAGAGCTATGGCAATAGGTTCCGTTCTACGAAAATTCGCTTTAAAAAAAAAAAAAAAACGTAGTATTTGTTTTTATTGGGTCACCGTTTTACGTCAAACTACAAACTTGGACTGTTTAAAATACAGTCTAAAAAACTTTCTGAATCTTTCTTCGTCGCTTTCAAGGTGGGGTTCCTTTAATGAGGGTTAAAATTCTCCTCCCTCTAAGCAGAAAATGGTATTTTTCATTTCATGACTACCTCATTAGTGGATTTTCGTAGTAAATTATCTCAATGGATCAAAAAATTTAGAAAATATAATTTTCCAAATTTTTTCATTGTGCATTTTCTTATTTAGGTATTATTTATATGCATATTCTTATTTAGGTATGCATTAATAAATTTTGTGTCATTCAATAGAATATATCTCCTTATAATTGTGATTTAAAAAATCCGAACCTTCGCCGAAAAATGAAGCATTCCAAAAGAAATGTGGAGTTGATTGAACAACAATTTTTGCTCGCAATAAATCGCTCGATCACCAAAAAAATGGGGTAAAAAATCACTAAAAACAGCAGAAAGCTACTTAAAATCGTATAATTTATATTGTTTTGCAGAATACGAGACTTCGAAAAACGTCATTAAATAAAAACTCGGAAATATATGCACAATTATGCTTAACATTCAAATGTGCTTGAAATCGGTAAAACTCTTCAATTCCTTTGCACTTCTACCTCACTCGTGATCTTCTTACCTGTTTATTGGCCAAAATAAACGGTATTTTGTGCTGTAAATAGTTTCTCGGGGGTTTCCAGGTGCGCTGAATCCGAATCTGATGTTAACAGTGTGAAATTCCAAGAAATAAAAGCTCCCCTTCCGAATATGAGTGGGAGAGACGCTGCTCGCATACGCTCCATGAGGAATTCCCCTCTTCAGCATCTTGAAGCTGGCTCCTGGAAGCCGGTAAGCGAAAGCTGGACGCTGATGCAGACGCGCCATGCGGAACCCCACCTTCGTGATAAAATACATGGGGTATCATCCAATAACCCCCAAGTTTGAAAGAATTCGGGCCAATGGGTCTTGAGAAATCTAAGTTGTTTACAATTCACGTTTGAGGGTGCACACAGACTTGGGCAATGCAATTTATTGAACATCATTTAGGAGCTAACCAGCAAAATCCCTGAAAATCGAATAAAAATCGGTCCATTATCGTTGGAGTTGAGCCTGAGTCAACCAATTTTAGTTTTGCGCATGCGCGATAGTTATTACTCAACCGATCACGATACAATTCGTAAGGTCTTCTAGGGACATACCCCCCCCCCCCCCCACCACATCGCAAGTGCAAATAAATTAAACAAAATTTGACAAATGTGTGATGAAAATGCGATGTTATAAGAAATTCACATTCGCGCATGTGCACAGGATACTATTGTTACGACGGTAATTAAGTTATAGACCGTCTATGGACTGAAACTGATTTAGTTTCGAGCGTGTAAGGATTTACCACCGAGACACAAAGAGAGAAACAAACAAGAACGAAACCAAAATTGTTCAGCAATCTCTGAAACGCAAAAAGCTTCTTTTTTTTTACTTCTTGTCCAAACACAAAGCTACCACTCTAATAAAAAAATCCATTTATCTATTTATTCTTTTCTTTATCTATTCATAATGAGAGACATGCAATAAGCATTCTTCATGATATCAAAAAACTCGATGATTCTGAGATAATTCGCTTTTATTTTGTGAATGCTATTCAATGGTGAAATTGGATTTTGATGATCACGCACCACAGTGGCGCAACGATTCCTAACTGGGGTTTTCAAAAGAGAACCACCTTTTCTTATTGCAGATAGTAAACATACATAAAGTTTCATAGAAAAATTACCCGTTTTTGAGTGCGCAAAAACGGGAGAAACTACGCTCAGAAAGTGCACCAATTATAAAATATCGAGTTTTTGAAGATAATCTATTACCACACATTATACATATGTAATTTTGAGGTATTTTTTCAAGCTGAATTACGTGGTGGCCAGTTCATCTTTGAACTTCAAAATGGGCACGTTAACTTAAGCACGAAGCTAAAATGTTTATTGAGGGGATTGGATGATTTTCCTAATAAAATCAGGCCCGTCTCCATCACCATTATGAACTTGGCACTGCGCAGTTGAAGTTGGCGTGAGCAGGTGTTATGTTCTTGTAAATATTTCTGGGAAGGAGGTGGGTCGAAGGGGGAGTGAGCACTGCTGAGCTGATTCTAGGTACTAAGATGGCTTTTTGTTTACGTCCGCCATCTCTGAACCGAAGCGACGGTGAGGAGACTTTTTTGCGTTGTCATCTATCTTAGCATTTTCCGAAGTTGTGGTCCGTGGACTCCCGGTGGTCTGCAAGCCTATCCCAGGGGGTCCGCCGATTAGGATTAGCCGGAGAAGTTAAAAAATAAACGTTACCTAGTAGCCGTTACCTACTCGACCATTCGCAATATAATTCCTAGGACATCTTTCTGGAACACATAGCCCCCCCCCCCCCACCCTCCCCCCCGCAGCTTGAACTGATCTAGACCATGAGAATTAGAAGAATTATTGGAAATTCAGGTCTGCGCGTGCGCACAGACTACTATTAATTCAACAGCAATGAAGTTTGTAGAGGAGCTCATCCAACATGTCCCTAAAAATGTAATAATAATCGGTACATTAATCGCGGATGAGTTAGTTACTACTCAATAATATTACGTCTTAAGTCCCCCGGCATCAAGACCTCCATAGGGCATATGGGCTACGTAAATTATTTACTTATTTGAAGACCGATCCGATGCACAAAAGAACAATCAAAAGAGTAATAAATAAACCTGAGACCCTGTGTGACATGAACATAGGAAAAATGCGTGTGTGTGTGTGTGTGTGTGTAGTATTTTTTTAGGGTTATCCGCGATTTTCGCTATATCCGTAGTGAACTTGCCCTCCCCAATTCCGCGGATAATTGGGGCTCTAGTGTAACTGAAGTGCGGGCTGTAGGTGGCATCGTGTGACGAGGTGCAATTTCATACAACTTTCAAAACCTCAAGAACTGGAGAACGGAATACGGCCTCCAGGATATTGGTGTCGACCCCTCCATCGCCGTCCTATAATCAATCCCTCACTAACGTCTCTCAATATGGATCACGTCCAACTGTGGAATGATTTGATCATTGGCTTCGTACAACCATATTATGGTAAAATATCCGAGAAAGTAGTGAAGGAACTTGGGAAATTGAGTTATAAAGTAATTTTCCGAACTTCTTACAATAGGGAGACGAGCCTATTTCACGAGCCAAATATGCAATAGATCAATGGAACAAATCAGGTTTATACACATTTATATGTATCTTACGCAGGGCAGATCGGATGGCCTTTTGATGAGCGAGTTGAGGAATACTTGTCTGCCATTCGCCTAAATAATCCGGATTACTATGGTTCCACGACCCACATTTTTCAATCTCGTCACCCCTTAAATAGCTCGGAAGATGTCAAATTACTCATTTTTATGTCAAAATTCCGTCCTTTGATGGATGGAAAAATTGGGAAATTTTGAAATCGTTCACCGAAAACCCAGTGGCATACCTGAATGAACAAGGAAAATATTCTATTCTTCAATTCTTGAGGTTTTGAAAGTTTTATGAAATCACCACATCGCATTCCCACCAGCCCGCCCTTCCGTTTTCATCCTCTTAGAAGGCTTTTTATTTGCATATCCTTCCACATTCATTCAGCACAGTGCGCTGTTGAAGCCGAGACATCAACGTTCTGTACGTACCACTGTTTGATATCTCGTTTTTCACAACTACCCTCTCGATAATTACCTATATCGGTATTGCGAACCTACGTATTTTCTGTGTCCTCAATATTTATTCCATCCCTCCCTCCCACCATTTTAATATAGTGCAGCGTCAAATTTATTTATCCATTCCTATATTTAGTAAATTCTTAAAACTATTTAGTCATATACACAACATGATGTAATTCCTTTGTTAAAAATATATTTGTTATTAATTCCAATATTTTTTTAGAACTGAGGATGACATTAGAAGTCGAAACCGGTTTACAGTTGTTTTATATATGAATACAAAACTTTAGAGCAGAGGACGTCAGAATCTTTATTGCGCCAATCCATACTATAAACCATTGGCAAATTTTACATTGTGGATACACCCATTCCTTTTTAATGTTCTACTCCAGCAATTTCAACTGGTTTAGTAGATATTTGAAACTATCTGGAGTGTTTTTAAAAATTACATAGAATCATATTTGATCGAATGTGGCACGCAACTCCTTCTTTCCGACTGACCTAGTTCATGAACGATTTTACTGATGATGTTGGTTGATGAAGATTTTCTCAAAAAAGCACACACATAATCCCTGATCAAGAAGAAGAACATAATTAACCCCCCCCCCCCCCCCCCCATCAAAATTAGTTTATTGACATTTCAAAATGTGTAAAACCCAATAAAAAAAATTTTGAAATTCGCGGTATACCGCTGTTGATTCAGTGAGAGTAACCCAGCGCAGGGAGCAACCTGACGCAGAAACAGATATCTTGGAAATCTGAAAGTGATTTCATATTTCCATTCTAATGCCTTGAATGGAGTATATTTTGACTGAAACTATATAAAATTTAAATGGAACGTTGTAGATAACTATAAGAAATTGATGCGCGCCACCCGGAGCTTTTTCCCTAAACTATGGTTTAAAGTTTATGAAACATGGATCGAAAATCACGAATGGGTTCTAATTCGTAATGAATTCTAGTCAATCAAATCAAAAGGATAAAATCGGGATCTCGAAAACTTTCGTGATTTTATTATTTGATGATTGAATAATTTCATTTCATTAAATCAAAAAAGACCATTTGGATCGCTGTACGTTCATCCGTTTGCCCCCCCTCTCCTCTTTCTCTCTCTTTGGCAAGAAAAATCTCATGAACGTGAGTGTGAATAATAAAACATGGTTAAAAAAATCCCTTATAAACTACGAAGACCGACCAGCTCTCTCGTCAGATTTTGATGAGATGTTCATTGGGTGGCTTAATAATCTCAAGCCCATTCGACTGGGGAGCCCTATGATCTCTCTCTCTCTCTCGGGAATACTGAACCTCAATGCAGCTTTTTTAAAATGAATTAATAGGGGATAGTGCACGTGGGGATCGTCCATCTTACGCCTTCAACGTGGGTGGATACTGTTATGTTATACATTTCCTCATTGTGGGTCGGATTATTTCTGAGTGAACGGCGAAAAAGTGACAAGTAACTGACGTATCTGGTTGTCCACGAACGCACTAAACCTCAGAGACCAATTTTAGATTAATCCTGTCTTGTTACATAGAGTTATGTGCATGGATGAAGAACTAGCGAGCTATCAACATTCATTACTGCCCTTGACTCAAACGTGAAGTTTATGTATGTATGTTAGTATGTAACCAATTTTCACAAGTTGAGAAATGCAAGACAGTGCAACCGTAACAAATCCTAAAATAAATAAACTTAAATTCTGCGAGATATCCGTAGTAAATTTACTTTTTGGTTTTACTAATTCCTCTTCTGAGTTGTGTTTTATTTTTTCAATTCCCATAACTAATTTAACTTAAGTAGTAAGTAGTAAGTTTTACCCTTAAAAACAACTAAAATTGAGAATAACAATAAACTAAAAATTTGTGAGATAAAGTGTAAAACTCGGTTATGATGGAGTTAGAGAGACCTGCAAGGGTAACTATTCGAAACATTGTCGAAAATACGTAAAAACCGAGGCATAACTCGCAAGTTCATAGAGGGTAATTTTTCAATAAACCCTCGATTTCATTGGAAAAAAAGTTCCAGTCATGCAGCATGATCGTGTGAGCGATATTTTCGTAAGTCATTCTATAATATTATGTTGCATTGTTTTGAAATTCGAGCACTTTGTGAACAAATAATTTTTCCACTACCAATTTTATGACCGAAAAAGTCGTTCTAAATAATATTGTGGCATCACATGTTTGGTTGCTGTCAAGTAGCAAGTTGTTTATGTTGAAATTTACCGTTGTCAGTCTTTTTAGTGAATTATACCTGTTGAATTGCGTTGAATATATGTTTTTCGTGTTGATGTTTGGAAAGGGGTTACAATATGGGGGCTCGTCCGGGATCATCATCAGAAGTGTTATGCCACCTGAACGACCTCGACGAAAGATTCAGAGGACGATGACCACTCGAAAAAGGCCTGTGACCGATACGGCCCATTCCCCTGTACCAGGAAATATTCCGTCGACCTCTCAAGGAGATTCATGTTTATAACAATGAGGTGTAACTCTTGAAAATTTGTTAAACGGCATCTCACAACAGATGAACCAACTGATAAATAATTCGCAAGACAACCGTGAGTGCAGTTTTCAGTTAGAAGCTCCCAATTTACTAACCGAAGAAGGGCGACAAATAAGGAATGATTTTCACCGAGTGAGGGAACATCAAGATCCACGAGTTGACGACTCACAACCCTATAACCGGGTATCGCTAGCTTATGAAGGTTCCCTTATGTTTTATGACGGGAAAATGCCGTAGGAGGAATTCCTGGTGCATGTGGAAGTCACAACCGAAGCCAACGGATGATCAAAAGAGAGGGCTGTTAAAAAGTTGGCTAGTGCCTTGAAAGGATTAGCACTAACGGTTCTCAGTGAACTCCCTCGGAGAGAGAGAACCAATTATCAGGCAATCGTGAAAGCAATGTCTGATCGTTTTGGTCTCCGCCATCAAGCTACAAAATTAAGGTTGATGCTAGAAAAGCGAAAACAAGAGGCTGGCGAAGAGTTAGTTGAACTGGATCCAGACATTGAAAGACTAGTCAGGGGGGAAAATCCAGTCGATGTCAAGACCTACCATGATACCAAAGGTGTCCAATACTTTCTGGATTCAACGAGAAACAACGAGCTTAGAAACATGTTAGCTCTAACAACACCTTCAACAGTTCAAGAAGCACTTTGTAGACCACAGTTGGCGGAAACTTTGGGATCCTCCCAGCATAATGGAGATATGCCTTGTTGGGGATGTAATCTAAATGGCCATACTAAAGCTAAATGCCTAAACACTAGGTCAAACACGTCAGAGCACCCGGAAAACAAATATGGGCTAGGGCTGTGGACCGTGCCCGAGCATTCAAAGCCAGTCAAGGTCCTAAGGGTTTCATTAGAAATGTTAGGACTGGAATGGAAGCCCTATTTCTCGACATTTTGTTGAATAATAAAAGTTGCGCTATTTTAGTGGATACTGGAGTAATTGTTTCCATCATCCAACCTGGCGTTGCTAAAAAATTAGGACCACCACAGCTGAGAACTAATCACCCAACGCTTCAGTCGGCGGGGGAGGGTAGACTTCCTGTCTAGGGGACTGTCAAGGTAACTGTGGAAATAGGTAAAAATGTGTTTGAACATGTATTCCTTATCGTTCACATAAGGGATAAGGGCATATTGGGATTGGATTTTTTGAAAAAATTAGGAGCCCGCCTATACCTTCCCAATGCAATTATATACGGTCCCAATACAAACGGAAACCGAATTTTCTTGAAAAAAAAAAAAAAAAAAAAAAAAAAACGTTGGCAAAGATGCAAAAGTGTTTTACAGTTAGCACTGGAGACTAATTGGTTCGATGAAGCCCTGAGTTCATCAGCTCTAAGTTTAGTAACTGAAGAGTATAATGCAGCAAGATCCCTGTTTGTGAAGTACAAATTAATTTTTGCAGACAGTGGAAACCTACTAGGACGAACTAATGCTGTGCAACATGCGATTGACGGAGGAGAGGCCCGCCCCATAAAGCAAGCCCCAAGAAGAATTCCTTACTCACAGATGGCTAAAGTAAACATTATGCTAAAGGATATGTTGGAACAACGAGTTATCCAGCCCTTTAAGAGCCCCTGGGCATCACCTATTGTTTTAGTACCCAAGAAGGATGGCACAACAAGGTTTTCTTTAGATTATCGGAAGCTGAAGGCAGTGACCAAGAAAAATTTCTAAGCACTACCATGTACTCAAGCACTGATCGACACTTTGAGTGGCTCCAGCTGGTTTTGCACGTTAGACCTAAGGAGCGGCTACTGGCAGGTTGCACTAAAGGAGTCTGATAAAGCTCGTGCGTGCGTGTGTGTGTGTGTGTGTGTGTGCGTGTTTGTGTATCCTTCCAGAATTTCCGTTCTTGCGCCAAAAAATCAAGCTTTCTAAACGAAAGGATGATTTTGTTGGCCAACATTTTTTGAGCACATTAAATTAGTCAAATTTTTAAAAAGTGCTGACAAAATCACTAAAAATAGCAAAAACCGGCTAAAAATTGTTGAATTTATATTTTTTTAGCAAAATATCAAATAACTATTTATTGACAAGTTAATCTTCTTTTTTGTTCGCTTAGGAACTGGGTGGTGATCGGTTGGTTTTTTTTTCTCTCTCTCTTTTTTCCCATGCTAGGCTTGTTCAGTTGTGTTCATTTCTTCTTTTCTTTTTTTTCATGTACGAGATGAAGGTCCCAAACCCATTGTTATCGCTGCTCCATCACGAAAGCCTATCAGGTCCTCTGCAGTTCTCCACTTCTTCCTAGTTCCTCTAAAGCACATGGACGTTGCACGCAAAATGGCAAAGGAAACCCGCGCTCGTAATTACCTCGTAATAAAGTATTTTTTTTAGCAGAATATTGCTCAAATAAAATTTATTAACTATAAAATAGAACATTAAAAAATTTATGTGCAACAATATGCTGAAAAATGAACTTAAATTTCATTAAAATGTGCTAAAAAAATCGATAAAAACTTCAAAAAAGTTGAAAATCCAAAATCTCTTTTGGAATCGCATAATACTATTTAAAACGAGTGTGTGTGTTTGTGTGTGTGAACAAAGCGTTAAACTCTGGGATTCGTTTCAGAATGCCTCAAAACGGATTTCCATCATGGAAATTTTCGAAAATTTAGATTTTGACAATTATTTTAGCAGAATATTGCTCAAATAAAATTTATTAACTATAAAATAGAACATTGAAAAATTTATGTGCAACAATATGCTGAAAAATGAACTTCAATTTTATTAAAATGTGCTAAAAAAATCGATAAAAACTTCAAAAAAGTTGAAAATCCCAAATCTCTTTTGGAATCGCAGAATATTATTTAAAACGAGTGTGTGTGTGTGTGTGTGTGTGTGTGTGTGTGTGTGTGTGTGTGTGTGTGTGTGTGTGTGTGTGTTTGCGTGCGTGCGTGCGTGCGCGCGCGTGAGTGTGTGTGTTTTTGTGTGTGTGAACAAAGCGTTAAACTCTAGGATTCGTTTCAGAATGTCTCAAAACGGATTTTCCATTAAGGAAATTTCCGAAAATTTGGATTTGACAATTTTGGGGCCATTGCAATAGCTTCTTTTTCTACAAAAAATCGGTAAAAATCCACGTTTTTCAACTTTTTTTCCTATAGTTGCATAATAATGGTGAATTTGACTGCTATGTCGTTGAATTGACTGTGTTATATAGTTGAAAACCTGAGATGACGAAAATATTCCACGAGAAGTGCCTCTCAAAAATAGGTAGTGCCCCTTCAATTTTTGAATTTTTTACGTATGACTTGAAGAAGATTAGCTTTTAATCAGGGAGAAAGGAAGTTTACCATTCTTTCCAATAGTGTCGTTATTTTTCATTATACAGGGATTCTTAGAAGAGTTATGGTAGTTTTAATTATTTCATATAGGAGGAACATTTTGCTGAAAATTAGTTGTGGACTCGATCCTCGTAGATTGTCCTTATTTGCGGGTAGACACCCAGTGTACTTGGAGTAGGTAGGAATGTTTTAAGGCCTAGCACCATATTTCTAGTTTTATGTATTCATTCATTACTTATTAGTTGGGTTAGCTTTTACTCGAGATTTTCGGGATGAAGAGGGGAAGATAGAGAATAAATATTGGAACATGAAAAGAATTAGGTATACGAGTTTAAAATTCGACTCAAGTATAATCGAAGTAACAACCAATAAATACTTCAATAAATTCACTAACTAGCCCAATAAATTTGAAAAAGACCTATTCAGTTTCGTATGGATCCGGAAATTAATGACAATCTTTTCGGAAAAATTGAAACTTTGTTTACGTATACGATTTTTCATGTTTTTAACCTCTGATGCAAAAGGCCGTTTTTATGGAATAATATAAAATTTGATATTGCAGATTATTTGATGAACTACCATTGATTAGAGAGCAGTTTATAAAACATCAAACCTTATCTACCAACCTCAAAATGAGTAAATGACGTGGATTTCTTTATCAGTATTGCAGATCACAGCTTGCCGGATCGAAAAAGACCTCTCATCGTTTTTTCCAATTTGACACATGACGGAAAATGTGAGACGGTAGCGAAATGATCTCAGTGGAGAAATTGTAAACAATCCGAAGAGCGCTCTGTTGTGAAGCGAGAGAAATAGGGGTCACGAACACCGTCAATAGAGAGCTCACCGTCCCCCTCGTTCCACCGTTTACATCAACCAGCTAAGCATCGCTGCTATAGCGTCATCTGAACAGATTGAAGAAAAAAATCTATTAGTATCTAATTCGACTATTCTTTTTTAACCCTGTATTGGTAGCTTTGAGAAATTTCTATAAAATGACACGAATAAACATAGATTTTTACTGATCAGACCGCACAAATTGAAACCGGTCCTTTACCTAAGCTTCCGAAACGCCAAGTCAGTCATTGCGCGGCTAAAAATACATAATTGAACCAGTTAAAGGATAGCATCATCTGACATTTATAGCTTGGACTCGATATATTCCCTCGTTCCCCTTATTATGGGAAACGAACTGATGAACGAAAAGCACCTGCATGGTCTCACTCGATTTATTGAACCTCATTGTTCACAATTCGAACAAAAAATACCCTTTTATTTTTAAAGTTTTTGATATATCGAATTTTTAATATTTCAACCCTAAAATACTACCGGTTGACTACAGATCGGTTGATCGAGAGTGATGCGGATGTTACTGGCACATTACCGGTTTATCTACAACTTTTGAGCCAAATTTCATAACTTTTGGTCCAGTAGTTTCGGAGAAAAAGTTCGAACGGCACACAGTGGTCCGAGATACGATTCTGGCTGGCCAAAATTATACATTCCCCCTATCTTTTAGGAAATCTTCCGCTGATTCCGAATATACCAATTGTCCCTATACCTAAAATGGCTCCTTAATGCATTTATACCAGAAAACAAGTTTTTAAACATTTTCAAAAAATTTTTAAAACATCGTTTTTATAACAGTTATGGTTCCATTATGAAGTAATAGAGACTTGAACTCTGCGTCAATTGACCACCAGAAGCAAATTCTTAAATTGACTGGTTCATAAGAGAGCAATTGAAATTCAATTGCTGAATTCAAACTTCGACTTTCAGTTTGTAGGAATAAAAAAATAACAATTATAATAAGGGTAAAAGTAGTATTCAGATGAGTTTTTTATTTGAAATTTAATTATGGGTCCATTGACCACCAATGTTTTGATTTTCCTCAAAATTGAGTGAGTTATGGTGTTTCAAATTGTTGAGTAAACTCCTTTTCCACTTATTTGCTACATATGGGCGGAATTCATAAACGGGAATTGAGTCTGAGTGGGCCCCTAAGTGTATCGATAAGGGAATTCATGCACTCTGCGCGATTCATAGACGTGATTTGAGGGCGACCCTGAGGGTGCACTGAGTGTCCAACCCAAATGCACAATCAACGGGATTCATAAACAAAAAATTGCGTTGAGGTGAGTTTCACCCTCAGCTCAACGGTGCAATATCCCAAGTGACGGAAGGAGGTTACTTAAGTGCGTTAAATGATAACTTCTACTATTATTTTCACGAAGATATAGGTACTGGTAATATAGTAGAGCATACAATTTTAGTCAAAAAGAGTTTACAAACGATGAACTGGAACATTAAAAAGTTTATTCACAAAATGATGGTGAAGTAGGCACAGGTACATACTTGAAGTTCATTCGTTCATTGATTTGCTGAAAAACATTGATTGCCATCGAGTGTTTCTAAAAAAAATAATGAAATCCTGTTCCCAGTTGTTGCAATTGATATAAACAGGTAAAAAATTAATAACTGATCTATTACAGAAAATTCTAACACAGTCTGTCCCATCAATATTCAATAAGGTACATACTTGAAGTTCATCATTATTTGCTGAAAAATTGATTAAAAAAAAAAAAAAAAAACTGAAAAATGGCTAAACATCCCAAATCTGTTTTGAATCTTAGAATATGATTTAGAAAGAGTTCATTTGCCATAAAATTTGTGGTCAACAATTTATTTGCACTCAAAGTACTCAGATTTTAAAACAAAGTAACACTATAGTACTATATTCTGCGAAAATTCGCTCATAAGATCATGCTGCATGACTGGAACTTTTTGTCAATAAAACCATAAATTCCGCAGATAGGTGCAGCTGATTCTTACAAAATACCTACTTTAAAGAGTTGAAATAGGTACCTATAAAATGAGACCAGAACGAGAAGGTAGTAAAAAGCAGTACCTATTTGAAGCTGGAATTCGCTAGTGAAAAAACACTAAGCACTTGATTTATCCTACAACGATCCTTGATCATTTGTAACACAACAAAGCAAATGATATACAGAAATAACTAATACCACGGAGAAGAATAATGCATTAGTACTAATGCACGCCGTTTCGGGGCGTGGTTTCCTTCAATTTTCCTAGTCTCGAAGACGGATTTCATCGGGAAATGCCTCAAAAACGGCTTACAATTATCGCATTAACTACGTTTTGGTTTGATTTACTAATGAAAATCTCGTAACTGGCCTTTTCTAGAGCAAAAACCCACATCTGGGCACCAGATACGATTATTTTAATAGTATTCAGGTACATACGAATTGTGACACTCTAGAGAGTCCTGATAAGAACTTATTTCATAGTATTTAAGGACTCGTGGCGTATGATACGATTTCGGAATCAGTGGCAGATACGATTTTTCTTCCCAGTATTTTGATCATACGAATGTATTTTCTCTTGTCAGATCAGATATGATTTTTTGGAGGTTGGCAACCACGATTATTTCTCCTAGTATCCTGCATATACGAGGAAATAACTTCTTTTCGCCACGTAGAGCGGTACTAATTTTGTATAAGAAAAAAAACGTATCAGTCTTATTGCAAAACGAAAATTCGTTATGGCAACATATACGAGGAAATCGCCTAGTAAATATGTTCTACACCTTTTTTTTTTTTTTCAATTTCTGACAACAAAAAAATGTTTTTCCATCCACACCATGCGATTCAGCGAGAAATTTCCTTTAGAATGAGTCCTTTTGGAGCTCGAGACAATGTAAAATAGAGCTAATATCAAGAAATTTCGACTCAAAACCTAAAGACGCATTTTCCCAAAAGTACCTAGGTTTTGGTCAGATACGGGATCTATTCTTAGTACGGCAGAATAGTGTTTGACAATCGGAAACAAGTAGAATGAACTTTTAAAACCACCAATATGATTGACTCAACATTGAACGTGTACTTTTTTGTTGCCTTCAGACCAATGTGCAGCGTGCGGTGTACAGCGGACGGACGGATCACCCCCTCCCCCTTTTGGTTTATTATTTCCAATAATAAGCCTATGTGATCGTGTAGCAAAAAATGTTTATAACCCCCCCTCAAACTTTGTTACTTTACGTTTCAAGGTGCGTAGAATCCAAATTTGAAATGTCCGTCCGCCGTCCGCCGTTCGCCGTCCGGGCCATAAAAGGCCTAAGAATTTACTTAAAAAACCCGTTCTTTCGCACATAGACTCCATTTGGGGTCTAGTTGGTCCTAACGTTTAACCATCCCGATCGCTTTACTCGGGGGGGTCACAGTGGGTGGTGAGGGGGGTGAGCGGGGGGTGGAGTGAGAGGAGGCGCCGGGGCACCATGAGGTGGGTACAGCGTTCCTTCGAGGCATGAATACCTATGTGTTTTTTTCTAGGTCATATTTGTGTGTTAATACCAATGCTTTTCCTACGCATATTTAATAACATATACTCTCGACTTTTCGTACGTACTTAGATAATGATATTATTAAGGCAATAACTATTTGAATAGATAGGAGCTCAAATCGAGAAATATAAACATGCGTATATAATTATAGAAGTATAGGTTGTGGCAACTCGAAATAGGACAAGCCGAGGAGTCTGGACGGGCCTTATGACGTACGCAAGCCAACTAAAACTACGATCATACTCTATTGAAAAAATAATAAACCTTTGTGAAATAATTTGCAGCGTTTTTTTCTTTCCGAATTTTCGGGATTAACGTACTTTCCTTGAAACAAAAACCAACAATTAAAACATGTCTTCTTGGTCGATTACAAAGGTTTATTGTTGAAAATAATAGACTGAACCCTTAGTGAGTAATTTTCACATCTCTACCATCTGTAGAAAATAATTTGTATTATTTCTACTCATAACTACCATCAAACACAGAAAATGTATAATATTTGCTCTTGCCTAACAATGCAAGTATGATTTTTCTGAGTAATTCTTACTCGTCCCAATCTAGGTGAAGACAATAATCCTCGAATCCTAAATATTTATATACCTACCAATAATAAATCATAATAGCAATCAATCATTCCCAAGGGTTCTTTTTCAGTTTCCCTGAGCTCGAATTCAAAATTTTCATTTTATTTTCCTGTGACAACCTAAGCATCGTATAAACTTCCGCTAATAGGTACGTCAAGTTGTCAGCTCCGTTTATTTCTCACTTCAATTAGTTTCTGCAAGGTTTATTTACGTGTTAAGTTGTCCCTCGCGTGAATTTAGTGCTACCAGTTCATCACAGTTATTTTAACTTTGGTGCGGCGAGCCCGAAAATCGTTTAGTTCCGAGTGAGATTACGGTTAGTGTACCTGCCTACTAGGTACTCTTCTTTTGAATGTTGTTGCTTATTTGTGTAAATTACTTGTTACTCACCACTTGCTGCACCTTCTCTGGCTGGCTGAGGTCTCGATGGGAGGTCTCCTTTTTCGCTAACCGTAATTCTGAAGACACATAACAACACCTATTTTGTTTTAATTTCGAATATTATCACGAAACTGGGGCTCTCGGCGCTATCATCCCGAGCCCATAGCGCTATCTAGTGAGCGCCCGTTAAAATAGGGATTGGCGGCGCAGTGAGTCGTGAATCACCAGCTTTGCTTCAGTGTATTGCGGGTCTAACATCACTCTCAGATACGGTGTTGCACGGATTAGCGGGGGCGAACCATCTCCCGCGGCGTTTTCATATTGCTCTTGCTTTATCTGTCTATTTTCTTAATAATTTTCCGTTTGGACTCTCGATCAAATGTCAAACAAGATAGATTGCGGACATTGTTCGCGCGACCTTCACTCGTCAGAGAAAACAGCAACATGCGCAAAATGCAATTTGGGGTATCACCCATCCTGTCCAATAGACAATTATAAAAAATTGGGAAAGAAAGCGCGGGAGCGCTGGTGGGTATGTGATGTGTGTAAAGTCGCTAGCGGGTGGCACCTACGAAGGATTCGGAGGAGTCTGAGGTTTCGGAGGAGGATGAGGTTGAGGGCAGCCGTGGACGAGTATTACCGGGGGACCCGCCCTGGACGGCTGGAGCTCCAAGTCAGGGTATATCAAGAAATGATTTGGAGGACTTGTTTTTGAAATTCGAAGAGAGGATTACGAGCTGTGTTACTGAAAATATTCTATTGGAATTGGATGATCGCTTTAACCGTTTTGATGAGCTAATCAAGGCACTTGAGCAAGTTCAAACATCTCAAAGCTTAGAATTTACGAAGCAGTTGGGTGATGTGAAGGCCGATATTGTCACCCTGCAGAGCGGTGGTGACGCGGGTCGCGGTCGTTTGGGTTCAGAATTATTGCCTGGGGTCCCCTTTGAAAAAATTATTTCCGAATTGCGTAAACGTTAGAGAAGGAAATCAAACCTTATTTTTTACGACGTAGATGAGTCGCTGGGTGTCACACGTGAGGCTGGGGTTGCTGCTGACTCGAAATTTGTCCGCGGTGTTCTGTCAAATTTCTCCCTGGATTATGATACTACTGTAAGCAAATTACTACGCATTGGAAAGCCAGTCCATGCAAAAGCCCGTCCATTATTGGTAGTATTCAAAGATCCTGCGGCAGCCACTAAGACCTTGATTGAAAATCGAACCGTTCAGCCCCCGAGATCCTTCAAAATATCTCAGGATCGCACTAGATTGGAGCGGGCTCATTTGAATGCTTTGGGCCGTGAACTTGAGGCTAAGAAGGCTGCCATATCACGATAAGGGAGGCATATCACAATAAAGTATACTACTTGTGGTACCATATCACGATAAGGGAGGCATATCACAATAAAGTATACTAGTGTTATCCCGAAAATTGTTTCAATTCAAGTTAAACATGGAAGTGGATCCCAAGATTCACTGCAACCTTCAAAAAACGGGAGGACCCCGGCCTGAAGAGGGTGCTGTCAGCTATCTACCAGAATCTCCGGGGGGATAACAACAAAGTCGCCAGCTTTGCCTCAGACAGTACTATCCTTGTCTTATGACCTCATCTTTCTCACGGAAACTTGGTTGAGTGAGGATGTTGATGTTGACGAATTGGGTTTCTCTGGTTACGTATTGTACTGGATGGACCGTTCCACCACTACGTCTCACAAGTCTTCGGGTGGAAGAGTTGCTGTGACTGTCTCGGCGCCTGTGGCTGGCTGTCTGTTCTTTCGCTTGGAAGACTCAGTTTGATAATGTTGAGCACTTGTTTGTCATAATCCCAGCATACCGTCTCGTTGTTGGATGCGTATATTTCCCTAACTATTGCTCACCGATTTATTTTGAAAATTTTAACAGTGAAATCGAACGCATCTCCTTTTCATACCCCAGTTATAACCTATAACCGGCGATTTTAACTTGCCGGGCCTGCTGTGGGAGGAGTTTTCCATTTCCCCTTATGAGCTTTCACTTGGCAATGAGAAGACGCGTGTGCTCGCGAAGCTGATGTGTTTGTCTGATCTCGGTGATGTGGACCTGCACGCCTGTGACCCCATACTTAGATTAGATTCGCACCACCCTGCATTCGAATGTGTTTTTACCTGTCCCACCTCGGAGGAGGTGGAGCATGCTCCATCAAGATTCAAGTATAATTTCTTGAGGGCTGATTACACTGCAATGAACTCGTTTTTTTTTTTTTTTTTTTTTCAGGGCCGCGCAGGGACTTTTGTGAACAGTTGAATTTCTCGGAGGCTTTCGATGAATTTTACTCTGTTCTGAATGAGTCAATACAAAAATATGTTCCCACAACCACTGAATACAAATGAAAAAGCGTTAAACTCTAGGTTTCATTTCAGATTGTCTCAAAACGGATTTCATTGAAGACAAAGTTTTTGGAGCCATTGCAATAGCTTCATTTTCTACAAAATTCGCTAAAAGCGATAAATTTATATGTATTTTATTTTAGCAGAATTTTAGTCAAAAGAAGTTTATTAACGACGAACTAAAACATGAAAAAAATTGTGCAGAAATTTATGATAATGAAAAATGTACTTAAATTTCATGAATATTTGCCAAAAAATAGTTTAAACGGCTAAAAAAGCTAAAAATCAAAAATCCTTTTTTAATGGCCGAATATTATTTAGAAAGAGTTTTTCGCCATAAAATTGGTATTTAATAATTACTTTTTACTCAAAGTCCGAAATTTTCAGAACAATTTATCATAATATAACATGATGGTTTACGAAAATTCGCTCATACAATCATGCTGTATGACTGGAACTTTTTTTTCTTTAAATTTATTTATTTATTATTATTTATTTATTTATTTATTTATTTATTTATTTTTTTTTTTTTCACCTTGAACATTTTCCTTCCTCTCGAGATCGTCAGATTGTTCTTGGGATTCCTCGCTCTCGTTGGGTAGACCGGTAATCATTTCCGTCTCCGATTCCCTTCATGGCTTTGTATCTCACGTTCACTACAGATCCGCGAATCGCCGACAGTACATTGCAAGTATCGAATGAGCTATGTTCGAATGCAACTTCTTGGAAACAACATGCACATTAGATGGTCGCAGTTGGAAGACGGATCGGATCTTCCTTCATAAAATTGCACCATTGTCACTCAATTTTAGCAGGTACACATGAGTGAATTTTCGCTTTGTTTATTATGATTAACTATTCATAACAAGTTTTGAAGGAATTCGAGCGAAATTTGTCACAAAATGTAATAATTATAAATTAGCTCTTTATATTAATAAATTTTTAGTTTTTAGTGATGTTCTTCTAGGATCATGCAGGTAGCAATGTCATGGTGAATTATAACGGCGCGGTGGGGGGGATTCCCTATCCCTCATTCCCAATCCTCTCCTAAATTAGTCAATATCCAGTTCAGTGTTCTTTAAGAGTGAACTCAAATTAATTACGGCACCTCCAGTTAAAGCCGTGCCGATACTGCTTGCATTACTTACTAATATAATATATATACATATATAAGCCATTCATTCGGCAAGTTTTTTTAATAATTGGGCACGTTTTTGTGATGTATAAGCGTTTCCGATCGGTGGGCGGCGAGGTCAAAGGCCGATGAAATTTTACACTACACGTGCTGCGAGTAATTCAATTTTCGATGGTTAAAGCAGGACTTCGTTGGGCCGATCCCTTTTCTCTTGAAATCAAACGAAGGAACAAAAGTCTCTGCAGCCCCTCCATCAACGCTTTTTGTGTCCTGTGCCCGACGAAGACGCCTCGCCAATCAGCCGTTTACCCAACTTGGCGAATTGGGATCCTATCAGCCGTAAAATCACCCTCGCAAGTAGCAACTCCTTGGGATTATCGCTGCCGCAGAGTAAAAGAGAAGTAAAAGGAAGATCGCTACCAATCGCAGTGACTTGCCACCTCAGGAAACCACCGCTCCTCAACTCTTTTTACGTATATTCGAAGCCGATAATCATCGCGCCAGACGGTCTCCAGTCGCAAGAGTGCAAAGGGGTTTCAAATTAGAGAGCTAGACAGGCGTTGGAGACATTCAGACAGAATTTAAATTTAAGACTTTGAATTTTTTACTATCACTTAGCTACATTACGTTTTCGATCGGGATTATAAATTTTTAGGATGCCGAACCAAGCACGTATCAAATTATTGTTTTAGAAGCCATACGTGCTGACCATAATTAAGGGATCACTGTCGAAAAAACTCAGTTTCGGATTCGTGGTGACCGGATCGTATAATACCTGCCCACTGAGAAAAAAATCTCACTATTCGGTAAATATGTATCTAGAAAAAGAGTAAACGATAAATCCCAGCTCAATAGAATGGTCCAGTCTAAAGCAAAACAAAAACAAATTTTTTAAAAAATAAATAAATAGATTTTCGTCTCTTCAAACAATTGCTGGTCCAATTGGTCTCTTTCGAGGGCTTATCAAAATTTTATAGATCGTTAAAAAGCTGAGTTTTCTCTGAACAATTAAAAAAAATCCTCAAAGATAGTTCGTCATTTGTGGTTTTACAGCCAAAACGTTACTCAAAAAAAGAAAAAATTAAGGGATCATTGTGTATTGTGTATTTATTAGGGGTTTGAGGGTTGAGTACTGGAGGCATGAAAGTTAGTTGCTAGGAGCACAACTGCAAAAAATAACAAAGCTTGAAAATTAAAAACACGATGGATTGAAATGAGATATACTATGTCTTGCTTTAAAACTTATCCGCACCATCCTGTTTTTGAGCCCTCAGTCAATAACAGGATGGAGCAGATAATTTTTAATGTAGGAATTGGTATATCTATTTCAATCCACCCTTTTGATTTGTTTTTTCTTACAGTTGTACTCCTGCTGTGCTAGATGCAACCTTCGCGACAGCAGCTCAGCCCAACCCTCAAAACCCAATGAAAAACACAGTACCTAATCCGTTTATTTCGAACATAATTTTTCAAAAATCACTAACTCACTGAATTTTGCGCTGTAAACCATAAATGATGAACCATTTTTGAAGATTTTTTTAAAAACTGCAGCGTGAATTCAGCTTTTCAATGAACTATACCTGCAATTTTGACCAACCCTCAGAAGAGACCAATTAAATGACCGTTTGTTTAAAAACGCGAAAATCTTTTCTTTTTTTTATTCTTAAATAAAATAACGTGTTCTATGTTTACTTCAGACTGGACCATTCTATTGAGCTGTGATTTGTCGTAAACTCTTTTTCAGGGTGTCTTTCTGCTGACCCAGCCACTAGAATCCGAAACTCAGTTTTTTCAACAGTGATCCCTTAATTTTGTTCAGCATTGTAGTATAGTATTATATTTATTTATTGTATTCATATTTATTGGAAACTAAATATCGAAATTTCATGACGGTATCCCCCCCTGATTGAATAGTATCTCCTATACTTAGGAATCTAGTATCTCCCATAAGTTAGGAATACCTAACTTATTCATTAGCAAAATTATTAATAATACTGTCAACGGAGTTCTTAACTAAAAAGCATCTTTGCGTTATAAGCTTTCACGCTGAGCACTAACCTCAAGCACAAATAATGGGAACTCGCTTGGAGTAATCATGTTTACTCAACTCACGGTCGTCAGAATGCAAAATCCAAAACGTGTCCAGAACATCAAAAACAATTTACAAGGGGTCTTAGCGATGATCCCACCGCCGAGGTTAGGTAAATTGTTTCTGTGGCTTCTACTATCCAAAATATTGACCCCCATCAATGACAATGATCTTTGTTGAGAAAGGGCACCCTGGACCTCCGGTCATTGATAAAATCTGCACAATAATTTCTCCATTTTTCAAGATACTCCGAATCCTCTCAAAACACGTCAGTTACGGATTATGAACTCTTTAACACAAAATTTAAAACATTCTAACTCTGCCACCGTAAGTTCTTATTCAGTACTCTGAAAACCAAAATGTAGAAAAGGTCACTGAAATTTACCATCCTCCTTTTATATTGAAAAAATATAAATTCAGTTACATAATTGAAAAGGATGGACAATACTGGGAAATAAATACCAAACCCATACACGCATTTTTAATTAATATAAGGACATAGAAATTCAATAGAAGTAACGATTTGAAATGACTTCTTGTGGAGGTTTTAATCTTGGTCTAAAAAGTCACATTTATTTGGTGCCGAGAATTCCGAAGTACAAATCGAATTTCGCCAGTTTTATATATTACGTACAATGTATGCTGCCTGTTGCGATTTTCGGAATATTTCGTTTTGTGAACTTCTTTACAACTCGTGATTAAAACCATTGTACTTTCTGTATTTTGTTTCTGACAAAACAAGAAAATTGTCATCTTGTCTTAGGGTTATATACCATTCAAAATGACAAATATAGGGAATTCAACGTCAAAGGTTCAACTCAAAAATATTTTTTCTTCAAAATTGGTAATTTTTTATGGTTTTGCAAAATCTTCACAGGCAATTAAAGTTCGTTGAAGTTGGTTGTTCACTTAACTTGCTGCTTGTTCTCTCATTCTGGGAGAAAGAAAACACTTGTGTATTGAGAAACTTTTCCCCTTTTAATAGCAAAACCAATATTGCAATCAAACAGGAATTCCATTGTGAAAATCGATTCTGAAAACTCAAAAACGAGTGTCACATCATATCAATTACCTGAAATTGGATCGTAAAGGACCGTAACTACCATGCGCTTCTCTGACAGGTTTATTAATTTTTATGTTTCATTATCAATTTCAACTCTTTAATTAGGGAGATGGCGTGCCAATAAAAATAAATGAACGAATAAATAAAATAAATGAATATAATTTTAAAAAATGTACCAATCACATTTTTTACTCCTTTACGCATCACAACCTTTAAAACCCTCTCAGCGCTGATGGAGTAATATTAACATCAGCAGTGTCATCACCCTTCCCAACTGCTGAGATGAATAACAAGTTAAAGTTAGGATCTTGTATGAAGGAGTGAGCTCATGGGGCTTTCTGGAGGGCTTGAATACGAATATGCTACCTGTGTGGCACCTCAACTTTCTTTGAATTAGGTGTTTCTAACGTATTTTTCTTTAAGCCTCTCCGGGAACCTCGTCCACCGTTACGTTTACTAGAGAAAAATAGTATTAAAATAAAGTTGGGTACGCAATGATAAACATAGATTCTTGTTGCACAAAGTTATATGTACCCAAGCCAGTGTAAGATGAATAATGGATGTCTGTTCAATTAGTAAAGTCACATTCGTACCTTTTATTAAAAAAAAAAAAAAAAAAAAAAAATCTGTCTTGGTTGATGGCAGTATTAATTCTTCTCACATTATGGCATTATCTTCATGAATTTTGTCGTGAGATCCCAGTTTCGAAACTACCTCTGTAAAGAGTTTGTTTTCTCTTTGTGACTGAAAGGGTTTTACTTTTCCTTTGATCCAAAAGGCTGTCGTGAAATCACAGCAAGTAAAGAGGCGGAAGGCTGTCAGTTCTTTTGCAACATGTTCGCCTGGATCACGATCAATGGTGTTTACGTACATTAAACATTTTTTGAGAATCCAGTAAATAACAAAAAATGGCTATATATCTACTCTTAGCAAATGAATGGAAGCATGCTTTACCGCAGTACTCACCTGGACTACTTTTATAAGGTGGTTGCTACGCATTAAAAATGGCTCATCGATTCGGCCTTGTCTCGAAATCTTGAGACAAGTGGATTCATATAGCGGCACATTCAGACAAGGTCACATCGGATTCATCGGATATGGATATCATATTTTTATTCTGTTATTTTTTTGTTCCATGCTTGAGTTTCCCACACCCTCTGAATTAATTCCAATAGGAGGTCGTCTCTCTATAGACTATGCCAAACTTAAGAGGGACGTCCTAAAAAGTAAAATGTAAATTCGACCAATGAAGAAAGCCATATCAATAAGGGAGTGAAAGCTTGCATATTCTTCTGACGTCCATCCAGAATATTTACCGGTTTATAACACCCTATGAGTTTCGAAAATAATCTAAGCCTGCTAAAATTGTAATCAGGTAACAAAATAAATGCGCAAATAAATTGGAATTTTTGGGAAAAATTGTGGGCTTATCTCGGTTTTACTCTCATCTCAATCTACCCAACGCGAGTTGGCAACCAAACCGTGACGCTCTACTTTTAGTAGACTTACAATAAAACTATAAGGAATCACCATCTGAAAAAGTCAGTTCTTCAGTTCAGGTGTTTTCAATTGCTTCAAACTCAAAGGATCTAAATGCGTAATTTTCCCCACAAGAATAGGCATCAGTCGAAATCAGCACATAATTTTTCCGAACCGGGGGATCCCATTTACGGAGACCTCTGGACAGGAAGGAACAGACTTTGTGAACAGCAAGTTTGGCGAGAACGTTGGCCGTATTTCCGAACAAGGCTAACAGGATGAGGAGTATGGTCGTAGGCGAGTCGTCGCGACCTACACAAACTCTCGAAGGCTTTTACAGCTACTCCCCACCCAGGCCTTGCCTGTCTCATCTATCCAACAAGCCTACGGAGATGAATGACCTCCGCTTCGACAGTACTGACCTGGGCACCCCTGTTTAAAACTTAATGATGCACTGTGTCTACTAGTACTCGCACCTTATTGTAAACCAGGTTACCGATATTGATTGATTGCATGACCGCCTTGTAAATTGATCTGATTTATGAAGTTTGTGGTTTCTTTTCAGTTCTATTTTGCTGTTTATCCGATATTCTCGGTCTCAAAAATGTCATCGGATCATTGAACTGAAAGGAGAAATGTATATTATGTACGTGCATTTACTTTAGTTTTATGAAATTAGGAAGTGTACGAATGGGGGGAGTGTACGATCATTTTAAAATTACTAAGCAACAGCCAAGAAACCAATGGAGATACAAATTTAAAACAATATTTGAATGTAAAAAGTAATTTAGTATGATTAATTCTGTTCAAAATTATCCTGAGTTCTTGCGTGCCTAAATACATTAGACACTTATTGAGTTTTCCGAACTTCACTCCTGAGAACGTAAAACATATACCTATGGTGAAAATAACTTAGTAGTCTGACAGGTATTTACCACAGATCAGAACATTAGTGTTTGTGATAGTGATACTGACTGAGAGCATCTTCTCGTGAATTATACCAATATTCATGAATGATCCATCCGGGCAAATGAGCTGAGTCGCTCTCTATAGCTAAGCTAACCACCTTCCCACACAATGCGAACCCACGCAAACCACGACCTTGCATCACGTTGCAGATTCCTCGCTAAATCTGGAATATTCCAGCTGGCTGTTCGATGAATCATGGTTGATTACTGAAATACTGACGGCTATAACTTATAATTGTTGTTAACGATCATTTACTTATTTATAAGCTTAGATTCTTTACGTTCCCATTTAAGAATGAATCTAAACGCAACGTCCATAGATACATGACTTAGAAACATATGGGTAATTATTGAAAAGTTATTAACAGAAAAAGACGAATAAATGCTAGATGTAGCCTACACGATATACTAATGGTTCTGCTGACCAGGTCACGCAAGATGTTTGGAGATGAAAGCATTAATTCAATTCACCATCCCAAAAACATCGTATACCACAACAAACACGTAGTTTTGAGGTGCGACGTCCGATACCTTCGACGATTATAGACGATAATAACATCATTCCATTGAATCGGATTGCTTTGAAAGTCGTCTCAATCGATTCAACTCGTCAATACTGCCAAAATCCATATCAAGCACATATTTCTGAGGTGTTGTGCTCGAAATCATCGTGACATCGCCACCACATCGTGTCGGATCGGCACCAAAATCAATTCAACATATTCTAAGTTACCCCCCAAGTTTCAAATCGATAGCTGGAAAACCTATAGCGTGAAACAGATATATACAGACCCAAGCGCCCACATACAGAAAGATTCTGGTCAAGTTAAAGTTGAGACTCACTTTGTTCGCCGAATGTATTAATTATTTATCAAAGGAAATGAGAGACTAAAAAGGAATGCACTAGTTTCGCACCAAGTAGCACCTAAATGCTGACGGCATCTGTAATAGAACTTCATACAGAGTGGAGAGGACTTAAATATAAACAGAGCTTCCAGCCCCACATAGTGAATTGTGCAATTTTAAGATAACTGCAAGTCTTTCCTCAGTCCTCTCACCCGAGTTTGATAACAACTAATATGTTCTCATTTTCCCTCTGCCCCACGAATTGATTATTAGACACCAATTAGATTATACTGTCTGTAAGATTCTCTGACTGTATTATCATCTGACTGTCCATAGCCAAAGATTACAGCATCCGTCTTAACTCAGCTTTTCCAGCTGTACGAATATAGGCATAAAGCTTTTCTAACCATTACTTCAACAGGTCTCTGGCCAGTGGGACATCCCCAACAATGCGGAAGACATCCTATATAACTCTGACTGTGACTACAAATCTGATGTTCAGCAGCTCCGTCCAGTACGTTGAATCCCCACTCACAAAGTTCTCAGAACCTTATTTTAAAGCAGCTCACACACTCTACTGAAAATATATAGTTCCTGACACACGGTTTTCTCATGGGAAGTTCACGTCAACTAACTTGTTGTGGTTTCAAGATTTTACGTTTCAGGCATTTGTGATGGGGAATCGATTAGGTTAACTTGATTTCAATGGACGTCAAACGCGCTAATTCCGCAAGACATTGTCGGTTCTTTCCCTGTATGGCAAATCTTTGGATGCGATTTAACCTATGACTACACTTGTTTTATGCCTGTTTCTATATCCCATTGAGTACTACTCTTCATTCTGAATCGTAAAACTCATTTTTGAAGAAAAAGTGACATTTATGGTTTTTTCCCTGTTTCCTTCAAAACGATAACTCAAGCATAAAAATTTATATGAATCATGAATGGTAATCAGAATCTTCTCATTTTACACTTAAAAAATTTTCTTTACAATCTTGATATGGGTATGATAAATCCAAAACTTTCGCACAACTCAATTAGGAATTAAGTTCAATTTGGCTATGAACATACATCTTATGTTTCAGAAGTTATCCGAACTTGAGAAATAATCAATGACTTCTTTTTCAATCTAGGTTGGTATAGTAGTCTGGGAGAATAACATCAAGTTCTCCCAAAGTTTCTGTTGAATTTACCAGAGCTTCGTGGGAAGAAGGCATTTGAGGGATTCTTTAGGACGTAAAGAGATTTCATCAAGTGTCCGCGGATTTAGAGAACAATAAAAAAAAGTTCTGAAGTGCCGTGAAAAGTTGATAAGAGAGCGGGTGGGCTACAGAGGACTTTTGATTGACGCTGTGTCATACGGAGAAGGGCGCGGGTCGTAGCTGCCTGACAGAAAGACAAAGAATTCCCTCTCCTTCAAAAGTTGCTCGACAAACCAGCTTCAAGTAGTTTAGCAGAACTACTTGATTACTAAGTACAGCTCTTTGTGCCTGCCTCAGGCCAGGCGTTTCACTTATTTCTGTCTCCCGCTTTTTCTCTTTGAAAAACAGACGGACTTGTCTTCCAAGTTTGGGGACATTACAACCGTGCCAGGCTGAGGGCTCATTTCCGCACAGTCTCTTCACAAGTAAACCAACATACATCCCAATTTATTATTGTACCTTCTTGGGGACTAACTGTCTCATAATTAGTGTTGGTGTAGTCGAAAGAATGAAGAAGTTTATTTCCATTTCAACAAGATAGTATCGTTCTTGAAACTTTAGGTCTCCATTTCGATTTTCGAATATGTTTTCCTTAATTTACTACCCTTTAGGGTTTACCAAATAGATGCCGATGTTACAGGCACATCCCTGGCCGATGCATGATTTTTGAGCCGAATTTCATGAACTTTAGTCTAGTAGTTTTGGAGAAAAGTTCTGGATAGCGTGAGGAAGCAACATATCATCTTTGGCACCGTTACATGAATGTATACAGCAATGAAATGTTTCAAATGATCTTTAATGATTCCACGGAGGTTCTCTTGGAGTTTTAGCAAAATCTTCTATCAGACAATAAGAAATTGATGCTTGATAGATGCGTGTGCGCATGCAGAAAAACTATAATTCGGAAGCGGTAGAGTTCATTGGCGACAATCTACCGTCCAAGCTGTTCAATCCCTAAAAACTTCATCAAAATCGGATGAAAACTAAAGATTTCATGCTTATTACAAGGATTTAAGGTTCGCACATGCTCAGCAGTAACTGATGACACGATGGCGATAAGACTCATGTGAGGTAAACAAACCGTAATTTCCCAACTACCTTTCGAATTTACGAATACTCCACAAGGAAATGACGCTTAATTGATTTTAAGTTTGCGCATGCGTAGTGAAAGCTATCATCAATTTCTGAATAATGAAATTTATAGTGGGACATTCTCAGCATAATCTGCTCATTCCCAGGAAATTTAATCGAAATCGAATGAAAAATGTGGAAGTTTTGCTTGTTGCAAGATTTCACATTTGCGCAATCGCAGCAGCTAATAATGATGCTGTCGAAATAAAATTATTATGGGGTGATTAAATTGTATCTTTCTAATATGCACCCTTTAAATATGCACGAGATTTGACGACTAGAACGTGAGAAAATAATGCTCGAATAAATTTACGTTTGCGCGTGTGCTGCTTTTAGTACCTATTAATTTATATTAAAGGAAATTTATAGAAGACTATCTACAGTCTATCCCCCACATCCACTGAAGATTTCATCAAAATGGAATGAAAAGTGTAAAAGTTATGCTTGTAGCAAGGATTTCACATTTGTGCATGCGCAACAGCTAATAGTGATGCTATCCTCATAAAACTGATATAGGTTAATTAGTTCAATTATTTCTATCTACCCTTCGAATTTGAACATGATAGGACGACTAGAACGTGAGAAAATTAGACTTGTTGGAATTCACATTTGCGCATGCATAGAGTGAATTATTATTTTTTATGCGTTGAAATTAGCAGGGGACCATCTGCGGCCTAACCCACACATGCTAGGAAGATAATATCTGAATCAAATGAAATCTGTGCACGTTACTCGTGTTGCAAGGATTTACTGACACACGGACAGACACGGAACTGATGTTGCTTATAATTGTCCAAAACGTAAAATACGAGTGGAAGTTTTGATTTTGGAGACAAAAAAATTTTTCATTTCCCGAAAGTGAAACAATACTTCCGCTACCTATAGGTTCCACCTGTATGTATACATGGAAGCAAAATAAGGGTGATACAATTTGAATTTTTATTGTGACCCATTTAGTGAGGAAGTTGAGTATGGTGGGTGACTTCCTTAACTGTGTCCCAGAGTGGACAACAATTTATGCATAGCGGAATTCACTGCGTTGATCTATGTTGTCATATTTTTTTTCAAAATTCGCAATATTTGGAAAATGCTTATGCTATAAGCACATTGGACATCCTGAGTAACAGATGTAACAAATTTCTATGTGTTTTTTTGAGTCTCGTTTTAATAGTGACATAATCTTAACTAGATCAGAGGCAATATACATTATAATTTGAACTTGAACTGAAAATATCAAATCATAGGTATGACTAAAGAAATGACAAACTATTTCTACATAGACATTGTAGCGAAGGTCACGAAAAGCTCCCGCATCAATTCAAGCAGTGGAAACCAGGGTGCAGGATACTACATTCTTCAGTAATTTCTTGGTAGTCTGCATACCTAATAAGAATTGTTCCATTGGCCCACTAACCCTCTGGCCCTGATTTAAAAAAAAAAAAGATTAAAATGAATTGATGTTATAAAACTATATTCTCACCCCTCCCCCCTTTCAGCGTCAATGAAGAGCATTCTACCCAGTGAATCTTGAGTTGAACCCAAAAATTTATTCCAAATCACGTTTCCAGTAAATGTAATAAAATACATAGGGTTTATTGTGTCTTTCAAAACACCATCGAATAGTCCATGCAAAAGTTTATCCCGTCACCCATCACATTTCCCTTGTCAAAAAAATCACTCTGGATGTGTAAATTCTGTGTGAACTCTGATGATTACAAATTAAAGATGAAATCATATTTAAACCTAATTTCACAAGGCTATTCCAGACTTGTGTGCCGCCATCATGTTACATCATCATGACATTTCAGCTTACCTCTCCTCTAAATAATCACCACTGGATCAAATCGGGAAGTTTCGTAATACCCCGTTATTCAGAGTAGACGACTGTAAGCATAACCCTATCATGTTTGAAATCCACGTTCTTGAATTTGACTAACAGACTGAATTAAAATGTCCGATGTCTTCTGCTAAAGTTCTACCAACCTGCTATCCAATCCTGATTTTAATATTATCTGTTATTTTAAGCTGTGATTTCATTTTCATTTTTTACAGTAAAGGAAGTGAGTTCACTCTACCCAACGGTCACGGTTGTTGGGGAAACGCAGAATCAGGGGCTCAAAGTACGCTTATGAAAGATCAGCCATTCTTCCAAAAGCAACGTAAGTGTCTATGATAGTATGCCAAATAAGGAGTACTTTTGATGGATGATAATGTAAGCTGGTCCTTAGCGGAAAAAGGGAGTGACTCTAGTAGGGAGGGTTATTACCAAATAGTCACCATACTTTGGTAAGACGTGATCACTGAAGGTGGGCACGGTTTGGCCACGATATGGCTGCTTGAGGGGTGGACTATTGAAGGCCTTTGCTAAGTTGCTTACGTGGGAGGTATATGTGGTACCGAGTGTGGATGAGCTGAATTGCCAATTGGAATGGGCGATCTCGAACTCACGTTACTACAGTGCCAAAAGAGAAGAACACTTGGATATTTGACAGTTACTATCTCTAATCGAGCTAAAAGTGTTAGAAATTGTTGGGAAGCTGTCTATTGGAGGGGAAAACAATTACGAAAATTACAGTGCATTAGACTATGGTAATGATCTGGGCACGTGCTTGTCTCTGCTGGGCAGACCTCTTGCGACGGCCGGGTAGTCGTCAGAAGTGATGCTGAAAAGTTGAATTGTAGGTACTATGCGTTACTCCAAATGAGCCGAGAGTTGTGAACTCTTATGATTTTTGTTGTTACCCCAAGTAGTCATGGAAGGTGACTATTCAAAATGGCTGTAAATGAACCTGGCGTGTCTTTCACCTATTACACGCCTGCAAATTACCAGTTATGTTTACTTTTGAATGCAAGAGAGAGTCAGGGTAGCTTTGAAAGAAAGATTCGTTACTTTTCAGTGGTTCTATAATTACCAATATCTTTTAACATGAGAAGGCATGAACAACAAGGAATCATTACTGCATTACTATCACAACAATTGTGTGGTTCTCATAAAATATCTTGATGGTACGATTTTCATAATATGAAATATTCAATGTGATTATGTTACTATCGGACTGAATGCCGTAACTAAAAGTATGGTTCAACATATGTATATCGTGGTTAACACAATAGGCTTCGCGCCTATACCAAAAGGAAACAATTCCAAGCTCAGAGGATGTATTAAGGTGTTTGAGCACAGATTCAAAGGCAACGTACGTGTGACTAAATAGTCAGTGTCTAAACAACAATGTAAAATATAACAAACTCTCTTTCAGAGTGATTATTACCTCTTAACGGGCTTGACTGTATCATAAAAACTTTCAACTTTAACAATAGTGTGATTAATGCCGCCAAATATCTAGATGTTACTTTATTTCCACTGTGCGTGTCTATTAAAGCAAAAAGTTCTGAAAAGTTTGCTGTGAATTAGGCGTGACAATGCCGCAATACAAAATATCTTTATAGTTTCAATAAGAAAATAGAAATGCAATGGACTCTGTTTCGTTACTACGTGATGATTTTATGCAATGAACAGAAAAACATATTTCTTGAAAGGTTAAGGGAAATGACTGTTACCGATCCTATTTGCCCGTGGGCATCAGTAACAAAGAGTAGGTATCTAAGCGTGACTGTTTATCAAAAAGGACACAAATGTCTTACTATCGAAAGGAAACAACATGCAAGCAATATCGACCCTAGTAGCCGATGGGCGTCAATAATCAAAGGTGTCAGAACGTGACCAACAGTCAAAAAGGACACAAGAAAAGTAATTGGTACAACATGGTAGGTTGCCATAACTAACTTAGTTACTATGAACTTAGAATACAACAGGCGAGTCTACCTACATGCATTGGCCGATGGGAAAACTCATAATTACTCAATGTATCGCTGGGTGATCATCCAGGAGGTGGGAAGTGCAGCAGTACTGTGTCAACGGATGAGTGATTGGTCATGGTTGGGACTGGTCACGAGAGAGATACCGAACAATGTTTTTCAGTCTAAGCTCCTTACACTGGTCGGCACTAGGAGGATTTGACTAAACTTAACTTAAATTACAGATGTCAGAACGGAGGTCGTTACTACAAACGGTTGAAATAGAACTGGGGGAGTGACTATATAAAAACAATGAGCAACATCCTGCCTTAGATACATGGGTCCCATGGCAAGATTTTGGGAGCTTACAACAACAACTGAACTTTACAAAAGTAGGGGACACACTGTGCCGAGTGGACAGCGTTAAATCTAGGAGTGTCTGGAGACCGAGGGCCAGTGGCGCCGCCAGCGCGTTCGGCCGAGAGTTTTTGCAACTTCCTCTTATCTTAACCTACTAGGTATCTCCGTTTTGTTATCATCTTGCACTCTGCACTTGAGTTTGTTGGCCAGCACTTTTTGAAGACATTAAATACGTCAAATTTCAAAAATGTACTACAAAAATCACTAAAATGGCTAAAAATCGTTAAATATATATTTTTTGGAGGAATATTGCTCAAATAAAATTCATTAACTATAAAATAGAAGATTTAAAAATTTATGTACAAAATTATGCTGATTAATGTACTTAAAATTCTTTAAAATTTGCTAAAAAATCGATAAAAACTGGGAAAAAAGTTGAAAATTCAAAACCTCTATTATTATTTAAAGGAGATTATTATTTAGAAAACGTTTTTTGCTATTTGCATAAAATCAATAGTAAGCAATTTCTTGGCACTCGAAAAGCTCAAATTTAAAAAAATCAACATTATACAATACGACATTTTACGAATGCTGCATTTCTGGAACTTTTTAGTTTGTAGATGGGGTAAAGAAAGCTGATTTCTAAAATAGGTCTGGTTTTTATACGTAAGTTATGAAAAAGAAATCTCTTTCATTTCATAAATTGAATAGCCTGCAAAACAAGTATGAAATTTGGGAACACGAGCAAAGTTATTGAAGTCTATTCCTCAATTTGTTGAATTATGTTATTGTTAATAGTATATTCATGGCAGAGAAATTTAAAAAAAATAATAAGTACCTAAAGATTTTCCGTCGAAATTCGTTCTTAATATCAATCTATGATATGCATCCATAAACTCTTCAATGTTGACAAGTGCATTTCACGAACACATTCGGCACGCATGTTTGAATTTGAACTCCCGACTTTATCATATCATGCATGTGTGGTGCAAGACGATCGACCAATGATCATCTCGATGTTTGCTGAAGGATTGGAAGAGTGTACTCTCAACAACGCATCACGAAAGTCTGTTTGCGAGCGCTGGGTTCATCCAACTCAACTCTCTTTCACTCCCTGTCTCTACAACGAGGTCAGTGCATACTGTTCCTTAAAACCAGCTCTTTCATTCGCATCCTGCGATACGTATTCCCCAGCTTTCATGTTTTTATTTTAATACTCCCTGTTCTCCAAACACCGTAATATCATGAAGTGAGTCAATTAGACGAAGTCTCCACATCTTCATTCATTTAAGAGTATTGATTTCGTACAGAATTTGTTATTTATGAAAAACACACACACAGACACACACGAACAGAGAGAGAGAAAGAGAGAGAGAGAGAGAGAGAGAGAGAGAGAGAGAGAGAGAGAGAGAGAGAGAGAGAGAGAGAGAGAGAGAGAGACTGACGAAATTTATTTATAAATCTGTTCAAATATTAAGCTATGAGGCCCACTCTTCCTATTGGCATAGAATTCATTTTAAATACATATATGTAACTAGCCTGCTTAGTTTTCTCGCTCGCTTCGCACGCTCGGAATGGCTATATAGATGGGATGGTCTTTACTGTTGAGTGGGACATGTAGAATGATTTGAAATGGTAGATCACTAAGGGTGATTTGAAATGTGCACGAGATGTTGCTCGCTCCGCTCGCTAGGGGTGGGTTTTCTCGCTCGCTCGTTGAGAGATGTATAGATGCGATAGGATACAGTCCCCATACCATCGAGACCTACAGCCCATGGTACGGGTGGGGGAGGGAAATTTGTAAGTTGCTTACAATCCCTTTCTATTGACAGTCCTAAGGGAATGGCAAAAAAAGAAAAAATAAAGATTACCTACAGCCCATGGTTTAGAAAAAAATTGAAAATTGATTGCAATCCCTTTAAATTAAGGCCAAAAAAGCAAAAAAATAATTATTCTTATTAAACTATGTGGAACCCACGAAAAGTTTAGTTTTAAGAACATTTCAATTCTTCAACTAATTCTATACGTCTATGTTACAATATGTGAGGAAGCTATACTGCCCACCCAACTTCGCAGACTTTTTTTCTGTTGGAAATGCCTATCAAACACGACCTAATGTGGAACCACGAAAAGTTTAGTTTTGAGAACGTTTCAGTACTAACAGAACTGTCGGATGTTAAATGTTTGAACGTATTCGTTTTCTCCGTCTATTATATGGTTGGAAGTGTCTTCCAAACGTGAGACCGTCCGTGTTCTAACGAGAGGTTTTAATACAACGTTCAGAGTTTATAACCTTCGACGGATAGGAAGAGCGTTTTCGTCTTCATTTTCGTTCATCACGATCGGAAAACGCAACATCATGCATCGGAACTCAAATGGGACCAAATGGGAACTCCAACGAACATTTTAAGACCAACCCGAGAAAAAACCGTCGAAATTTACTGGGTCTAAGGCGGGAAAAAACATAGCGGGAAATGCATTTTTTTTTCTTTCGCTGATTTTTCCAACCAACATTAACATAATATGGTGAGATATGCTCCCTAAAATCAGCATTGTATATGTATCTTACCGCTGCATTTAGTGTTTTTTGTAGTTTACTATTTTACTATTTCCTCTTTCGGAAATATTAGAGAAAACTGACATTGCATATTCAAAATTAATGACTTAACTTATTGTTTTTTTTAAACATATGCGGAAAATTTCTACCTAGTTTTTGTAATTGACATATGGCCCTGTATGTTTTATTACGTGCATTAGCAAATTTTCGTAGAAAATGAAAATTGTAATGGCTCGGAAAATTTTGTCATTCAAAATTTTTGAAAAATTTTGAAACAATTAGACATTATGTTTTATAGGCATATATATAACGAATCCTATAGTTATATATATATATGTGTGTATGTGTGTGTGTGTGTATGTGTGTGTGTATGTGTGAGTGTGTGTGTGTGTGTATGTGTGTGTGTGTGTGTGTGTGTGTGTGTGTGTGTGTGTGTGTGTGTGTGTGTGTGTGTGTGTGTGTGTGTGTGTGTGTGTCATTCCAGACGATAACTCTCCTTAGGATTGAGATAAATATTCCATTCTTGCGCAAAAAAATCAAACTTTCCAAACGAAAGGATGATTTTGTTGACCAGAACTTTTTGAGCACATTAATTCGTCAAATTTCACAAAATGTACTAGAAAAATCACTAAAATTGGCTAAAAACGGCTAAAAATGGTTGAATTTATATTTTTTGGTAGAATATTGCTCAAATAAAGTTTATTATCTACAAAATATAACCTTTAAAAATTAATTTACAAAATTATGCTGAAAAATGTAATTATAACTCATTAAAATTTGCTTAAAAACTACAAAAGTGGCTCAAAATTTAAGACCACTATTAGAATAGGAGATTATTATTTAGAAGACGTATTTTTCCATAAAATTAATAGTTAACAATTTCCTTGCACGCAAAAAGCTCAAATTTCAAAATAATTCAACAGTACTCATCCAATACGGTAGTTTACGAAAATTCGCTCATACGATCATGCTGCATGACTGGAACTTTTTGAACTTGCGCTTCCCATGATAAGGTTCGATCCATAATTATGCCTGAATTTTTAATTTCATTTTGCAAATTCAGTATGAATTCGGAAAAACCAACTTCTCGACGAAGAAGGAAGGCTCAATGTTTATCGATCTGGCAACAGCGTACCGCAATCTGTAACAGCTTTTTACGGCCGAGATAAAAGGAAATATTTCCAAGGTAATTATCCGAATCGTGATCCTAAACGCCCTTATCATCAATTTAAATGCTATAATAGCCGCGATTTTGGGGCACAACAGATCAGCATGTCCTAATTGTAAACATACCGATCACAATAATTTCTAATCTAATCCGCCATTCTCATCTCCGAATTCTAATTCAAGGCCAACTCGTAACTCAACAGGTGCCCACATCTCAATATAATAGTCGAAAAGCTAACCTTGGAACTTTTGAAGACGAATCCAGCTAAAGTGATAATGAAGTTGGCATTCCTAACCTGTGAGGGTGAAACTTCTTTGTTGATAACAAACGAAGTGCCGAAATTACCCAGTCCGGAAACATTGCGGTATGTGGACTCAGGATATTTTCAGCATTTAATGACCGCTAAAATCGGCCAATATCTAGCTAATCAGCAGACGGTGAACATACAAGTACTTTCAGCAAATTTCCGTAGAAAATGAACAGTTGCAATGGCTTGGAAAATTTGAAAATAAAACTTGTTTAAGTTTAACGTTTTTTCACTGAATATATATATATATATATATATATATATATATATATATATATATATATATATATATATATATATATATATATATATATATATATATATTTGCATGTATATTCCATGTGTGTGTGTGTGGGCGCGCGTGCGTGCGTGTCTCTCTCTCTCTCTTTCTCTCTCCCTCTCTGTGCGCGTACATGTGTGTTTGTGTCATTCCAGACGATAACTCTCCTTAGGATTAAAATAAAAATTCCGTTCTTGCGCAAAAAAATCAAGCTTTCCATACGAAAGGATGAGTTTGTTGGCTAGCACTTTTCGAGCTCATGAAATTGGTCAAATTCTAAAAAACGTACTACAAAAATCACTAAAAAAATGCTGAAAATGGCTAAAAACTGTTAAATTTATATACTCTGGTAGAATATCGCTCAAATAAAGTTTAGCAACTATAAAATATAATATTAAAAAAATTATGTACAAAGTCATGCTGAAAAATGTACACAAATATCATTAATATTGGCTAAAAAATCGATAAAAACTGCAAAAAAGCAAATCCAAATCCTTTACTTGAATAGGAGATCATTATTTAGAATACGATTTTTGTCATAGAATCAATAGTTAATAATTTCCTTGTACTCAAAAAGCTCAAATTTCCGAACAATTTAACATTGTACAATACGATAATTTACCAAAATTCATTCGTACGATCATGCTGCGTGACTGGAACTTTTTTTCAGCATAATTTTTTGTGTGAATATTTTAATATGCTAGTTCATAATTGATAAACTTTTTTTTGTATAATAGTCTTCTGAAAATTTTCAATATAACGATTTTCAGTGGTTTTAAATTATTTCTAACATTTTTTGAATTGTCCAATTCAATGTGGTCAAAAAGTGCTGGCGAACGAACTGGTCCTTTCGTATGGAAAGCTTGATTTTTTGGCAAAGAACGGAATTTTTATCTCAAGGAGAGTTATTGTGTGTGATTTGTAAATTTGAAACTGCCCGCTAACTGGGCAACAGCTGGTACCGCATATTGGTGGTACCCCTGAGGGGTCTTCCCCCATTCATTCTCTTTTTGTACATTTTGCCAACTTTTCCAACTACCACGTGTTTAGCCCCAAATTTGTCGATCTTATTGATGTTTCAATCATGTATCCGCATTTTCTTATATTTGTATAGTTCTCATCTCCTGTCCACATAAACTCACTCGCATTTGTCAAATAAAGTTTTCTGTATCTCGCAACCAGTGTACATCTCTCTGGTGTGTGTGTCCCACTCCCGCATCCTCAAACATTTTTGGTCTTTCCAGCCGGATGGTATCCGCTGCTTTGGAACATTATTTATCAATAAAGTTTGCTCGTGAGCCGCGATATGGAGAATGAATCAGCACGGTGATGGATTCATCGCATGAGAAAAAACCTTTTCTAATTACAGATTTCGATGCAACGATCAGTTCCGCCCTTAGAAATCTGCTCTCCGCCGCCGTTGTGGTGACGTTGAGACGAAGATGCGTCGAATTTAGCCAACTCATTATCACGAATATTAGAACTGCTATTGAACTGATTAGTTGCTGATAGGGAGCCCATGCCGGCGGCGTTGATGAAAATGCCCAGAAGGCAATATATACCTTGCCCGGAGGCAATATGTTTGCCCAAGAAGCAGTGGGGAAGTTGATAAGATGCTCATGCAGGCTAAGTTGTTGATAATATATGCCCCATGCAGGCAGTGTTGTTGATAATATGCCTCTCTCGTGTGTGTGTGTCCCACTCCCGCATTCTCAAACAGTTATCGTCTGAAATGACACATACATATAGAAATAAATGTGCTAGAGAGAATGGAAGAAATATGTATGTATATATATATATATATATATATATATATATATATGAAATCTGAATGTTTTGATAACATTTTCAGTTCAACCTGAAAATTTTGAAAAATTGTTTCAATCAAATTCCCTGTATAGTAGTACATAGTGCATAGTGTATAGTAGTGCATAGAGTATCTATGCGGCACTTTTTTAAATATATTATCCTTAACAATCTATACTGGATAATTTGAATACTAATAACACTGGATGTATCGAGTATATAAATATTCATTACTATTATTGTCCAATGATTAGTTGCAATGAAAATACTATGAAATAAAAAGCCTCAGCTCCAGATAATAAAAATAGCTTTCATGGCCAGATGCATTCGTTCTGCCTTGTCCCAATTTCAGCTGGCCGGGCATCACCAGATCGGATCGGATCGAGAGACTTCCGGATTCAGTGTAAGCACCCCAGACGGACCTCACCGGGTCCCGATTTTTGGGAGTCGCCGGTTCGGTTCGGATCGGGAGACTTCCGGAACCAATGTAGGATGTTTACAGTCCGCCGTAAACTGCGATTGCGCGAAGCGCGAAGAAGCTGGAAGTGGCCGTCCCAAGCGCTTATTAACGCTAAACTCATACGCTGTGTTTGTTGTGTTTATAAAAAGTATTTAACTTTTTGGAATTACTTCGTTATGTAGGTACTTCAATACCATAACAATTACAATTGCGTGGGCAAAATAACTCCTCTCCCTAGCACGAGTTTAACTCATAAGGGAGAGTTCGCCAAATTTGTTTATAGAATTTGTAATAATATAAAGTGCCTAATTTATGTTGGTAGTGGAACTACCTAGAAGTGTGTCTTATTTTATTTGTAAAATTTTTGTTTGTTAATTTGTTTATAATGCGAATAAAGAAAAAATATATATATATATATATATATATATATATATATATATATATATCAGCTGATTGCCGTTCTTGTAGCGCGAAGCGCTGTGCCGCTTGATTAAGCTGCCAGTGGCCGACCAGGGTAAGGTATTAAAACTAATTCAGGTCATTTCAGGTTTTCTGTCTATTAGAAATGTAGGTATTTTAGATGGTGAATTTCAAAGAGAAAAGTACTCAGACATTCAGCATGACTAATAGAGCGAATTTTAAAAGAAAAGTTATGGATAACATTTAAATAGACACATAAATTCTGAGCATTGAGGCAAACCATATCCTAAATGAAACTGAGGGACAGCCATATGAACGGATGGCAAAGCAAATTTCAAAACACGCAGCCGAACACGAAAATTCGTCAATTATGGGCATTTTTCACCTAAAAATCTATTTTTCTCACTTATTTGTGAATCTTAAAGATCTGAGAGTGGTTGCAATTAAAAACACTTCAACTGTGGAACCCCACATGCCCTATCCTCAATAAACCGATGTGTCAGTATTTTTTGTGTCAATAATTTGCAAATTTGAGCCTCAAATTCTGGAGCGATCGTGCTGGCCTCTTTTGCCAAGACGGATTTTTCTGCGTTCGAACGAACTTTTTACGCCATATTTTAAGGGAGTTATCGTCTGGAAATACACCATATATATATATATATATATATATATATATATATATATATATATATATATATATATATATATATATATATATATATGACGTTAAAATCTAGGATTGTGTTCTTCGATATCTGAAACGGATTTGTAAGGGGTCCCCGCCCCCTCCCACCACCTTTTTAAATTTTGAAGTAATTTAAATAGCTAATTTTTTCTTCGAAAATTCGCTAAAACCGTTCTGACTCAGTCCGAAGTCATTTTTTATTTTATTATTATTAATCGGCAGGAAGTTCGGATATCTTGAAGTACGACTGACTTTTCGACCAATGGTGGCCGATCGACGTGAAACAGGATTTTCTACAACATTTCCTCAACAAGAAACCCGTTTAGTTAAAAACGTTTACCGTTATATTACAATTACTTGACTGATGTTTTCCTATTACTATAAACTTTGAAATACGAATATGCTTTTATGAATCAATTAATTTAAAAATTTCTGGAGGTCAATCGATGCAGAATTTTATCTTCTTTAACTTTTCCAAAGGACGAATATTGGTTTGAATTTTGTATGTTGAAAAAAAGTTAAAAAATATTTAGAAAAACGTATTAAGAAACCCTTTTAGGTATAGAAACACGGGGTGTATTCGGATTCAGCGTGAAATTCCCTATAAGATAGAGGCAACAAATAGTTTGTCCCTCCAGAATCGCATTTTGTCCTCCAGTGCTTCGCTCTGCTCTGTAATCTTGATCCTAATCATTCCTGGATTTGGCAGTGCATCTCGAGATTCTATTTGTTTCAACAATCAAAAAACGTCTACCAAGTTGGGTGGGTAGTAGGTTCCTCACATATTGTAACATGGACGAATAGAATTAGTTGAAATACGAGTCGAAATTATCGAATGCAAAATCTAACAGTATCTAATACATGTGTATACATGCCAGAAAGCCAATTAGAGCCATAATTCATGTTTTCATGTGCAGAAATGGTCTAAGCGTTGACCCACATAATAATTAAAAATTTCATCGAAATCGTTCATTATTCTTGGAGTGTCATCCAATATCGGTTTTGCCCATGCGCAATAGTTACCTATTATTCAATTAAAGGCGATAAAATACAAAGGGCATCATCCTGGACCCAACAACCTCTCGAGTTCGATCACAATCGGACCTATAGATGTTAAGAATTTGACGTTATAAGAATTAAAATTTGCCCATCGAAGTTTTTGCCTGAGTGTGTGTGTATGTGTGTGCCATTCCAGACAATAACTTTCCTTAGGATTGAGATTTAAAATTCCGATCTTGCGCCAAACAATCAAGTATTCCAAAGGAAAGAATGATTTCTTTGGCCGACAATTTTTGAGCACATCAAGTTGGTATTAATTTGAAAAATGTTGTAAAAATAATCACTAAAAATTGCCTAAAACGGCTGAAAATTGTTGAATATTTATTTTATAGGATATCTGTGGTCAAAAAAATTTTTCAACAACGAACTGGAACAATATAAATTATAGGCTGCCTAAAAAAGCTAAAATAGTACACATATTTTAAATCTCAGAATATTATCTAGAACGAATTTTGTTGCCATAAAATTGATAATTTATATTTCTCTGCTCTCAAAGTGCTCAAATTTCAAAACACCGAAACATAGCATAATACGATAATCTACGAAAGTTCGCTCATATGATCATGCTGCATGACTGGAACTTTTTTTAAAGATGTTTCTAGAAACAAAAGATACGATTACAAGATTATTCGCAACAAGGGAAAATGGTTTTAGGAAGCTGTTCTGCTGTATTCGATGAAAACCAGCAATTGTAGATTTAGAAGTAATAGGTAGCTACTTACCGGTAGCTATTTAACGAAAATATAGAAAAACAGCGGCGGTATATACATTTATTCTTAAATTTTCCGAGACGGATCTGTACATGTGAAATAGAGACAAAAATTTATCGATAGAATATCGAAAAAACTATAGGTATGCTAGTATAAACAAGTCTACGGGATGCAAACAGATTCGCAGCTGAATCAACAGGTGGTTAGAAACTCTTAATACCTGTGACTTTTGTCGGCCGCTCATGCCGAATCAATTGAGTAACATCATAGAAACTCCCTGACATACCATATGGTATGTAAATGGTATAAACAAGAAAGGAGGAAGGTAAAAAAGAAGCTTTCGATATCGTGAATCATTGCACGGAGGTAACGTAGGAGTGAGAGAGGTGGGCGATCCAGTGGGACCGAGGAAGGGGAGCCGTCGGCGAGCCGGTGTAGGACGAGTTGCGATTGAGAGTCAGTCAGTATCCGATTGTTAACACGGCTCGGAGGATGCCAAAGCCCGGAGCCAGCATGGGGAACAAGAAAAAGAAGAAGGTTGGAGGAGAAGTGAAAATTGTCGGGTCGAAAATCGTCAGGTCGGATTCAGTGGAAATTGTCGAGGTGGATACGGAAGACGACGCCATGTCGCAAGTGTCAAATGCGACGTACACCGTCGAACACCCCGTGACGCCGATGATTGGTGAGTTTACAACTTCTTCAGTTATTGATTTCGGGAACGATGATGTTACCCACGGGTCGGTAGGTACACAGCAAAAAGAGTTAACTCAAGAAAAGAATGAGAGCACCAGTTCTCAAAAAATTTCAAAATCATCTCAAAAAACCGAGTCTACTTCAGAATCGAAAATTTTGAAATCAAACGTTTCAATTACTCAAACTAAAGATGACAGTCAACAAAAACAAACATCATCATTGGGTGATGAGCTAAAAAGTATCAAAGATAAGTACGAGTCCCGACTGTATATGGATAATCAAAAAGATGTTAGCAATGTAACGGGTGCGGTATCATCTGACACTAATACCGTTCGTATTGTAGGTGGGAAAATTGTTAAATCTAATCAAAGTATACCTAGTTCAAGCTCTATTATTGATACTTCATCTTCTACTCACACATTAAAATCTTCTGATAATAAGGAGTCAGTCATGAGCACCAAAGAAAAGTTTTCAACAGATTCCAGCTCTTTTTCGAGAGACAAGGTGCTCCCAACAAATGTTGATTCCGCTGAGCGTGGTACCAATGACTCAAAACAAGACACACAAATCTTATCCACGGTGGATAACACCAGTTCGTTATCCAGCGGTAAAAAACACGAAGTTACCGTTAAAATGGTTGCAACAAAAACTTCAAAAGCTGCATCTCAGCAAAGTGTCTCGAAGTCCCAACAACAAGTTACCCGAACTCAAAAAGCTCAAAAAATCGTCACCAGACAAATTTTAGATCAAAATGGAAAAGTAATCAAAACAATAACGGAGGTTGTTGATATTCCTGAAACGTCAGACACTCAAATTTCTTCTTCTGAAAGCAAAAAATCTTCATCCAAGTTTTCTGAATCCGCGGATTCAAATATCACATCCACAAAACGCGAAACCACAAGCTCCGATGATTTATCTAGTCGTGCATTGGCTGATGATGTTAGATCTGTTGAAATTGGTCACTCTGATTCCTCAGTTGTAGGGATAGACGTAGCTGGTGGCAGTACCAACTACGAACAGTCGTCATTGCATTCAGAAAGTAACTCTAAGCAGTACGAATCTACTAGCTATTCCTCTGTATCTAATACACGTACACATTCTTCAACAGGAAACAAATTGGTTAGTGATGGCAACTCGACATTCCCGATTACTGATACTTCTGATTTCATAAACTCGGAAAAATATTCCTCTGAGAGCTTATTGGGATTTAGCGATGCTAGAAACATTACAGACTCAGGTATCGATGTAAAATCATCATCAACTAAACAGTATGATCATTCAAAGGCACACGACCATAAGATCATCGAACAACGATCGAATGTAGTTGATAGCAAAACATCAAAAACCCGAACTGCTTCCGAAGTTCCTTATGGGCATCCTTCTGCCCAATCTACACCAAAACCCAAAGTACGAACTTCAGAAGATCATTTTGACTCACAGGAATTGATTGTGGAAGGAGTGAAAGTGTCCAAATCACGCGATACCCACGAATCATCAACGAGTGAAAAGGCCACTTATTCCAAAAATGTTGCGAAGTCTGCCAATGTTAGAGCAGCTACAACAAAATCTCAAAAAATAATAACTCGTGAAGTTTTTGATTCTAACGGCAAATTGATCAAAACATACACTGAGGTGATCGACTTGCCCGATAATATCGAAACATTCACGGATGAACCGGAAACTTATATTTCCGAATTTACGAGTTCATCACAAAGTGAGAGCATGTTTAGCGAAAAAAGAGATTTTCAAAATGAGGACATAAAAAATACATCTCAACGACTGACAGATGTTCGTATAATTGGGGACCAAACTACCGAATCGGATGTTCAGTATCGCGAACCAGCTTTCGAAGGATCTGCGCAAGATACCATTTCAAATGTCACTGTTCAAAGCCAGAGTTCAGGCCAAACTGAGAAACGAACCACTGGTGTGAGAATGGTTGGAGGAAAAATTGTTAAATCGGAAGGGTACGATACTACTTACATGTCAGGAAAGAGAGACGAAACAAAGAACAATATCGAAGAAAAATTATCAAGTGATGATGGTGTGGTGTATTATACCACTACAACAACTAGTTCTCATCATCCATCAACTACCATAACCACTCAGAAAACATCCGATACACTGGACAATGAATCGAAGACGCATCATGCTAACTTCGAACAACATGATGTTACCTCATCTACCACGTCTTTGGTGGATCACTCGAAAACTTCCACGAATGATGTTATTGAGAGGGAAACAAAATCCGAGCATACCAAATCAAAATCCTCCGATGGTCACGAATCAACGGTCAGGATAATTGGCGGGAAAGTAATGAAAACGTTTGGCAAGCTTTGGGGGAAATCTGATAAGAAAAACGTCACAAAAGAACACGATGATAGAACTGAAAAAGTTTCCAGCACCAAAGTTTCCAGCACCAATGTTATGGAAGAGACAAGTGATTTCATCACTAGGGAAAGTTCTACTACAAAATCGGAACAAGGTAGAACGGAGACCGCATCAGCAATAGATGACTTGAGATCAACCACTAAGGATATAATCGGTTCTCAAACGGATGAACTTAGGAAAAGGCCTGGATATTTGCCGACCCAACCAAGTGAAATTTCTGAAACCGAGGTTCATCATCAAGTTTCACATGATAGTAGAACTATAAAATCAGATGACGTTGACTATGTAACAACCGAGAAGAAGGTTCAACAAGTAAAGATGGTGGGAGGCAAGTTAGTAAAAGTAGACACCATTGAGTACGTGAAAACACCTAAATCTGCTCATCGAGTTCAATCAGTTTCTGATGATGCGAGCACAGATAAAAACGTAATGACCGATAAACATGTTTTGGAAAACCTCACAAATGAGAAATCGAAAATTCAAAAATACGCAGATGAGAGGAAAGGAATGAGTTTAAATGAAACTACAACATATCGTACAAGGATAGTTGGAGGTAAAGTGATCCGTGAAGAGATTGCGCACGACGAACCAGCAGGAGTTAGTTCTTCTCCAGCTAAAAGTGATAGAAATGTGCCATCCAAGTCAGAAAGCCGTCCATTTTCACCAGCTGAACGCGACACCACTGGTATAATAAAAACGAGCGACAGGTATTCATCTAGCTCTGAATTTGTATCCAATGAACAAACTTCGGATCAGAAAACAACAGTTGACAGAAGATTAGTTCGAGAGGAAATACTTCATACTGGACCATCTGATAATACAACCGTTGAAAAGACCGAACCTTCTAGACTTCGAGGTAAGCCATCTCAAACCTCAAAACCAAGTAAAGTTGGAGAATCAACTTTCGTTGTGGATGAACCAGCTAACAACCGCACTAGAATAGTTGGAGGTAAATTGATTATCGAAGATATGAAGCACAAAGAGGCTGCAGGGGTCCGTTCTGTAACAGAAAAACACGGAAAATATCCTCTCCCTGATCCAGACGACCACCCATCATCGACTAGAGAATACAGTACGAAAGATCGTCATTCAGTCAGTACTGTCACAAAAGAGTCGAGTGAACAATTTTCCTCAAGTTCGGTATTAACCTCTTCTGAACTCACCTCCAAACATGGAAAAATGATTGGTGGGAAAATAATCCGAGAGGAAACATCACACATTGAAGCGGCTGGCAAGAAGACAGTGGAAGACCCTGAACCAGATAGAGTTCAAGGGAAACCATTGAATATTTCTAAACTCCAGCAACCGAGCGACTCAGGAGATGCAGTTGACGAGATAATTACCCATCATACCAAACATGGAAAAATGATTGGTGGGAAAATAATCCGAGAGGAAACATCACACATTGAAGCGGCTGGCAAGAAGACAGTAGAAGACCCTAAGCCAGATAGAGTTCAAGGGAAACCATTGAATATTTCCGAACTCCAGCGACCGAGCGACTCAGGAAATGCGGTTGACGAGACAATTACCCATCATACCAAACATGGAAAAATGATTGGTGGGAAAATAATCCGAGAGGAAACATCACACATTGAAGCGGCTGGCAGAAAGACAGTGGAAGACCCTAAGCCAGATAGAGTTCAAGGGAAACCATTGAATATTTCCGAACTCCAGCGACCGAGCGACTCAGTAAATGCTGTTGACGAGACAATTACCCATCATACCAAACATGGAAAAATGATTGGTGGGAAAATAATCCGAGAGGAAACATCACACATTGAAGCGGCTGGCAAAAAGACAGTGGAAGACCCTAAGCCAGATAGAGTTCAAGGGAAACCTTTGAATATTTCCAAACTCCAGCAACCGAGCGACTCAGGAAATGCGGTTGACAAGACTATTACTCATCATACGAGAATAGTCGGTGGTAAAGTGATTAGGGAAGAGGTAAGGCACGATAAGCCAGCTGGAGTTAGTTCAGTTAAAGTTGATCCACAAGACCATCCATCACCAGCAAGTAATGACAAAAAGAAACATGATTCAGTCAATTCAGAAACCATAGGATATACTTCAGAATACTCCTCAAGCTCCGACTTCATCTCAACTGAACAAACCTCTCAACAAAGTAAGATTTTCGAAGGAAAAATCTTACGAGAAACTACCCCAGGCAAAAAGCCTGCCAGTAAAAAGATGGAGGACATCTCCAAACCCGAAACCACCCAAGGAAAACCATTGGAAAATTTGAAAAATAGTCAGCCCAAAGAACCAGGAGTTATTGTAGACAAAACAGTTACCCATCATACAAGAATAATAGGTGGTAAAGTGATCCGGGAAGAAATAAAACACGATAAACCAGCTGGAGTTAAAACTACAAAAGATACTTCTGAGAAAAGAGACGAACCATACCCGCCTGGTGATGATGATGCAAAAGGGCGTAAGCCTGACGATTCAAATACAAAAGAAGTGAGTAAAAAATACTCCTCAAGGACGGATTCCATATCAACTGAACAAACTAGTCAACGTCGAATAGTGGTAGATGGGAAAATAATCCAAGAGGACACAACACGTAAAGATACTACCAGCAAGAAAACCGTGGAAGACATGAAACCTGACAAAGGCCAGGATATGGCATCAGAATTGAAAATTCTGCAACCAAGAGAATCAAGCATTAATGAAGACGAGAAGAAAACACTTCATACTAGAATAATAGGTGGCAAGGTGATTCGTGAGGATATTAAACATGATAAACCAGCTGGAGTTAGTTCCGTGACAGATAAACTGGGAAAGAATATCCCTTCCACGAAAACCAGCAGTCTTCCCACATCTCCCAGTCATGATGGCGAAAAAGGGCGTGAGCCAAATGATTCAGGCACTAAAGAGCCGATTGAAAAACAAAAGCCAAATGTGGATTTCATCTCCGCAGAACAAAGTACTCATCATACAAGGATGATCGGTGGGAAAATAATCCGAGAGGAAGTAATACATAAAGAACCAGCTGGTAAGAAAACAGTTGTGGATGATCCTTTACCTGCCGATACCTCTGACAGACCAAGAGATCAGCCAAAATCCACTCGGACTGAAAAATCAGTTGACAAAACTACAGCACACCATAGTCAGATCAATGTTGGAAAGGTGCTCCGTGATGAGAAGCCAGCTGGAGTAACTCCAGTTCAAGAAAAACACGACAAATTACCAACAAAACCTAAGGAACAGCTGTCATCACCAAAGAACCAAAACAAAAATCTCGAACAACGGACACTCGAAACATATACAAAAGAGACCAGTGATAAATATTCCTCCAGTTCTGATTTCATCACATCGGAACAAACTGTTCAGGAAGCTAGGGTGATTAAACCAACTGATTTCGGGCATGCATTGGATAAAACAGTTGAGCCGAAAAAGCCGAATGAATTTGAAAAACCTGAGAAAAAACCAAAACCAGACCTGGGAGAAGTTCCAACACAGCGTACGAGAATAGTTGCAGGAAAAGTTATTACAGAGGAGATCAAACGAGATCATCCAGCAGGTGCTAGAAAGGTAACTGAACCAAAAGACATCCACACACCAGTAAAGCCCTCGGATGAAAAATCGAAAATCCAACCAGGGAAGCCATATGATGAAGATAAACCAAAGGATGGTGTGAGGATGGTGGGAGGAAAGATTATTCACCCAACAACCCAACACGACCAGCCTGCAGGAAAAACATCAGTTGAAAAAAATAAAAAGCCAATTACTTCAACTGTGACGAGGGTGGATAAAACCGTTGAATTAGAAGACAACCGAACGAAGAATACAAGAATTGTGGGTGGAAAACTCATTCGAGAGGAAATAATACATGATAAACCTGCGGGATTTAAGTCTGGTGATGACAAAAACCAAATGCAGTTGAGAGAATCAAAACCGAAGAAAGAAAAACCAACAGAACCCATTGATAAGAAGCCTAAAGAAAGGATTGGCACAAAGCCAGAAAGACCTAAAAAGTCAAAGGATGAAACTGATGACGTGCGAGTTACCTCAGATATCAGAAGTTCGACATCAAAAGAACTTATTGAGTCAGAAAGACATTCCGAACATTTCACTATAATTGATGGCCGATTAGTAAAATCAACCAAACCAAGTGAACCAACTGACATCGGTAAGCAAGTAGACGATACAGAACATTTCACCATAGTTGAAGGCCGCTTAGTGAAAACAACAAGTCCTAGCGAGCCAAGGGACGATAAGAAGTCTCCTAGGAAAAATCCAGATGGAGAATTGCAGAAACCTGGAGAACAAACACCGGATGATCGCTTGATACCATCACGCAAATCACCCGAACAAATTACTGAAATAGTAGATGTAAGGTCAGGAACTGAAAATATCTCCTCAACATCTTCTACCCGAATCCAATCTTCGACATTCATAACTCAAGCAAAAACCACGACGACCCAGCATGTCAAGATGGTTGGAGGGAAAATTGTGAAAACAACGCAAGAGTATTCTACACGATCTGGGCCCAAGGAGCCTGTGGAAATCGTGGAACATTTCAAATCACCGACCACAACGAGAAAAACAGATGTTCACACGTCTAGTAGTCGAACAGAAGTGATTGAACGGGAAGCAACCGAGAACAAAACCACTGAATTCCGATCCCCATCACCCGGGAAAACGATTAAAGAGACCCCGCTGGAGGATAAAAATCGAAAGGACAAACCTGACGATATGAGACCAAAAGAAAGACCCGACGATAAAAAACCCAAAAAGCCCGAACCTACGACAACCTCTAGACTGACAAGCGAAACGCAATCCTCGACGGTAGTGGATCACTCAACCACAATAAGTGAAACTATCGACCGTAAAGCGACCATAATCGATGACTCGAAGAAGATCACCAAGATCACCAGGACTCCGGAAAAACCAGCGGAGCAATGCATCTGTGAAATCTGTACATGCGGGTGAGTCAAAACATAAGCATATTTAACTAACCACATGCAAAATCGGAAAGGGACGAATCGCACAAGTCTTATGAAAGGCAGACTTACTTTTTCCGTCAACCACTACAGCAATAATAATGTATCTTTCAAATTAGCTATCCTTATTCTACTGCATCAAATTATTATGACTCTCAAAAACATTTTAGTTTCATTTAGTTTTCCTTATGAACGCTATGTTACAACTAGCTGAGAACATAACTCGATGGAATGTGATCTAGTTTGTTGACGTTATCTGGGCCTTGAATGAACAATTACCCAAAAAATAGAAGCTATTTCAAGAACTGCACGATCCTAGATTTTAGTGTAGAAATTTAATTTTTTCACTGTTACTTTTTTTTTGAAGCTGCCGCATTGCGTAGGTATAGGTACACGTTTTATGAGTCACGAATGAGATGAACAATGATTTTATTTGTCTCCATAAAATAAACCAATATTAACGATATTTCATTGAGGTACCTATATTGACTCATTTTCTTCAGGACGAGTTTTAAAGGCTGAATATCGTCATGAGAAGGTCTTCACATTGATATTGCAGATAGCCGTGTGTCATTCGTCCTCTTTCTGATATTTTTATAGATGTAAACTAACAGATCATTGAGCGTATATACAGGGTGTCCCGCAGAAAGTGGTCAGTACTTCAGGGGGTGATTTTAGAGCTCATTTCTGATCAAAAGTTCCACCTAGAAATATTTTTTAAAGCTTAGTTTTTGAGTAATTCAATTTTTGAAATTATTTTGTGTTTTCGACCTTAAGTCACTGAAACAGCAATTACTACAATAATTAAAACAGTAAGTTTAAATTGGAGGATACTGTTGAAAAGAGCGTTAAATTTTTTTCCTATTTAATGCCAAATCAAGATTTTTTATTTGGATTAATTTAGTGAAAAAACTGCCTGAAAATGAAATTTCCACTAGTATGAGAAATTCCAATTTTTTAAACCGGCTGTGAGTGTCCTATTCCCGTTCTGTTTTTTGCGTACCTCATCTGTTATAACTGGTCCAAGATCTCAGCTTTCTAGCTGTATAATCAATTATTATTTTACTTTACTAATTAGATAATAAAAGTATGTTTGTATGTAGAGAAGCATGGGGTTTTCCATGAAATTGAGAGTTTTTGTGAGAAATTACCCTATAAAAAATCCGAGTTTGCTGCCGGTTTCTACTTATCTTTTCATGCTGAATCGAATGGTAACAATTGGAGATCTCCCCAACTCCGTTGTTAGAGTTTTACACTTTAACTAGCTAGTTTTACCCTTGAAAACACATAAAATTGTGCATAAAAAATTAATTAAAAATTCGTGGGTTAAAATGTAAATCTCTGTAAAAACGGAGTTGGAGATCTGCAAGTTTTACCATTCGATTCAGCGTAATAAAATACGTAAAAACCGGCACCGACTCGAATTTTTTTAGAGGGTAATTTTTCACAAAAACCCTCGATTTCATAGAAAAATCAAACATGTTTTTCAACAAACAAAAATACTTTTATCCTCCAAATAGTAAAGTAAAATAATGATTTATTATACCGCTAGAAAGCTGAGATTTCGGGCCAGTTTATACAGATGAGGTACGCGAATGACAGTACGGAAATGGGACACTCATAGCCAGTTTAAAAAATTGGAATTTCTGATAATTGTGGAATTTTATGTTCAGGCAGTTTTTTCACCAAATGAATCTTATCAAAAAATACTGATTTGGCATTAGATAGGAAGGAAATTTAACGTTCTTCCGAACGGTATCCTCTTATTTAAACGTACTGTTTTAATTATTGTAGTTATTGCTGTTTTAGTGACAAGGCTGGAAACACGAAAAAATTCTCAAAAATTAAATTAATCAAAAACTAAGCGTTTAAAAAAATCTATAGAAGGGACTTTCGATCAGAAATGAGCTCTAGAATCACGCCCTTAAGTAATGGCCACCCTATGCGGGACACCCTGTATAATGAGGGTGATTATTATTGTAACAATGCTGTACAGTTACTTATGTTGGACATTGCATTATAATGATTCACATTTACCTGAAATAGGCATTTGAATGGACTAATCTATATACTGAAATACAAATCGAACTATACGTATCAGCATACATCAGTTGCATTTTATTTATATTGTATACGGTGAACATGATATATTTAGGGTGATAAAAATGGGGGTCAAAAGATTTATTGCGACCAAGATCATAACTATGGTAAAATAATGACGTTATGACAATAGAAACGGATCTTTCTAATTTATGTTACTAAATGACTGGGCTAGAGCCGATTGAACTAAATTTCAATTAACAGTGCTTTCCAAATCACGATTGCAAACTACCATCACAGTTCTCTGGGAAGATATCTCATACTCTCCATAAGTCTCTCTCCTCACTCACAACCTGTATTAAAATATGTCGGTAATATTAAACATCAAGACTACAATTCGATAAGCCGGCGCTCAGAAGAAATAAATTTAATTCACAATTTATTCTCCAGATCCACGATGGAAACAGTTTCTTTACGAGATACGGCCAAAAATTAAATTAAATGAATTTGTTATAGAAATTAAACAAAAACTAATAATTTGAATTTTAGTTATACGAATGTAAAACTAATTCTATGTAAATCTGGAAGGATGGTATCAGGATTTTGTTGAGGAAAAGTGTACATGTATCATTATTCGTATCAGGTTGTAACCTGTGAACTTTGAATGTAGATTCGAATGCTTTTGGATTTTGAGGTACATTTTGTGTTATATGTTTATATGAATATGACCTCCATGGAATCGTACACCCCCCCCTCCTCTTCTCATGGATTAACAAACAAACAAAATGTATAGAAATACCTCTGATATTTAAATTTATTGACAGATTTGTATTTAATAAGCTCCTTGGCTATTTACAAATTTATCCTTACATGTTGATTTCAGTTAATATACATGACAATGGATTATTATTTGAATTAATAAAAATTCAAAACAAAACTTTAAATTATAGGTTACTTGTTTACTAACTTGTTTCTTCAGGAAAACCACCAAAATACGTCTTGATAATCAGAAATTAGCCAAGCGTGTTAAGGGTGGCATTGTGAAACGTAAGCGATCCTTTAAACTGGGTGTCTTGAAACGAAATAAGAAGATTTGCATGTTAGAGCGGGCCCCACCCATATAAATGTTAATGGCACTTTTCTGTAGTCGCCTCGGGGGGCTCAGTAATCATCGGGCAATTTGAGTCCATTGGTTCCTTGGTTATAAAGCAATAATAACACCTTTGAGAGAAATTCGCTGGAGGGAATGCTGTCTCAGGGGATCTGACAGTGCCAAATTTTAGCTTACCTCCATGTCTTTTAGGTACGATTTTGAGTTACATTCTTAGCTGCCATATTACTAGCGAAATGATCGATGTAGTTGTAAATGAATCGGTACGATACGATAAACTAACAAATAAATCACATTTTATTAGGTTGGAATATAGTTTCCTCGTTTCCTTAATGTATTAACCAATGAAACTATTCCTTGAGCCAAGCCCAAAAACGATTGATAGTGAAAACCATAATTGATAGTGATGGTTCGAAGTTATATTTTAATAATATTGTTCATTCTGAGTGAAAGTACGAGTATATCCGTGTGCCGTATCAAAATCAGTCTCATACAAAATTGTTGTGCACAATTTCATGATTTTCTCCAGTATAACCTCATGCTCCATAGAAATTAACATACTTACCAATGTTGTAGAAACTTAAAAAAATAAAAATAATAATTGTGAAAAAATAAATAAAAAATTATGAAAAATGAAATATTGACCTGATGAACTATTTCCAAAGACAGAAGAGCTGTAAACAATTGAATTTTGGGTTGATGTTTTGGGTTGGGCTGATCTATTGTGCTATATGGACTTTTGCCATTTAAAATTACCTAGTGACCTTAATATTGGTCCAATCGTAATCTATCAAAGCTCATTGGACCTCACTCAAGACATATCCCATTGACCAACAGAAGGGAACGCCGTTCCTGCGTCATTTTACATAATATAATTCGCATGAAATTCCCCGAGAATTGTATCGAGATCAAATTAAAATTGAAAGGTTTCTACTATTAGAAGGGTTTGAGCGATACCGTAGGATACTTCTTCGTCGAAATTAGGGTTTACGTTCGTATAGTGTTTGACTGCATTTCCTGACTCCTGAAGAGGTCTGAATGCTACCTTGGTAGACTGGGAAGAAGTCGCAATATGTCGATTCTTGGTCGCATGTTCAGTTACGTTCAATCTGGAATTAATGAATTAGTGCATTTTTCTGTACCAACGAATATTATAAGTCGATTAAAATAATTCCTGCCATAGCGCTGATTAACATTTGTAAAAGGACAGCTACTGAATTTTATTATCCGTGCGGTGTGTTCAAATTTAAAGGTTCCTACGGAACGGAAATTAGGCTATAATTTCATATCCCAGTGATTTCAAACACAAATTGAAGACAAATCTTATGCAAATTAGGAGCCTCTGGGCGGTTTTAAGGTTTCCTCTCCAAAGGGTGAGGGGGAGGCGAGCCAAGTGGGTGTTTAAAGCCCACAATCCAGCTCAAGGTCTGAAGTAGCTGGTCTGTTAGCTCCTCTGTAAGCCGGCGATCTGAGAAAAAGAAAGAGTCCTTGCTTGTTCATCACATCCATGGGGTTTTCAGTTATATCTCGCTACATGAATAACTTCTACAGTAAAATGTAACAATCAACTGTAAAATGTTCCATTGGAAATCGATCAGTCTGTAAAAATCATTCTGTAAACGTGTGCCTAATTGGAAACAATGGAGTTTTTCCACCACGTATACCTATTTCTAAAAAAAAAAAAAAAAAAAAAAAAAAAAAAAATGCATTCAATGCCGGAGCTAGTGCAGGAACGTAACATTAACGCACGAAATTGAAGCCTGACCAACAAAAACATTATTATATCATTATTTAATTGTATTTTTTCCAAATACTCGTTCCTCCATAACGAGAGTTTTGTGAATAGAAAGATGTAAAAGGACAAGTGCACAACGAAATGATTTACTTTAAAAAAGTACCTCAAAAAGTGATAGTTTTGGCGGAAAATTGACTCACAAAAAAGTCCAGGTCGTGTAGCATTACAGTACGAGCTTTTTTTTTCTCAGTAATTTTCCATTGACGGAAAACCAAAACTGTTATGGAAGCTCTAAAACGTGAAATCTATTAATTTATTTGCTGATAATTATTGAAGATTGTACAACAGTGATAAAATAAAGTATAGGTAGGTACTATACATAGGATTGTCAATTATCTCGAATTAAGAATTTGTGCCCTACTGACATAAATATAGCCCGATCCGATTGAAATAGTTTAAGAATAAATAAATATATATATATATATATATATATATATATATATATATATATATATATATATATATATATATATATATATATATATATATATAAAACTCTTTTATAAAACTCATCCAATTTTTACTAGCAAACCATAAATGTTCGTTTTATGAACGTTCGAAAATACGTTTGAAGTAGTTTTAAGGTCTAAAACACGAAAATTTTATTGTTTTTATTTATTTATTATAATTTTTGTTGCATTGGATTTCTTGGAGTTGAAGTTGAAGCAGGTTTCTGGACTCTTCATAATCGCAGTTTACTAGTTCAGTGAGATTAATGCTTCCAACCTTACCTAAATTAGATTCATTAGATTTTCCAATGTGTGAGATCGAATTTCATAGTATATTATTTTTGGACAGCTCACTAAATCACTCATCTTCATTGGGAGAATTGAAACAGGTGTGCAAATTACTGACAGAACACATTCCGACGTTTTGTCATCCATTTTCATATGAGTCATTTTTTAACTGGCGAGAAAATTCCCTCACGAATCAATATGGGAAAAAAAAATCAATCTACAATTGAACGTCATAAGAGTTTTAATGAGATGTAATCATGCCAAGGTCCATTGTTAACAAGCTTTCTCTTCTTTATGTCATGGTTATTCCAGGATCTTTGTTTACTGTTTTAATTTCGCTTTAGGAATGACAGTTTTAATTGTTCCTACTAATGCTAATCACACAGGGATTCGGAACAATTTTTCCTTACCTACATGGATAAGATATTTTGATCAAAGAACATATTACAGATGGAGACCGCCGACCAAATTTCTCAGCAAGTTCCTCAATGTCGCTTTACTTGTAACTTTTAATCCAGCGAACCAGAAAGAAAGAAAACAATGCGAAACCTATTGTTGTCTGACAGTAGAAGCCGGTGGTTTTGATATCTGTAATGCCAACGATGCCAGTAATACGCAAAATAATAAGGTACTTTCAGACTGCACTATTTTAAAACTGGAAACCGTGGAAAATGCTGATATGGAACACGAGTGGGAAATAATGAAGCCGGATGACGTCGATTCCTTGCATAATATTATATCAAAATCTGCGAGGGTAATCCATTCTGGATCTCTATTTAGTGATCTCTTAAGTCAAAGTTTAAAATCGCAGCCAGAGATTCACAAACAGACATTCAAAAGAAAGCAGAAATAGAAGGTGCGTCACGTGCAGAACATAGACATGACGAAGGTTGGCAAATCAGAGCACAAAAACGTTTGCCAAGTTGGGTGAGAAAATTATGTCGTAATGTTGAAAAACGTGATTAGTTCCAATATAATCGTGGGTTTTAATGAAAAGTGGTCCTATAGGTACCTACGAGTTTGGTTTCTACGTACAATTAAGCATACCAACAAAACTAAAGATCTGTGATTCAAAGTGTAAAACTTAATTATAACGGAATTGGAGAGATAAGCACGTGTTACTATTCGGTTCAGCGGGAATAAATCGACCCCAAACTCATAGGTTCCTAGCACTTAATTTTTCAAGAAAACCTACGATTTTCTCGACAGAAAAAAACAAAACATAATTTTCTCCCTTATTTAACAGAGTAAAATAAAGCAACGGAGACACGGGCTTACATTAAATGAAGCAGTTTTGGACATATTTACCAATCTCTAAGATCAATTTTGAGGGAGTGACTTATTGTTAATTTGCTTTTTAATAAATCAATCTCAATGGTGATCATTAATTTGAAAATCAGCTGTTGCTAAATTTCATTTAACGTTGATCAAATTATTATTTAACGTTGAATTTAATTATTCAGAAAATTATGCGTGTGTCACACATTTAAGGACGTACTGACAAACAGATTTATAATAAGTGAACCGAAATCGGTAAGAAAAATGCGAGTCGAACTTTTAATTTTCTACCAAGAAAGTTATTCAACTTAAAAGAGTGAAAACAGCGATTCACCTTCCCGTATGAGTCTTTCAGCTGTTTATCGCATGTACCTAATAGTTATGAAAGCTTGATTTTTTACGATGATCGGTAATTGAAAATCATGTTACTCTTCACCAATGGATGTAACCATGTTACAAAATCACCTTACCTTCAAATTTGAGGAAATCCACTTTTTTCAAGCTTTCATTAATTATATATTGCCAACCAGGGTTATTTAGGCGTATATTTTGGGTAACATTACTTATTTGGAGATGGAAGGAATAATAATGTCAGCGAGTCCTTGCGGCGCCACCTCCTGTCGAACCCGGTCTCTGTTGTAAAGAAGAACAATCAGATCGGGTCCAATTCAAAACAACACTAGGTCAAGGGCCAAGATGTCTTTGTTAACCAGCCCATTATGCTTGGCCTCCAGGCCTTCGATGGATGGAGAGAGTGAAGACTGAAAGAACTAGAGAACCAACGGGAAATTAGTTTTTTGTAATATACATACAGTGATTGCAGTGCAGGTTCTCAAAGTGTATTGCTGATTTTTTTGGTGTTGGAGGACAGAATTATTACTGTAATCACCGGATATAAACACCTTGAAGCCCCTCCTGGTTCCTTATATAATACTCAATTTAATACAAATTTCGTATCAACTTGAGCATACATCATTATATCATACAACACACTACTGATGAATCGTGAAGGACTATTGCTTACAAATTCAACAAGATAACATTGTCTTCACTTTCATAAAGTGAAAATGTTTTTTGCTCCAAATTCAAAATTTCAATTTGCGTTTCACCTTTATCCTTGCCTCACGTATAAAGTTCATGATTTTTATTTAATGTATGTAGATGAAATTTTCAGTGGTCATGCCATTTGCGCCATAAATAGGCTCCTATAGAAACCAACATTCACGCATTATTAGAAATACTCGTGAATGACTGATAGTTGAGTCCCAAAACTCCAAGTTTCCGTTAAGTATGGTTAGGTATGGGTTCCGTTAGGGAGGGGATTCACACAAAAAAGTTCCAGTCATGCAGCATGATCCTATGAGCGGATTTTCGTTAGTTATTGTATTATTATTTGTCATATTGTTTTGAAATTTGAGCACTTTTATTGCGAAGAAATTGTTCACTACCAATATTGTGGCAAACAAATAAAAATGATTAAAATAAATAAATAAAATAAAATACAATGTTTTTTTCACAAATGTGTTAATGGTCTAGTTCATCGTTGATAAACTTGTTTTGTGTAAAATTTTGCTAAAAAATATAAATTTAACGGTTTTTAGCTTTTTCAGCCATTTTTAGGGATTTTTAACCACATTTTTGAAATGTGGACCATTTAATGTACTAAAAAATGTTGACTAAGTAATTCATCCTTTTGTTCGAAAAGCTGGATTTTTTTTTAGGGCAAGAACGGAATTCTTATCGTAATCCTAAAGAGATTTTGGGTTGCTTGGGGAGAAAGCCACATGATTTTGGGTTTCAGGATTTTTCAGGCCCCCTTCAAACTTCAAATTAATGCTATATTTTTTCATGCCTATTCAGAGAAACAAGAGAACATAGTCTCATGCGCAGAGCCCTAAGGAAGTCCTACACATATGGCAGTTTTTTCAAGACATTACGTTTTCATTGAGTTTTGGTTTCACACGGTTGAGTGTTGTCATAATCGCACCCTGATCAAGAGCAATGAAAGTTTCTCATTACCTCTAAAACTTACAGTTATGCTTCCTCTATTTTCCCAATCACCCGGGGAATATTCGGAGCGCTGCGCTCAACTCGACGATTTTACTGAACGCTTTGTTATGTTCGGTTGAACTGTGATCTCCTTGTCGAAATAGCCCATGGCCACCCAGATTAAAATTTGACTTATAATGAGAATATGACGCAGACAGATATTAATCTCACTGAATAATTCCCTGTACAGCAATCCGAATGAGTGCGCTAATCAGCTGTGCCGTATAGTTGAAGAAGTTGGGTCCTAATGAGTAAATAATTACTAATGGACCACGGACCCTTGACTGCCCCTTGATGTTGTTGATGCTAATCACCCGGTCAGTCTACGAGACTTCATTCTTAATTGGGACGAGGCATGTGAGTACGGGGGCTGTTGAGGCAGAAATTGGCCGCTCCGACGTGACCAGCTTTTCATGCGGCAAATATTTCATCCTTAGCGACTCGAGCAAAAATGAGGCGTAAGTGGCGAACCACCGCGATCCTTGGGGTCGTTTATCGCAGACCGCGCTCAAACTAGCGTGAAGGGGCGTAGAAAGGGGATATTGAGCAATAAATCACGGAAATGCTATTGGATTTGGTTCTTCGTGAGCAACATAACGTTGCATTGTTTGGAAGAGACAGATTTTAAATTAGGATAGAACGTAAAATGTTCTTTTAAAAAGGATTTTGTTTTGAGAATTTCAGAATACTAGCACTTCAAAAAGTTCTCTTAACACTCTCTCAACATTGATATCTTTATCTCTGTAGGTATATCTTTTGTGAATCTGAATCCTCTAATCACTGCAGTGGCAACGCACTATTAAACTAACTGTCTGATTCCAATGTAATAGTGGGTATGTAAATAATTGCGTGGATTGAGCACTATATGTTGATTTTTATCAGGTTATGTAAGTTTTTATCATGGCTTCAACAAATTTTATCCGATTCCGATAACATGTTGAAGCAGTGAGTGAGGAGAGTACTAGTTGGTCTTTCATGAATACTCATTGCTGCCGTTGAATTGAAACTAGTCACTGCGCATGAACAAATTTAAATTTATGAATCAATTATGATTCCTCCACTATCATCCAATACATTCAACCGGTTCCTCCGATTCTAGATGGACCTTTGTAAATCTCAGTGGGAATCTTAAGGTACAGGGATTAACTTTGGCCTCTTCATCCTTGTACATTCAAAATACATTCTTCTTGATACGAATGTTACGCCAAGTATAATCGTTCTGTGTGCCAATCCAATGTATATACATAATCAAAAATATAAATATATATAATCAAAAATATAAATATATATAATCAAAAATATAAATACATGCATTTGCATATATATATATATATGCAAATCTTAAATATATATATATATATATATATATATATATATATATATATATATATATATTTAAGATTTGTGCTAATATTATATAAATTACTATTCATGAGGGATAAGACTGGATGCCACTACACAACTCTTCATGCATCTGAACACAATCCGATTTAATTAGCTAATAAATTATTTAATTGTATTTTTCTCAACGCTCGTACGTTATTACGCTCCTAAGTAGGTACGAACGTAGAACTAATTTTCGGAATGTGAAGGTTCATCCATACAACACCAATTTTTGGGTACCTACCAATCTCGTATGGATCCATGTCGCTTATCAAATACACAGATCGAATAGTTACACTTCATTGAACTCTTTCTCATGTCTTGAGAGAATCATTTCCAAAACCGAAGGATTCAACATCCTACGATCTGAAATCATTCTTGAATTCCCACGTTACCTGGGTGTATCATTAATTCAGGGAACGTGATGCTCTTCTGCCATTACCTTTTAAACATAGCATAGCATGTAGAATGAAACCAGAGCCCCCTTTACGATTGCTAATGAGAGCGTTCCAACGGCCACTTAAGATGGATCTGGTCCGTCGAGCTGGCTTGACCAAACTTGGTCACGACTCGGACCAACCAGACTTGGACCTCGGTTGTCAACGTCTGAATCGCCTGTCTGGAAGATAATGTCCAGCTACGAATCAGCGACGTTATTGAATTATGTATGATGACCTAGACATGGGTTCTTCTTCACATCAAGCGAATCCTGAAAATTATTTCATAATAGGTATTCCAATTAAAGAGTTTATACTATCAGCTGGTACTTACGAAGCTCCAGTAAAACTAAAATGGGAAACGAGATCAATGAGAATAGGAGAAGCCCAAATCACACAGTCATTCTTTTACAACACACTCCACCAACAATGCTCCATGCGATGCTCCGCGATCATAACTCTCCAGTTAACTGTTTCTCCCCGATCATATGTGTTATTGTTCTCTGCCATAAACGCTAGTTTAAAGAAAAAAGTATACTGATACGTATTCTATGATAAATACTACAACACTTGTTTGCATTCGTCGTGACAATCGTTTTCCCTGTTAGCCTCTATTCTGAGTCAAACGTTGGGCATTCAGCTGAACTAGGCATCCGGAATTAATTGACGAATTTAAAACAATATATAAAGCGAGTACTTCTCATATTTCGTAATTATAGTCCATGTAACTAGGTAGCTATCCTTTATTTAATGATCGGTATATATTATTAAAGCGAAATTCACAATATCATTTTTAAGATTCCTCAATGGAAATCCTATTTGGGGCATTCTGGAACGATCGCTTACAGGGAGTCCCAGATGACGACCAGAATTGTACTTTTTCTTGTTCATTTCCACACAGCGCAAAGCGCACTTTTTTCTTTTTTTTTTTGGTTTGGCAATTCAATATCTTCCATAAATCAGTATTTCAAAAATTTTGCACTTTTGTATAGTGGAATTGCGCCAGGTTTTCCGCACAAATCAATCAATGTGTGAATTTTTCGTGAAATTTCACGTGAGATTTGAATCTGCAATGACAAATGGGGATTTATATTTAAAATAACAAAGTAGGTGCGCACTAAGAATGTTTTGCGCATGCGCACGTGCGCAATAACTTCCTATTTGAGATATACATAGAAAAAAACGAGAGGGTTATCGTTTGCATTTTTCTTCTTACTCATTCATTGATGAAGTTAATCGGGAGGAGGGGGGGGGGGAGGGTCTTTGTTATCTAAAAACTATATATTCACACTTGTGATGAAATGCATTATTCTTGATTAATAATTTCAGGTAGCGTAAGAATCTCACAAAAAAAAAAAATAAATAAATAAATAAATAAATAAATAAAGTAGGAGTTGATGGAAAGAAAGGACTTGGAGATGCTATTGACATCAAGCCAATGGGTAATATTTGACCGAGGTCCCTCTTCTGTTGATTTTTCGTTCTCTGTGGCTAAGAGGGTTTTCAATGTGAACGATGACATCGTCAATAACTCTACATTTTCGGAAGAAATATGAAGTGGCTAAACTCACGGGTTCTGCCCCTACCCCACCAACACTCGCATTGCCGTGGTATGATGTCTCTCTCTCTCTCTCTCTCTCTCTCTCTCTCTCTCTCTCTCTCTCTCTCTCTCTCTCTCTCTCTCTATATATATATATATATATATATATATATATATATATATATATATATATATATATATATATATATATATATATATATACACGCATTGTGTAGTGAAAATATGTTCTCGTATTGCCTTCATCACCAGGGCGCTTTTCTGATACCAGTGGAGCAGATCAAGAGGCATTGGCCGTACCCTAACCGCTGACCAGTTTCCGAGTCGACACGACGATGAACCTGAACTACTAAATACCGAGTTTACTCGGTAGAAAGCCGCCTCCTTTCATGCGGTTTCAGTTTTGTTGTAAAGTTTGAGCGCAGGCCATTCATTCTACTTCGCAAATTCCCCTTGTTCAATAGTTCGGCCGCTAGTTGGCGTGAGTGGTGTTGGGGCTGTGGAGGGGCTTGGGTTGTGATGACCGCCCTGAAGTACTGTTGAATGCAAGTTGCTAACGCACAACTTTCAAAAGGTTTATAGGTACTCAACTAACAATCAAATTTAATTTTTACTGTTTGTATATACTGCAATGCGAATGACAAGTCATTTAGATGATTACTTACATTACTTACTTACATAATCATTTCCACGTCGGTTGATTAATTTTTATTATTATCCACCCTTCTGGACACAAATCCACGTTTTGGGCCAAAATAATGTTCGAATGTGTTTGCTTACGGATCTCAATCACGAGACCAAAGTTACTGTGCCTTATAGTGAATTCACTCCTTTCAGAAGTACGAACATTATGTAATATTCTCATTCTCGGAAAAATAACTTTAGGCAGTAGGTACAGTCGCAAAAGTACATACCAGTCATGCATCATGATCGTATGAACGAATGCACGAGGATGTTACTGATATGTAATACATCAACTATGAACCAGACCGTTTGAAACATTATTCTGAAAAATATACGTATTTTGTAGTAAGACTTATGTGCTAAAAGAATCAATACCGAATTAACTCGTTTTCTTATTTTTTTAAATTTGCTAAAAACTACAAAATTGCTCAATATCCAAAATCTTATTTGAATAGCAGATAACTACCTTTTTTGACATAAAGTTCAAAATTTACCTTGTTCTTTGCATTCCAAATGTTCAAATTTTAAAACAATTTTACATTAATTTAATACGATAAATTTACACTAATTCACTCATCCGATCATATTGCATGACTGGAACTTTAATTTCGTAATCTGTTTGATACTTCCGAGCTGAAATAACTGCTCGTTTAATGTCTTGCGTACGTCTCATGAAATTTCTAGATTTGCCATGCGCACGCAACGTCATTTATACATACAATGCATCGTTCACCTCAGTACATTTGAGAATGGAATGGTGCGATGTTCAAACGGATGGCTTGATCTACTTCGAATTAGCATAGACATGGAATATGGATGTAGTCCCCTAGTGTTTCCCCAGAGAACAACCCGCCCGATGGATCTGAACATCTTGAGCTGCAGTGGAGAAGGACCGCTCGTCTGTGTAAGGAGGAAGTGTTTCGCCAGGCCCCGCTCCTTATTCCTTGACCCGTTTCCTCGTTTCACCGGCTGGTTGACCTCATCTTTTATGAGCCTTCCTTATTAGTACAATAACAGCTTTGGTCAAGTTGACGAGATACAATGGCCAAACTTCATTACAGCACTATTGATTGAAAAAATCCCCATCCTGATTTGTTTAATACATGCAATTCCTCAATGTTGTATATCCATACGAGTTTACTATACTTAACAAAGGATCCCTCTTAACCTGTCACCTATACTGTTATGCTGAATGATCCGTCTCTGATATGCTATAAAATTGCAAGTATCTACTTAACCTTCTTTACCAGCCAACTGGACAAGACCCCGAAAACAAGACCTCTTTAGTATAAAATGAATGGATTTAACGAATAGAGAAATAATATATTACTGTTGATGGCTGAACAGATGCCTCGCCATGTTTATTTCATTTTATTTTATTCAACTTTACACAAACAGTTCACAACTTTTCACGAAATTCAGAAATTTTACTTTAATACAATGAAAATAATAAACCTAAAGGTTAATAGAGATATGCTAGAGAGTAAATAGAAGAAAAATACGACTTTATAACATTAATAGAAATTGATCATTTAAACTTAATGAGATACACATCATTTTATTCCGATTAGTTAGGCCAAAAAGATAACCAAGCGCTTCACGATTTGAGTCGTAAGATCAACATTAGTGTAAATTCGGTTTACTATTCCACCCTTGAAGCAGTTGAGGATTGGCTATAACCTGGGCGCACCCCCCTTCCCCCTGTCTGCAATCATTAGTGGACCCTGATTAGTGGCTACAAAAAAAATCATGGGAATGATATTCTATTGCAACCGTTGTCCCATAATTTTTGTTTTTTGAAGTTTATTATCTACTTCTTAGTACCACTAAATCAAACTTATAGGTATCACTAAACCAATAGGTACTTAAAATAACCAGACTCCGCGAGAGAATATCACTAGAAGTGACTTTTTTCGCATGTCATTCGGACATTCACAGGTCTCGGAAAAGGCAAATACCAATCCTTTATTCCGTGTTCGCTATTTTTAGATCTGAACTCAGCTTTAGATCAGACCGATGGAGCGGATGGCTGGTGGGAGAGAGAACGTCAGGTAGGTACCTACTCAAGGGAAGGACTTGCATCACCTCTCAGAAAACCCGTTGCACATAAAACAAGCTGGCTCTTCCCATCTTCAGCTTCTTACTAATGACTCGAGCCCGTCTTTCAAAACCTATCTTCCCCTGAGAACCATATGAGGCTTGGCGAATGACATACGCGACTCGGCCGAGTATTCCAGAAAAAACTATTAACGCCGCTTGCCTTGAGACGGCTTCAAAAGGCTCATGGATCACTTTCTTGGAATACGAAAGCGAACAACGCGCAAATAAAATGATTCAGGTCGTGCTAGTGAGTTCAGTTGGTGGAACATACGCGAATGTTCTATACCTCCCTCGTATAGCATTATAATGTTTTTTGAGTCCAAATTTTTCGGACACACTCAAACTGTCACAGTTACTCGATCTTCCATTTATTCGTTCGAATGGATACATTATTGGTAGGTATGACATTATTCTAACAATTTTTCTCTCTAGGTAATGTGAGCTTCTAGTTGATGCAAGGAAACAGATTTTTGGCTCTTGAATAGATGTTTGCGATTGGGAATCAGCTCAATGTCAATTTATGTACTCTTGAATTTTGAGTACCTACCTAGCATTTTGATACTGTGTCTAGTATCTCGTTACGAGTCTAGCATCCTATATTAGCAAAATGCATTCACAAAAGCTGGAATGGAAAGCAAATATAATGACCAAGAGCTAGGCTGTGAATACTGAACTCATGGAGACAAATGTTTTTATATAGCGAGAAACACTGAATTTCATGATGCATATCCATACACTGACCAGTATGACAAAATTTTTATTTTCAAATTAAGACTCTACCAATAAGACTCACTGGTAATTATTAATAAATAAAAAATAATTATTAATTATCGTGCCAACTATTTATTTATTTTTCATTTGTACTTTGTTTCTTATTTGAACCATTTTCGCATAGTCTACATTTCAAGCTAAAACTCAAAGTTATTTATCAACTGGAGAAAATCACAAAAACATGTAGTTCCAATTCCTCAGTTAAAATCATCTGTTGTATTGGGTACAGTCCAGAAGATATTTGTATCCAAAATTTTTGAAAAGCAGGTTAATTTTGTACGGAAACAGTACAATTTATTTGTACTTAGGATTAAATGGCTGTAGGTTCAATTTCCATAAAATTCGAAAGCATCTCGTTTTTACTAACCCAACCTAATGGGCTAGGGAAAATAAGTTTAGTTGATTCTTTATCGGTCTACTTCACGACCTGGTTCGAAATTAAGTCAGTCATCCCTGTAACTTGTGCACCCCTGTTGTTTATGTTTCCCAGAACGACATGCATAAATTCGAATTCCGTGGTTGGGTTACTGTATACAAGCGCAAAGTCCTACAAAAAACTAAGGAGTGGGTCCACTGACTATCAGTTTCCACAAAAAGTAACATCTGATGAAAAAAAAAAAATTTTTTTTTTAAAGACAATACCGTTGTTTTATTGGATCAAATCGCTCTAAAAGTCTTTTCAATTGGTTCGACTTGTCAATAACTATTGAAATCCATTCCAACCACTTATTTCTGAGGTATTTAGTTCGTCAGACTGGCACCAAAAACTATTAAGCATATTAAGCATGTAATAGCTAAGGAACTACCGAATTTCAAATCGATAGCTCCGAAAGTGTGGCCTGTTGAGCGGAACACACGCTTAAAGAGAGAGACAGAATAAATAAAGTTCGCATTAGAAATTCATTATAGAAGGTGCGGAAGAAATAAGAATTGGTGGTACTGTAGTTTTTAGTGACTTAATCTAAACCTCCTTGATGAAATTCACTTCGGTTACAGTACATTTTACGCCATTTTATGCCACCATACATCCCCCCCATCACCACCTATCATTTCATTCATCAAACACTAAAGGGCTCTGGAAGCACATCTTTCAAAACCTCAAGCTGCATAGTTTTAATACTAAAATCGTTGAATGAATGCGAGTATCTTCAATGACTGTTGGGACAACACTGAGAAGTATCGCATCATTTGTACTTTTACGAATGAAACAGCAGTCAGAGTCTCTTCAAGTCGTAATGCATTTTGCAATGGACCGGACGTTGCCGCAACGGCGGGAGGAGCTTGCCCTCGTAGAGGCGAAACAACTGGCGATTTCCAAACGCCTTCGCGAAGCGGAATATTGCAAAGAGCTGCTCGCGGTCATTCACCGCACGTTTGAGAACCCGTTTTATGACTAACAGCGAAATCTGCGTCAGCAAATCGCTGTCTGCAAAAAAGCTCTCAGCTGAAAACTAATTTATCACGTAAAATCTGTTCTGGTAATAGTGAGTTACAAGCAGACAACGAGAACTAAGTGATCGCTTATTGTTTTCTTGATGTTTTGAGAGAGACAGACGAAGAAAGTTGTCACGTTAGCAAACAAAACTAGAGTTATATTTCCGCAGCGGAGTTTCTCCTAAAAGACTCGGAAGATATTCCATTGTCAACAGTGAAACATATTATTTACGCATTTGGGAGTCAAATTGATGAAAAATAGATGAACTATACTTAAACAAATTTGATGTGAAAATTCATATCCATACAACCTTACATTATGGATAAATTCGAAGATTATTCACCTTTAATTTGTTATAATTTTCTGAAACTTGAGCACTTTGAATGCACAAAATTATTACCGATAAAATTTATTGCAAACAACGTTTTTTATATCATATTATAGTTGAGAAACAACTAACTTTCAACAATTATATCGGGTTTTTCACATTTCGATGAAATTTGGTCTAATTTTCGGCACAATTTTGCGCAAACGCTGTACTTTATAGATGATCAACTTTTTTCTGTAAATAATCAGCTATACATTATTAATTTCAATGTGCTCCAGACAAGATGACTCATGAACTTATATATTTATTATTATTTTCAATTATTCATTTAATTTTATTTTTATTCATATATATATTTATATACTTTTTTTTGTCGGCTAAGGAACTGAATATTATCTCGATTCTGAGGGGACAACGTTTGGAAAACTTCACAGAATTTGACTTTTTTCCATTTGTCGTTTCGCTCTTAATACAGACTACTTTAGAAAAACAATGGATGAGATAAACTTTGTCTGAACCTCAGCTTTTCAATGTTATTGTCGATTTTACTTACTTTTAGATTGCTAATTAGGAGAGAAAAGTATGCTTTAATTTCGAAAACATGGGTTTTTCGATGAAATTGAAGGTTTTTGTGAACAATGACCCTCCATGAAAATACAAGTTTAGGGCCTATTTTTACGTATTTTTTCTCGCTGAATCGAATGATAACAATTGTTAATTTCCACAACTTCATTATGATTGAGTTTTACACTTTAACCGAGTTTTACAGTTTAATTGAGTTTTACATCATTGAGTTTTTCATTATTGAGTTTTACACTTTAACTAACTAGCTCTACCCTTAAAAACACATAAAATTGAGCATAACAAAAAAAAAAAAAAAAACAACAAATTCGTTAATTAAACTATAAAACTCGGTTATAACTAAGTTTGGGAGATTTGAAGAATAGTCTGTACTAAGGGAAAAACGACGAATAGAAAAAAAGTCAAATTCGGAGAAGTTTTCAAAATTCGCTTTCCACCCTCTTTTTTTTAGCAAATTTTCGTAGGAAATAAAGCTATTGCAATGGCTCCAAAACTTTTAAAAATCAAACTTTTCGGAAATTTCTTTATTGAAATTCGTTTTGAGACATTTTGAAACGAACCCTAGAGTTTAACCATTTTCATATATATATATATGTCATCCCAGACGATAAATCTCCTTAGGATTGAGATGAAACATCCGTTGTTGCCCCAAAAAATCAAGCTTTCCAAACGAAAGGATGAGTTCGTTGACCAGCACTTTTTGAGCACACTAAATTGGTCAAAATTCAAAAAATATGTTTATAAAATCATTTAAAATGTCTGAAAACGTTTGAAAATCCTTACATTTATATTTTTATCAGAATTTTAATCGAAAGAAGTTAATCGACGATGACTTAAAACATTGAAAAATTTATTCACAAAATCATAGTGAACAATTTAGGTACTTAAATTCCATTAATATTTGCTGAAACATCGATTAAAAAACATAAAAATTTCTAAATATCCAAAATTTATTTTGAATCGTACAATATGATTTTGAACGGGTTTATTTGCCATAAAATTGGTGGTAAACAATTTCTTTGTACTCGAATTGCTCAAATTTCAAATAGTTCAACATAACATAATAATTTAGGAAAATTCGTTCATACGATCATGCTGCATGACAGGAGCTTTTTTACGTATAAAAATGGCTCAAAATATTTATTAGTTTGGAATAAGGTAGATAGGAAATTTAATGCTCTTTTGAACGATGTAATAATTTTCGAGTTTAAAGTGACTCTAAAAGTAGGTAGTGATGGCCATTTAATGTCATAAAGTACAAAGTACGAAAAAAATCTTAAAAATAAAATTACTCGAAATCTAAGCGTTTAATAAATAATCGCTGGGAGGAACTCGATCAGGAATGAGCTTTAGAATCAACCCTTAGAGTTTGATGAACACAAGTCGCGACACCCCGTATATTACCACCGACATATTTGAAATATATTATAACCTCTAATAAAGTAACTGAGCAGGTTATTCCTGTTTTGTTCTAGCCAACATTCAAGCGAGCTTTGATCATAAATTCAACACCAAACCTCGTACGACTAATTTACATCAAACAGCATACCATAGCAATCATATCCGATTTTAATAGTCATCATTAATTATTTCGGGACGAGTTTTGAAACATTTTGCAATTATTGAGTACAGAAAACCATACTAGTAGATTGAGTGGCGACCAGCATCTTGAAGCTATGTAGATGATGAAATTACGTTTCAGGGTACCAAAAACCGAACCTGAGTATGTGTGTGTGTGTGTGTGTCAATTTTGACGAGATCTGTTTACTAGAAGTCAATATGAAGAAACGATTCTTCTGAGTCCAGGTGTGACGCCATGCACTGACGCCATGCATTAGTGTTCTCTTATCAATGTATGACGTTGAGTTTCAATTACTTGCAGCTTTTTTGCCTATTCTTAGGTATGATGCCATTGCACTTGATAACCTGGTCATCATTTGAGAGACGGTCCGGATTTAACGTTACCGCACCATGTAGCAAGTGGAATTCCGTCAGGCTCCTATCCGGACCATGCAATTTTCTAGTTTCGAACAATAAGGAGCCAAGGCTGAAAGGCCTCAATTGAATGATTAAGAACATCAAAGCACTCTTTGTAGAAGTGATTTCCGTCAACGGAGATGGCACCAATCCTCGGGTCACGACGCGGCGCGGCGAAGGCAGTCATTGCAAAGATGGCTAGTGGTTTTTTGTCATGACCTCAACTACTTATGAATTGTTACAACTGCGTTGACAGCTCAAACTTTCTGCACAAAAGCCTAAGGAAAACTTGAGAGAGGTTTTGATGTGATAGATAACAAGGAGACTCGTGTCATGCTAAAACGCGTAATAAAAATCCAGATAAAATGTTGTTTCAACTTGAGATTGTCATGGTTTTTTCCTATCTCCAAAAACGTTTGTCTCAATTTGGAAAATCATGAAATAATGACGTATGGTTCAAAACCCCAAAACACAATAGAACATTTCACTATTTTAGGTAATGAGAAAGGAAGTGGTGGACTTAATACCTATCATAGTACCCCACTCCCCCTATCCCCCACCAATCGTCTTTGTAATTAGACAATTTAGAGTATTTTATGAAAAAATCCAAATAACTTATTAGGTATACAAAATGATAACTAGTTTTATGACCATAATACCAAACTTTACTTGAGTCACGGTGGATTCCATGCTATACCTTTAATGATAATTCAAAGAGTCATTCTGTATTCTGAATACAATATGGCTAATTGCATAATCCATGCCACTGTAGTGAGAAAGAATGACTGGCAACATGGATACAATTCAATTATTTTGCCCCAAGACAGGTAAGCATTAATGCCGACTATTCAAAAATTAGTTTTTCGTATTCAAGGAAGAAATTTCGAGTTTTGCGGAACCAATTGTTAACGAAGTTTTACAATCTATAATTATCCTGTGAACTAAAATGGTTTCTCGTAGATCTGTAAAAAGTTCCAAACTAATGCCTGGGAACATGATAAAAAACAAAACAGCCGTGTAATAACAAGGAGTGAGGCCGAAAATCCGGTGAAGGGGCTAAATATTCATTATCTCGTCAGTGAACTCGCGCAGTCGTATTTTATAGAACAATAAATGGAATTGTTCAGTCTGTTTAGAGCTAATTCCCTTGGAAGGAGCGAACGTTAAGGAGATTCCCTAATTTATTCAAGACTCCTACTCGACACCACCCGCTTCTCTACTACTCCACTACCGCACCCTTTCTTCATAAGCACCCCCAAGAGGTTTTACTAATAAGCACCCACTTCACCAGACCATCTTCTCTTCCATGAGAAAACAAGGAGCGATCGGATTGGAAGAGACCGGATTTACTGACTAGTTTATCAAAACTGGTTGATCGTAATGGATATCAGAGGGCCACACGACTAGGAAGTACCTACACCTAACAGGCGTTTATCCATACCTAATGTGCCAAATATTATTGTATATTCAGACCTAGAAACGGATATTGAATAGCAAAGGTTGGAAATCAATATTGGAAGCCCGTCATTCACACACACACACACACACACACACGCGCACGCACACACACACACACACACACACACACACACACACACACACACACACACACACACACACACACACACACACACACACACACACACACACACACACACACACACACACACACACACACACACACACACACACACACACACACACACACACACACACACACACACACACACACACACACACACACACACACACACACTATATATATATATATATATATATATATATATATATATATATATATATATATATATATGTATATATATGGCATGAATACCTTCTAAACAATGCACCAACTGTGCCAAAATGTCAAAACAGTAGGTACCTGTAGTAATGAATATATTATTGTTAACAATTAAAATTATGACATTGATGAAACTATACATTATGTATGGGGAAGTTGATACCTACACGTACGTTTTTTCTTTCCTTCAATTGGCATTATCCAAGGCAATAGCCACCAAGACCTTTACTTCGTAAACATTACATGGTCATGACAAAAGTCAATACAATTGAACAACATTAAATTTTCACTTGAATGTCATTAATAGATGCGCACATAGCTTTGTATATTGGTTGTAAAATTTCGCATGAATAACTGATAATGAACGGAATTCTCCATGTTTATGTTGCTTGTCTGTGTCTAACAATTTACCTCTAGTGGCTGTGAAGGTTGGGCATATCATAAGTATGTGCTCCAGCGAGAAGCGGTATAACGTTTCTTGTTATTCGTTAAGTAACGGTAACACAACCATAAATGTTTATTAGATGAATTATTTGGTTCTATTGTTGATTGGTTAATTGGAGTACTCGGGGGAAGATACGTAGAGACGGCGCGTCGTATATCTTGACCTGTTGAGCCACAGACACAGGTAGTTCACCTGACAAGGTCAGATCCATTGTTACCCATCAATTCCCAGAGGCCTGACGACAGGGGCGGGCGAATAGGACGGGAAAGTGGTCATGGCGCTTTATTCACTGTTCCACCTCTTTTCCCGATCTCTTACTTCTCTTCGTACCCTTCAATTGGTTTTCCAGGTGATCGGTGATTGATAACTATTGATGAATGTTTATAAAATATGTTTACCTTTTAAAATATATTTGGTAGGTAAGGATGCAATTCACTAGTAAAGCAAACACAATGTGCAAAGGAACTCTGGATGTTTGGTGTTATCACTCTAATATTTTGAACTGAATTCGTGCATTGGTAAGGAGTTCGTGTATCAAGTATAAACTATCTTGTGCAAGGCACCTCGATATCTTTCCGACACGTATTTTTATTTCATCCGTGCTGTTGTTGTTTTTCCGTTTGAAACCATGATATTAGCAGTTTCTAACGTTGTTCCCAAGGCCCTAACAGTACAATGAATGGAAAGGCGGGGAAGGTCGAATACTATGCATATTTACGTTCAGAGTACGACTCATGTAAGTTTTATCGAAATTGTTCAGTCTGGGGAAAAGTGTGAGTAAAGGATCCCACCCCGCAACTATAATCCAGGGGGCTTTGAAAGCTCTTCACCAACCTGACAGACTGAGTGACAGGCAGACACATAGCCATAGGGTATTCTCCTTTCTCTAAATGTACGATTCATTTTGTGTTGAAACCCATGTTTCGGATTCCAGATAATTCAATTTTGCTTATTATACTTACATGACTCTTTATAGCTCGTTGAGATCATTTTTATTAAAATTCGTATCTATTTGTGTTGAAAATTGAGGTTTATTTACTCACGCTAAGTGTGTTGAGGATTCTGTAATTGGAAAGTACTTACTGAAGAGCAACTAAAACGAATTAAAGTTTAACTATCACATAAAAAATAAGCTCGCTTTTTCAAGAGTAAAAAAAGTTATTAGTTGTTATAATTAATTGTCCCTACCTCTAACCAATCATTAGGAAGGTTCAACCCATGAAAACGAAACCGAGCTATACGAGTGAAGCAATGAATAAGTGGAAAATGGTTCATTGAAATGTGAATATGTGTATAGTACCTATACCGAAGGGACGTGTGCGCAGTTGGGAACGGCACTGAACCCTTCCTCTTCTTCATCCAGGAAGGTATTCCTGGGAACAAATATTCCTATCGTCCGTAAAGGAACAAGAAAAGTGTCCATATGCAATCTGTCAGTTCGCCAGCGTCTACTGTATGACTGAAATGACAATTTTACGAACAAATAACAAACATCAGGGTATTGGGGAACTGCAAACAGAAACTTGGAGGTAGACCCAATATATTGTGTTTCAACCGTGGATGAACATAAATATACCTTATTATGGTAAATTTAAAAAAAAAGAAAAAAAGTCTGCCAAAATGAGTGTGGCACATGGCTTCCTCGTTTACGTATCATGAATGTATAGATCATTAAAAAGTTTTAAGTGATCATGAAAAATTACATAGCGGAAAAGAGTAAATCAAGAAGTTGCATGAAACGTTATAAATCGTCAATAAAGAAGCGAAAAAAATATACTCAATGTAATTTACGTTTGCGCATGCGCAGATTGAACTGATGAGTTGAGAACAATGAAATAGGTACGGGACCACCTACAACCTGACTCGCTCATTTTCTGACAACTTCATCAAAATCGGATGAAAACTGTGAAAATTAAGGTCGTTACAAGTATTTCACATTGGCGCATGTGCAGTAACTATTAATTGACAATCATGCTGAAATTGATATGGGGTAATCAAATCGTCTTCAACCAATTATCATCCAAATTTAAGCGAAATCGAACGACTGGGGTGTGGAAAAATGGAGTGGAGAATTTACACCTTAGCCAGCTCACCCCCTGAAAATGCCATCCAAATCGGATGAAAACTGTGGAAAATAAGCTTGTTGCAAGGATTTAATATTGGCGTATGCACAGTTGCTATATTAATGATACAATCCTGTTAAAATTGATATGGAATGATAGAACTTTCATCAAAATTTGAGCGAGATTGGACGGTTAGGGCATGAGAAAGTAATGCTTGGTAGGATTTACGTTTGCGCATGCGCAGAGTGAAGCAGTTAGGATCAATTCAAATGATAGGACTCTGTCCACATCCTAGTCCGCACATTCCCGAAGACAACTGTGGAAATAAGCCTGTTACTAGGATTTGCGGACACATGACAAACACACACACAAACACACACAGAGAGAGAGAGAGAGAGAGAGAGAGAGAGAGAGAGAGAGAGAGAGAGAGAGAGAGAGAGAGAGAGAGAGAGAGAGATTCATGCAAATATTCATGTAAATCTTTCCCTTGTAATATACGGTGGGAACCCTACTTATTTGAGAGCTCTGTCAGTTTCTGGGGCTGTGTGGATTGAGCTCCTGTTAGCCCCTTATGAATTCCATTCCTGCTTGATCAACGATAGCTCTTGCACATGCGCAAACGTAAAATCCTTGGAACAATAATAACATCTACAGCTGAATAAGAATATCATGTTCAAACCATTCAAAAATGTCAAAGTATTCTGAAATGCAATTTAGCGACAGTCTCAAAAGTAGGCGCCTTCAAAAATCGGTGTTGAGAGAGAGTCCACGTATGTGAATTGAATTGATAAATTTTATATCTTTAAAAAGAAACGAAAGGCAATTTTAATCAGATATGATCCCAACAGTCGATTCGAAGTGTTAATGTTGTATACTACTCGTATCAGGCCACATATTAAAACTGACGATTCCCTAAGTGTTTAAATTCATAAAGACGCGAAATATTCAACCCTACTATAACACCTGCTGTTTTGAATTGGTAATATAATAATTCAACACTTGGTACTATAATAGAATTTGGTTAAGTTATGATCAATTATGTTTTTGAAATAATTGAAAAAAGTTCTTTACATGAAGACCAGTCGTGTCTACTCGACGATTAGCAAAGGATTCAACGAGGAGATTGTTTTTCATTTGCTGGACGCTGACTAAGAGAATACGGTGTAAGAAATGTGCTTAAACAGTCAGCTTTCGAAACCAATGTTTAGTTTACAACCTCCACCGTTCCTGTTTATGGTTCCAAAACAGTAGAGGAATACGAGAACTTGCCTTTGTGAACCTAACATCGTGGCAATTTTCAAATATATTAATGGGGGTAGACAGCTAAAGTTCATTAATCCCTTAACACATACACTAACAAAAAAATGAAAAACTATTATAAAAAATAATAAAAATAATAATAATAAAAATAAAACACATTCAATTGTTCTGTAACTTGTTATTATGAGACTTTGACTTTGAAAGAAGCTTTATAAACTGTTAGGAGAACACCAAGTTTTTTCTTCTAACTAAAATGTCTAACTAAAACTAACTAAAATGTCTTCTAACAAAAATGTATAACTAAAACTGTCCTTAGCCAGTTAAATCTGCCATTGTTGGATGAAATATTACCATATCAGTTAGATTGATTGGATTAATCCATGAAAATCCATTTTTGTTTTTTAGGTAAATAAAACCAGTACTTTTACTTAGCGAGCAAACTGTATTACCTAATTAAATTATCCCAAAAGAATAAAAACGATTCCTAGGTTTTTGTGAATTTTCGAAGAAAATGAAGCTACCTATAGCAATGGCTCCAAAAATGTTAGAATCAAAATGTTCCTCAGTTTCCCTCATTGAAATCCGTTTTCAGAGATTTTGAAACAAATCCTTGAGTTTCACGCTTTTCATATATATATATAGCAAAAAATCCAAAATCTTATTTGAATCGCAGCGTATTATTTATGAGTCTTATTTTTTTGCCATAAAATTGAAACTTAACAATTACCTTTTACTCCAAGTCCTCAATTTTCAAAACAATGTAACATAATGCTGTACCTACAATAATCTACGAAAATTTGCTCAAACGATCATGCTACTTCACTGGAAATTTTTATTTATTATTAATTTATTCGTTATAACATACGTTTTTCTGCAAACTTGCGCACACTATTGACACAAATGTGTAGTAATATTGGAGGATCTCTGTTGAAAGGATTGCGAGAACCCGGGAGATACATGGGAGACGAAATTCATTCAAAACTACTAAAAACTCAGGATACATGAAAAGTAGAATACTTTGAGAACCGTACCCAGATCCTGGTGAAGTTACGCAATTCTTTTTAGCATAAACAAACCTTAGTACATTTCATTCTTTGACTGGAGTCAAGGCTCATTTCTGGTTACCTGGGAATGGTTCAGACCTCTCGCTGAGAACGGATAAGTTAGTCGTGAGAGACGTAGAGGAATCCTGTAATTTTACGTTCTTAGTTTTACGCTTGTAGCTCCTCGGGCTCGTTTAATGACTCCGACCTTCGGATTTCGGTCGTTTTTGCCGTTCCTACAGCCTCGCTCATTGTCGGCACGGAATATTCGCTTCCCGGCGAAATAGTATCGTGGGGAAAATCTGATGCAACGGTTTTTAATAGCGATCAACTACTGCTATCAACCTCCCGCGATGCAACTGAATGAGTTAACTATAGTGTTTTGACGTGGTGTCCCGTGCAGAAGGTAATAGGCTCTACACTTTTCATCGTATATTCACTTGACGCTCAAAAGTATGCGTCACCAGACATCCTCCTAACCATATCCTCTTTCGAATATCAGTCAGAGGTTTCGGTATACCTGTGGAACTGCTGGACAGCCTCAGGGCATTTTGACTAGCTTATGCGTTTCTTTCTGTTGTTAAATATCAAGATTATCATTGGTTTATGTTTAGATTTGTCTGAAATTGTATTAGTATTACCTTCACGTATTTTTCCAATTTGAGGTAGCGGGAATCTTCATGGAAGGGGGGGGGGGGGGTAAATCTAAGTTTCATTGTAATATTCCTACAATAGTACGATCTTGATTGTGTGAATATGTTTAGACTTTTTCACTTGTGTACAGATGAGGAGGGAAAATTCCAGGAAACTAACAATAATGAACATATTAAAAGGTGATATTGGGGTATGTTTAGGATCTTATGACGTGCGGATAGAATTTTTTCCCAATTTTCAAAATGGGAAGATCATGCCTGGTTTACCATTAAGTACTACGATAAGGAATAAAATATACTGATTAATGTGTTCCATTGAATTCATTTCATCAAAACTAATTCTAAACGTTCTTATTGGAGTTCAATGTCTATATTTCCCCACCCTAATTGAAGCCAAACGGGCCGAAGGTGGCTTGCCATTCCTAAACTATTCAGTGAGCTTATCGAACGGGCAAATGTGTGAAAAGCATAAAATGCGCTTCACATTGCTGCCACATTACGCTTGTTAAGTCACATTAAAGATCAGGGGAACATGGAACAGACAAATCCATGTTGGGAGAATCCTTAGCATGGATCTTAAGTGACTTACTATTGGCATGTATTTTGAAACCGAATTTGATCCGCTTACGCAATTACTCCACCTTACCCTTCTCAAATTCAAAAGTGAGGAAAAATAACTGCAGTGACGTAATGTTTAGAAAAATTCCAAAAATCAAGTTTTTAGTGGTTTGTCAAATGTAATACATAATTGTGGGATATATAGATCTACAATGGAGTCTCTTTTTAAGTAAATTTTTAAGTGTTACAATCTTTCTACCACTGCTACAAAACAAAATATTACAACTGTGAGTTTTTATCTCTTACCAAGACATATATATACCTATATATATATATATATATATATATATATATATATATGTGTGTGTGTGTGTGTGTGTGTGTGTGTGTGTGTGTGTGTGTGTGTGTGTGTGTGTGTGTGTTGGTAGAAAAAGAGCAAGAGAGTGAATAGAAAGAGAAAGCGTATACTCACTAAGTTCGTCAGCCAACGTCATCAGGTTCTGAACATGATTTAGGAATAAAGGTTAGATTAAGACACATACTACATTGTGTTATCTCGTTTATATGTCCATCTATCTGTAGAGCTGGATTGTTATTATGCCGTGGGCATACGATGTCCAAAACATTCGAACAAGAGTGCAAATGTAGTAGTGCAACGTACTGTAGAAATTGGAGTGTTCGCACGAGTGTGCACTCTGGGCGCGGCCGGCTGCGTTGGTGAACCTGACATTGAATTCGAATTGATGGCTTGGGAGAGCGGCGAGCCGTGAAATCGTCCGACGGCGCAGCTTTGTGGATCGCAGCAGGTAAAAGTGAGCTAGGAAGTGAAATGTTTGGGCTGTCTACCGGACTGTAACCTTGAGAGCTTGCGTCTCGTTATTTCCTAGTTAGCACTGATTTTTTTCAACAATGCTCTGTTTTCTCAATAATTTCCAAACTTTTGCCCAATTAGTCAGCTATTCGCATTTCTGTAAACGTTGTGGTTCAGTCAGGATCACCGTGCTGTCTGTTGTTAGGGGGAACTTTAGGGGTCATCGCATGGAAAATGTTTATTTCGATAAATGCCTGGATCTAAACTAAAAACAACTTCGCTAACCGGAAAAACAGAATCTGTTTACATCTGATTTCTGCACGTCTAACTCGTGATAAGGTGTCTAATTGGAAAAATTACAGTTTCTTTGTTATGTTTCTATACTCAATACTGATTACAGGAAAAAATAGATAAATAAAACATCAAAGTATATATATATGTATGTATATATATATATATATATATATATATATATATATATATATATATATATATATATATAAAAGAAAATAAATTACATAAACTCACAGGGTGTTTTTGTCGACGTTTCGCGTGATTGCGTTATCAAAGATTGTTGGTTGGAATGGTGTGTCCACGGATTGTTGCTGTTCAGCTTCTTTTCTGTGGCTCCGGTCTGGTTGATTGGCGGAGCATGATCAACCGTTCGTCTGGTTGTTGAGTACCCAGTGGGTAACACTATTGGGGATGAAGGACTGGTGGGGGGGGGGGGGGGGGGAAAAAAAAAAAAAAAAAAAAAAAAAAAAAAATTCAATCGCTTCAAAGTTGTGGGAAACAAACTCATCTTGAACCAATCAAGTACATTATATGAAACATTCTGATCATCAATACAAGCGCTATCAGTAAGGCATGATAAACATTTCCAAATGCACACCATCATGTAAATGAGAGAGAGAGAGAGAGAGAGAGAGAGAGAGAGAGAGAGAGAGAGAGAGAGAGAGAGAGAGAGAGAGAGAGAGAGAGAGAGAGAGAGAGAGAGAGAGAGAGAGAGAGAGAGAGAGAGAGAGAGAGAGAGAGAGACAGCCGGAATTTATTTATAAATCTGTACAAATATTAATCTGTGAGGCCCACTCTTCCTATTGCCACAGGTTCATTTTAAATACGTATGTAACTAGACTAAGACGTTAGGAGTTGAGCTATTCGTATTCACAGTAGGTATATCTAACAAGTGCAGTCCACTCTGAACAATTGTATTCAATCGATTAGTATGCCGATCCCGTGGATTCGTTCTCAGTTTTCAACAGGCTCATAACAATGAATCGTACCTCTCACCCACAGTGTGATGGTTGAATATGTTATCGAGGTGTCACCACCTCATCGGTCCAATCACTCTGTGACTCGTGTCCCATAAAAATTAGCAGCTTCGATTCTGCAATTGCACCAATACATCAACAAGTTGTTGAGGATTGCCAAATATTTTATGTCCCATACACTCTCAAACTATTGTTTTAGTCATCGATGAACTAATTTCGTATTCAGACGTATTTGTGAATAATGATTGAGACACATCCACAACTTCAGGCGACAGCTGGCAATAGACGTACATTGTGACACCCCGTCTCCCTTTGCCCGTCCTTAATTACTAAACTTGATGAATTAATTTCTTATGACTTCCATTTTAGCATATTAACGCATTACTTTAAGCGACATGAATTTTGTAAGATGTTAATAGAATACCTTCTTATAAGTTGGGTACGTACGAAGGCAACATTGGTCTCATATAAGCATTTACAGCCTTCAGTAAATTAACAAAAAATCAAACGGATAGGAAATGAGTATTCACTTGTATGAGTTTGAATTGTATTTGTTGAAAATAAAGCTATTGCAATGGATCCAAAAATTTTAAAATCAAAATTTTCAAAAAATTTATTCATTGAAATCCGTTTTGAGACATTCTGAAACAAATCCTAGAGTTTAACACTATTTCATATATATATATATATATATATATATATATATATATATATATATATATATATATATATATATATATATATATATATATATGTCATTCTAGACAATCACTCTCCTTAAGATTCAGATAAAAATTCAACATTTGCGCCTAAAAATCAAGCTTTCCACATGAAAGGGTGAGTTCGTGGACCAGCACTTTTTGAGCACATTAAATTGGTCTAATTTTAAAGAATGTGCTAAAAAAAAATCACTAAATATGGCTAAAACGGCTAAAAATGGTTAATTTTATAATTTTAAACAGAATTTTGGTCGAAAGATCTTTATAAGCAATGAGCTAAAACATTAATATACCTATATATACTTGAAAAAATGTACTTAAATTGCAATAATATTTGTTGAAAAATCGATAAAAACTATTATTAAAACATTTAAAAAATCCAGATACTTTTATGACTTGCAGAATATTAATTATAACTTGTTTTTTCCCCTAAAATTGTTGGTTAACAATATCTTTGCTCTCAAAGTGCTTAAATGTCAAAACAATGTAACATATTCTTATGATACAAAATTTACGAAAATTCGATCATACGATATGACCGTATGACGATATCATTCGAGTCATGACTGGAACTTTCTTTAAATAAAACTAGATTCCATCCTTGGGACAATATCATTAACCGCGGACTGTTTCAAGTTTATATATATATATATATATATATATACTCGGCCCTTCGGGCCTCGCCGGATCTTTTCTCTTTTCTACTGTGTAGAAAACGAGGATAATTTGCTATGCAATTCTTATTGTATTTTGTAAAAAAATTTTCAAGCCTGGCTGGGATTCGAACCCACGACCTCGCGCTTCGCGGTCCCGGACGTTACAAAAAAAATTGTTGGGGGTCGGCCTAAGAATTGCATAGCAATTAATATAAATATCGCTTCCACATCTTGTCGAAAATTGGGAACTCAGAAACAAATTATACCTACCCATTTATTGTGTCATATTCTCAGGAACTAGGTAATCTATCAAATTCCAATGCTATAAAAAGAGGATTAGTCAATCAGGAAGCAGCAGCAGATGGATTTTAGAGATTCTCTCCAGAAGACTTGTGGACGTGAAATAAAATCTGTCGATTACAGCTTGATCTAAACCGAAAAATACGAGAACATTTCGGGATCGTAAAAGATTAATTAGGGTCCGAGCTTATCCCATAGCTATTTTACGTATAGATTCGATGGCAATATAAATGAATTCTCAATATTTCATTATTTCAGAGAGGTAGATATTCTAACCGCTAATATAGATTCTCGTTTGTTCGAATAAGGTATGTCGATTGTGTGAATATTATTATTAGACACATACCGTATCAGGTTGTGACTTTTCATGAAAACGTTGATCGAAGTTGGATCATCAAAGCATGTATGAGAACCTCGAGGATTTTAGGCGATCTTTCCTTAAACGGCGGCCACTAACTTATTTCGCCTTGAAGGATAATTTCGCTCGAGCCCCGCGATGTTGTAAATGAGATTCAGCTGAAGGATTATTATACCTCATAAAACCTTTCCGACTAGGTTTAGAATTCAAATACCTATAAAAACGTTGATAGGCTGGCCTTAAAAGCGTAAAAATGACAGTAAATCACACCGTAAATGGTATTATACAATTTCGGCTTTCCTTGAGATCGAGCTGCATATTAAGTGATTTCATAAATTCATGTCTTGCATCAATTGGGATATATAGAACTGTAGTTAAAGACTCTTCGACTCTCCTAAGATGGGTGAAACGAATACGAGGTTCCATACGAAATTTCCAAGGTTTGTTGCATAACTAGACTAAAATTGGTATTAAACAGGAAGGAATCTAAAAAAATTGGTTGAGAATTGTAGCCTGGGCAGCGTCGACAAAATTTATCAGCCACACACACACACAGCTACAGTTTTCCTTTCGTGAATTCGGTGTTAGAATAGTCTGAAACGGATTTGTATTCGGTTATTTATTCTTATTTTTTCCTCATGCTTGGGTAGTCCCACATCCCCTTAGATCAATTTCAGTAGGCATCCTTTTTTTACGAAGCCTTGCCTACAAGTCATAGCTTTAGAGGGACGTCCTAAAGGAATATTAATTATATTCTTAGATAAGATTCGTGATGGGGGGTAGTGTTATTTATTTTGGCATTAGATTTTCCATTGTACATATCATGTTTTCTACAGTTATCATCGTAAATGTTTTGATAAGAACAGAAGAAGGATTCGCATCATACAGCTGAAATTTTTGGAATTTGATAGTATACTGGTAGAACATGTGATGGATATGTTCTCCCTTCTCATTTTTTGCCACTACCGTCTCCATGATTATACATGAAAACGATTTTGAAATCAAATATTAACTGGACTAACAACATACAAATATACTCTGACCAGAAATCGATAATATGAGAAGCCATCCGGTAGACCTGATCTTACTTTTCATTAGCGTAAGGTTACAACGTATCACCTTTTTTCGTCCTTCACCCTCATCACTCTCATGGATTTTACTATTGGCCTTGGTCTGTATCATAGAATGATAGCCTCCAAGGATTGGAATTGACGTTTTATGGGGAGAGTATAGATCAATTAGACTTTCTTCTGTGACGACACCACCTGAGAATGCTTGCTTCGTCCACCGACGGCAGCATGACACATGCTCGTTTAACGACAATCGTTTTAACTGAAAATTATCGGGTGACCGAGAAATGATGGAGAACGTAAATACTTGGTAATACTACAGTGGATTCGTACTTGCCTGTTCACTTATGCAGCAATGATAAGCCTCATTGTCTGAGTACGTGATTACATTAAACTGAATTTGATCCTACGTGACCACTCCAAATTTATTCTTGTGGCTCATTCCAAGAGAACTACATACTAGTAAGCTAAAAGACACAAATAAATCTTCTAAAAATTAGTGCTTCTTGATTTAAGTTTTAAATCATTTTACCTAAGCTGAAAGTGGTGCAATTGAAACACATTTCAACTTTTAAGGACGAAATGTTTTCTTACTGAATTAACTACAGTTCCAATTGATTCTTCAATTGCAAAGTTCCCATCTGTATACATTATGTATATATATATATATATATTCTTCACTAGAGCTGACGACGCTGACACAGCGAAATATTCTCTCAATTTTGTAAGTTTATTTAAGTGTTTCCTATCTTTTCCAACCTTCTGTAACAACTCAAATTAATATTACACGCGAGTGTTTTCATCTTTCATCAAAACTATATATATATATATATATATATATATATATATATATATATATATATATATATATATATATATAGTCCCCATCTAATATTCCTTTGTCTCATTGCTGAATGAAAAATGTTCCATCTTTACAGTTGAACACTGTAAGGATGACCTATGGGGCAGGCAGGTTCCGTTACCCACTTCCTCTTTCTTTGTCATGCTTTTCTAATATTCTTTATTTCTATAACTTTTTTCATTCAACACTATTTTTAAAATTTTGGACGCCATACCAAAAGCTTCATTTTCTCCAAAAAATCGCCAACCAAACGTGAGTTAGGTAATAATTCTTTATATTAATTTGAATATACCCAGCGTCTGCGTTTACCCCAATTACTATTACGCTGCGGATAAAAGTAATGAAGTTGGGAGGAAACGCTAGGTATTAGCTTTGTAGAAAGGACATTTCATAGAATGAACCGAGCTTCTTGATAACAAGCAAACAAAAATTAATTAATTGATGCTTACCCGCAGTAATATTAGAACTTCCGAGAAACTGAGGGAAAGAGAAAAAAATCTTCAACAAATTAGAGTTGTGCTATCGTTTAGAAAACCAATCAGTGGAATTCAAGGGGTAACCTCAGCACAATACAACCTCCCAGCATATTGAACCCGTTTTGATTGTTCGAACGCAGTTGGCACCACAAAGTTATTTGTAATACTTGTGCAAACTAAATACGTTTCTATCCACTAAATAAATATTATTATGGCATTAAAGAACATTATAATATTAGTTATCATCACAAATGAAGGATACAGTGCGTAATTTACCTTATAATTCTTACCCGTATTCAGTTAAAAAAAAAGAAGAAAAACGTCTTGCTGTATTAATGAAGTTTAATCTGCTGGGAGATTCATTTATTTGTCCATTTATATATTAATTATTGTTCAATATTTAATCAGCCCTTTTTTCAGTTAAAAAAAAACTTAGCTCGGAAAGAATAAAAATGATTTCGGGCTGATTCAAGGGAGTATTTTAAAGCAATTCCTACTTATTCATCTTATTCAGTTCATATTCCAAAAACAATACTAAAAAAGAATTTTTTTTTTAAATAAAAAATAAAAAAGTAAACGACGAATGGAATAATGACTAATGAGAAAAATGTTACTCAATGCCAACCGAACCAATCACATTCCACTCACAAACACTCCTGGACAAATCCTTAGGTCATCCCACCAAGCTTTGTGGACCTGGACCCAGATGATGAAAAAACGTGGGAATAACAAACACAACATTACACACTCCCTCATCAGAATTTATTAACTGCTAAGGTTATCATTAGGAAAATAGCCTAACCCTCACAAAACATCAACCGATCAATGATTCCTCAACAAATTAAAGCATTACTCAGTAAGCTTAGGTAAGCCCATAGTTGGCCCCCTATATAGCATAGATGATAAATGCCATGGGATTGAAGATACGGTGTGCGCATGTGCAAACCTCAAATATTGCCATACCTTTATTATAACCAATTTTCTGTTTAGATTCAGTTCCGTATACATGAGCTCCAGAACAGAAAAGCAATTCAGGAGGATTACATGGGTATTGTTCTTTTGACCAGAGTAGGGACATAGGAAGAATCGAAGGGGGAAAAAGTGATTGAAATTGCAATTAGAGCACGGGGATCAAGGCTGCGGGGCACGACACGAGACTGAGAGCAACCGCAACATACGCGGTTGCGTAAGGCGATAACATCACGGTCGGAGGCGGAAGAAAAAACCTTAGCGAGCGTATCTCCGCTGTCAGTGGGCCACAATGAGCTGGTCATAACAATGCGACACTCGCCATTAAAAACCATATGTTTACCAACGATGTTCTAGCATACTACGCGTCCCCGGGGTGAAACAACTGCATTTGAAAAAAATCACAGGATCTACGATTGAGTTTTTCACTTTTCCTACTCCCGATGAGTCAAGATGAAGTTATCTGGTTGGCGGTCAATGATGCCTACCATTCTTTCTGGAAATTCCACAAAACATGATTCAGGACAAAATTGAAAACATCCATACTTACCACGCGTTAACAAATAATTGTGCAAACTTCTTTTGCTATGAATTCTCTAAGAAGTCAAATCGACAGCTTGTAAATCGTACTAATCTGTAAGTGGTACCTACATGTATTTTTGACTAAAATTATATTAGACGGATTAGCATCATCCGGACTGATTTGAGAAATAATGCCAGTATTAACTTAAAAATTAATAAATAAATAACTAAAATGTTATTACGTGCACGTAGAAAACGGTCTTGTCCCTGAAACTGGGTTCGGATCTCCACCAATACAGATTAATTGTTGTTGTGTTTGTTTTCGTTTTGGAAGCTTTCTTCTTCAGTGCCCTTTTTAGGATTTAGGACATCCCTCTGAGGTTAATTAATTGGGGCAAGGTTTCGTCTAAAAAAGGACGACCAATTATTGTTGACAGTGGGAAGGGGGTGGGGGTGGTGAGGCACAACCCAACTACGAGAGAAAAAAATATCCTAATACAAATTTGTTTCAGACCGATCTAGGACCGAATCCGTCAATAACCATAGGCGTGTATGACCGGGTGTGCATGAGTACGTATGTGTGTGACAAATATTGTCGATGCTGCTGAAGCTATAATTTTTAACCGATTCTCAAGATTCTCCATTGATCGATTTCCATTTCAGTCTAGATGTGCAGCAAACCTCGAAAATTCTGAATTTGCCGTCGTAAGGAAGAAGGGAGGGGTAATAATTTCCGTTATCAGTTTTTTTTCTTTTTCTTTTAATTTTAGTTTCTCATTCTTGATCGAAGAATCGGATTCTGGGCCCTTGAAAACACCCAAGTGCAAGTTCGCAGCTCCAAATGATTAGGACTGAAATTCAGTAGACAGAAATTGGCGTCATCGGCGGACGGCGTTGAAGATCCCTCCCGGACGGAAGCGACAGTGCGGTCGTTCCTCTACGACGTCATTCAACTTTCTCTATAGTGCTGTTTCGGTAGTTTCCCATCTTTCAGGAATGAAATTGATGAAATCAACCATTCCGTCTTGTATTCGAAATATATTTCAGGAGTTTCAAATTCCATGAAATGGGTGAATGGAAGGGGGTAATATAGATTAAACGTTGGTTTCACTATTATTATTTCGTTTACGCGATTGATTTTTCGTTCGGTGGTTTTCTCGAAATGTTTAATCTCTCTGTGAAACCCATTTCCGAGGGAATTTGAGAAAGTAGGGGGGGGGAGGGGGGTGCTCGTAGCAGCGTAGTACATCGAGTTCTGTTATTGCATGTATTTAAGCATTTCCGGATTGATTCAGACTTTTTCCAATCAGGTTTGAACTTTTTTCTCTTGGGATTAGATTTTTTCAGCTTACATCAAATGTACTTGAAACATACTTCTAAATGTATCTTTAAAACAATACTGGAACTGCAGCTGATAGTACGCGGCGTAAGTCATCATCAGCATGTGCTTTCAAAAAATGAACTTACTCCCATCTGAGTCCTCTCTCCCCACGCTTCTAGATTAGTTTTTTCTTGGAGTTTTGTAAAAAAAAAAAAAAAGAAAAAAAAAAAAGTGCGTGGAAATCATAACGAGGGACAGGACCATCCTAGGTTACGACTGATGACAATTGTTCTCTCGGCTGGATCGGACTCACACAATTGGATTGAGTGAACTTGAAATTTGTCGTCAGCAGAAAAACACCACCCTTCCGCCCTGTTTTGATGAATTTTTCTTTTACTTGAGTCACGCTTTAGAAATATCACCTATAAGTGTTACACCATTTCGTCGGAGTATAATTTTGTGTCTCCACGTTATAATACAAGAGGACGGCATATTTTATCTATACCCACCCAACTTGAAGGGCTTAAATTTTAACGTTATCATTACGTGTTTCTCGTTCAGTTCTATGAGGAATAAATTAGCGTTTAACTGTATTAGTGTCAGAATCACTTGGAAGTCAATTAGGATTCGGATGGTCGGAGAAGTGACCAGCCGGAGCACATCATCCGAATCTGATCCGAGGAGCTGGCTCGTGCCCCCCCCCCCCCCCCTCCATCACCACGTTACGACTAGGCTCGCTGAGTAATCACGGATGACCTAGTAGGTTCAGGATAGTAACTTCTGGCGGGGAGGGGGGGGGGGGGGATCGCGAACTCTGAATCCAATGGGCGTGGGACAGAACGCGAAGGATTAATGGCTCTGTGACTGTGGCTCGGAATGATGAGAGCAGCAGGAGAGAGGGGATTGACCACTTGCATCGTCCTTGGAGCGTCCCGATTGCCCGTTTCGAATTTCACGGTGACTTGGTCTACACGTCTCGTTGCTCGACTTGTAGCTCACGGCACGGCGGAGGATAGGTAGGTACGTGCCTGTCACGTAGGGTGGATGATCGCAGGGCGCGTTTTAGCGCTACTATTCGAGGCATTTTTTTTAGTTTTGCGATTCTCCAACGCCGCGCGAAGAAATTTGTCTACTTCGTGCGGACTACTGGCAGAATTATGCCAAGTTCACTGTTTGTTACCTAATTTTTCAACTGCCCGAAATAAAGAGCGGTATTCACCTATGTAGTTGATTTTGATAAGGGGATTAAACGCTTGCCAAGTTGGATGTGGCACATAGGTTCATTCTATCCGTAACATGAATGTATAAAACTTTGAAATGATATACGTTTTATTCAAAAATTTCATAGCGGCAAATTTTAAATCAGGATGGAGCTAACACTTCAAAATCGGTCAGTTAGGGAACGGGAAAATGATACTTGCTGTAATTCACGTTTGCGCATGCGCGGACTAAAGTATTGATTTCTGAAAAATGAGGTTAGTACCCGCTGATTCGCCTAATTTTTTTCAAAATCGGATGAAAACTGTGGAAATTAAAGTTACAAGGGTTGCACTTTCTCCCATGCTCAGCAGCTATATTGAAACGATATTGAAATCGATATGGAATGATAAAATCGTCTGCCATTACCTATTCACCGAACTTGAGCGAGATTGAACGACAAGGGCGTTAGAAAATTATGATTGATGGAATTTACGTTTGCGCTTGCGAAGTATTGATTCGGAGGCAATTGAATTAAAAGGGGACGGTCTACAGCTCAACGTACTGATTCCTTGAAAATTTCCTCAAATTCAGAAGGAAACTGTGAAAATTCAGATTGTTACAACAATTCCACATTCACGAATGCGCAGCTGCTACTAATGATACTGTCATGTTGAAATTAATACGGAATAATCAAATGATCTACTACCAATAATTCTCTTAACTTGAGCGTGATCGGACATCTAGGAAAATTATGCTTAGTGGTATCTACATTTGCGCATGCGCAGAGCAAAGTTTGCAGTACAATGGAACTGATAGAGGGCCATCTCTACCCTAATTCACACGTTCCCTGAAAATTTCATCAAGATCAGAGCAGAACTGTGGAGAAGCATGCAGCTTGTTACAAGGATTAGCGGACACAGAATTTTAGTCAAAAGAAGTTTCATATTTATTAGTAAAATTATAGTCAAAAGAAGTTTCATATTTATTAGTAGAATTATAGTCAAAAGAAGTTTCATATTTATTAGTAGAATTATAGTCAAAAGAAGTTAATCAACGATGAACTAGAACATTAAAAATGTATGCACAAAATTATGCTGAAAAATGTACTTGTACATGTTAATGGTATCTGCTAAATAAAAAATACTTGAAAAAACTGCAAGTAAAAGCTAAAATCCAAAGTGATGAGCTTTTTTGAATCACAGAATATTGTTTAGACCGAGTTTTTGGTCATAAAATTGGTAGTGAACAATTTCTTCGATCTCAAACTGCTTTATTTCAAAGAATGTAACATATGATTCAATAATTTTCGAAAATTCGCTCACACGATCATGCTGCATGACTGGCACTTTCTTACTTGCCCTCATATGAAATAATGCGTATGTTCGTCGGTGATGGGGGGGGGGGGGGGGGGGTGTTCATTGGTCAGGGTGTTCTGTTAGCTGCCACTGACAAAAACCGCCGTTTCGCCCTGAAGGGATACTGTTGATTAAAACCACAATTAAAACCACCACCGACGGAGGTAATGACAAAAATAACTAGATAGTAGTAGGTTGCAGTTTTTGAGAATCTGGTGTTTCCTCGTCCCTGTATTCATTGACTTATATTTCTATTATTCAAGTAGTAACACAAATTCAATCAATGAACTTAGTGGTATTTATTGTTCCGGCGAAGAAGGAAGAAATTTTTATTCAGTGTGCCGACATGTTGGTTCCTTAGCAGTATTGCCAGATACAAATTAGTCATGGTAATGTTATCAATCTTCTTAGTTTGTCGTTTGCCTGTTCAACAGCCGGTTAATTTGTCCACAGTTGAGTATTTCTCGTAAGTTACAGAGTCCCCTCCAGTATGGGTAAAATCTTGTTTTTCCACTAGGAAAACTCAAAAGAAAAAACTTCTCCGGGTAGGTCAAGATTTAAACGGAAACAGTTATTTGAGCATTAGCTCTAGTTGAATGGCTTATTTCAATCAGAAGCAGGTGATTGATAATCAAATTGAAGCTCTCAAGTTGATTAAATAAATCCGATCCCTTCTCGACTAAGTGAGGAAGTTCATCGATAAAGAGAATAACTTTGAGTGGAGTCTACTCACTTAGCATTTCATGAATAGGGATTAGGAAGTCTCCGTGCGATCATTCCGAAAACGTTAGTGAGTGGAGGGGGTTGTTTTCAGATACCAATCATAAAAATATTAGTTTTTACTGGATAATGAGCGCATGTAAAGCTCATATGGGATCTTATTTACTCTAAAATCAGTTTATCTCAGCGCTATTGATATTAACCAATCAATTAAATTCACTTGTTTCAGTTGAACATTTTTCCGAAGTACATCCGGTCGTGTTAATATTATTAGTAGAGCTGGGTTCCAAAGGCTTCGCACAAATTTTGAACAGAAACAGTTCAAAGTTGGTCAACCCATAGAGCTCCAACATTTCAAACATTCAAGCTCATGCAATGTCCGCGATTTAACTGGTTCGCGGAATCACCACGGCAGCACTTGAAAGGCAGCTTCCTCGCGAAACGTGTGTTTCGTGGGAAGTTAACTCCTACATAGACCAAAATGGCTATGTAGGACTTACTTAAAAATATCAATTTATCAGCACCTTTGAGAAACCGCACAATCAAAATGGTGTTTCAATGCAAGTGGTATCGCACGAAGACTATGTAAGTACTTTTATTCGATATCGTGCGCTCCAATTTTTACTTTGCATACATAGTATTCGTTGTCGTTCTACAGATTATGTATGGTGGTTACGTAAGCACATCACGATTCATCGATCATTTAAAGGGTATCCAAGAAGTTTGTGATGGAAAGCCCCACTGGAGACAGAGAGGTAGGTTCCCTGGTGAAGCGCCTTGAGTCCCGATGAAGGCTCTTAGTGAAATTGGTCGATAAGTATTGTAGGAAATTTGAAAGGGTTTTTCTATAGCGTCTGGGCCGGGGCAGGCGGCAGGGAAGGTTGTCTCGCGAGTGACGCAATTGAGCTTATATGGTCATCCCACGGAACCTCGCCAGCCCTGGAGAAAGTCGAAGGGGGGCTGGAAGCAAAGCAGACTCCGGCGATTGCCTTATAGGGCAGAGGCGACGTACCAGGTGGGGTTCCAACCCGCCTCTGACGCGTCCTCGACCCACTGCGTCTCCAGATCTACCTATTGTGGCTACTTCTTATTATATATATATATATATATATATATATATATATATATATATATATATATATATATATATATATATATATATATATATATATATATATATATATATTATAAGAGATGTCGATCAAAAAGAAAGATCGAAAGATATTTAGTGATGAATCCATGATAATATTTATTAACTAAAATCCATAACGAATTTATACGGGAATGGTCCTGGCCTGACGTTTATTGGTACCCTTAGTACAGATTTCACACATTTTCCCATTGTATGGCTCACGATGACTTCAGGTAACTTCCAAATTGTTGGTGGAACTTTGTCTCCGATCCTTATATCATTATAATTAAGCAAGTTCCTATCACGATAAATTGATTCGAATTGAACACAATTAGAAGTGTTGATAAAACTTAAGGACAACTAATATTGACAGCTTCGGGACACATCATTGGCACCTCCTTGCAACACTAAATATACTATTCTCTTCTTAGGTTATCCCTAATCAATAAATCTCGGCTTTTTAAATAGATGTTATATATTTTTTATTAATGATTTAATTTCGTTATTTATTTATTGTACTGTAATGTAAACTGTTTTCAATAGGGATTGTTTTTTCACATTTTTTCGTGACGGTTCTAGGTTTCCCCTCCCCCTACTCAATGGTTTTCTTCTTCTGTTCATAGTTAGCAGTTTCCCTCTCGTATTTTTGTGTCTCCTACCGAAATAGGAATTTACAGGATTAATTAAAACATAAACATGTATATTGGAAACTCAATTTGAGGGATCAATAAGGATATTGTAGCCTAGGGCAGGAAGATTAAGTTCTGGAGGGGTGAAACTATTTTTGAAGACTTTAGGATATTGGATGGGGAACTTTAGACAATTCATAGCGAACGAGCCACTGCAGGCAGTCTGAACCTTATCATTCCCTTCCAAAAGTTGACGAATTCATTTTATGAGGAGTGTCAGAGGGGGGGGGGGGGGGTTATAATATGAGTGATGGGGTTGTTGTGGGGGAGGGGATAATGGGGATGGTCCTCTACGCTATGGTCCAACCAATGTTTAAATTCAAGAAACGACGCCCAACAGGAAATTACGGTATACTAGCACAGTACAAAGTTACATTTATAACGCAGTCGTAAAAATCCCCAATGAATCATTTCACCTTCTTATACATTTTTGGAATGGTTTTCCGCTTCCTTTTTAGTCATATTAGTTTCAGAATACGTAAATCCGCCCTGATTTTTACATTCACATGCCTTTATTTCTTTTTTTATGCACCTCATCAATTTTTCGCGAGGAGGCACCTCGAGCGTCGTCCTCAACTGGTTCTCCTCCAAGGCATTTCGACTACATCGTGATCAAGTCAGATACACAGACACGCACACACAGAAAGAACTCCGTAATTATTGCCGCACCAACATACGATTTGCCGAGAGAGCTCTGCATATCTCGAGCGGCCGCTCAAGTCAAGGGTGCGGTCGGCACGATATCCCTTCGGGCGACGATGATAGGATTTGAAACGAGTGAGATTCGCTGAGATACCACGTACCCTTCCTTTTGTTGAGCCCTTCATATCCTGCAATCATCGGTTCCCTGGCCGTTTCTCTTACTCATGGGCTGGACAGCCGGAGAAACCAACTTGCAAGTCTTGAAGTTTTAATGACAAAAACGTTCCAACTCAACGTTGCCTATTTCCTCCATTCAACAAATAAGGACTCAATACTTACGAGTTTCCTCAATTTCCATTTTCAAACTGATCAATATTTGATAGCGAATAATCCATATAAGCAAAGAATGCTATTAAATTGTTATATTATATCAACACTGGACGTCAGTATTATTTTGATCTTAGGACTGCTCTGAAAGTTAGGTTAGGCGAGATTTGAAGGTTAGGATGTTGCGAATGGTGACTTCCCGTTGACTCATTGTCAGCCTCGCTGTCTTTTTACGGACGAGGGCGGTCTCTCAAGGTCTAACACATCAGTTTGTTCTTGGCCAAAGTTCTTCTGTGGAAACACTAGTTGAGAGTGTAACAGGCAAATAAAAGAACTATTCTGATTTTTAGCGTAGGAAAACTAAAAAGTTCCACTATGATCTAATGAGCGAATTTTCGTTAATTATTGTACGATATTATGTTTTATCTCAATCCTAAGGACAGTTATCGTCCGGAAGGACGTATATATATATATATATATATATATATATATATATATATATATATATATATATATATATATATATATATTCACAAAATTAGAAAAGATAACAGAAAAAATGTCACAAAACTATTTTTATATTTCTCGGCTTTTTGCCTTTTTCAAACTAACAAAGAAATTGAATAATTGTGGGAAATTTGTGTACAACGTTGACAAGGAATTTTGGTAACTTTGGATTTGGAATCATCGTTTTATGTTGAGGCCTGGAGGATCGTAAGCACCCAAAAACGTTGCTATGTGCTTTTTCTGATTCGTAAAAAATGAAACCCCACGAGAACAAGAGGCTGCTTCACCGTCTCAAAACAGATTCTCTTGAAGAACATTTTCGAAAATTTTTATTTTATAATTTTTGGAGATATTGCAATAGCTTTGTGTTCTTCAAAAATTCACTAGAAGAACCCTTGAGAATGATAGATCGTTATTCTAATCTTTTTATCCTACAGAAACATTTTCGATTCGAGCATTACAATTCTCACCTAGATGGAGTCGAGTAAAAATAATTCTGAAAGACCATCCTGGCCTTGGTAGGGATGAGCAAATATTACACAGATTGTGTAAGTGCTTGATGGTAGCTATGAGTGGAAAACACACAAACTATTTGCTACAAAAGGTAGAGATGAGTAAACATTACTCATTAAGATTTTTAATAGCCTATTTTGCGGCGCGCAATCACTGACATGGTGTTTTGGCAGATTGGCATATTGTCCTTGACTAACTGCAGCACCAGTTTCAGTCCGTGTGGTTTTATATGGGAAAATCTGCGGTTACTCGAGTGTAAAAATTACTCACAGCTACCAATCTAGGTTTACCTACATAATTATTCCAGAATATTGGTTACAATACGATATTTACGCCAGTCAGGAAAGTGTATCAATACAAAGCGGCTTCGAATCAACTATTATTTAGACCAACTTAAAATAGGTAGTGTATCTTGAGTAATTAGATGAATCCACCTATTATTAAATTTATTAAGCAGTTTTTGCACATTAAAAATTAAGAATCATCCAATATTTTATTGAGGTGGTAATGAAAGCGATATGGGTGCCATAATTAGTCTAATTTAATTATCATAAAACCACAATGGGGCTCCAAAAATGAGAAGCTCGAGGTAGAGCGAAGCTCGTAAATAATGACCTTACCTTTTTTCTCGTATTTTGTTGCCTATGACCAGAGAAGTGTCAGACACAATTGCTTCACAAACGAATTGATAAATAAATTATTAAAATGAATAAATGCCTAATAACGTACATGCCTTATAATAGATTTCGTTTGGTTACTGTGTGGTTTGATGGCTCCAATTTTGTTGTCGAGGACCTTTGTGGAAGTCAGTGTAGTTGTTGATGTGCCCTACCAACCGTTTTTTGTTTATTTTCCCTTTTTATTGTTTTAGTGTTTCTTTATCATAATTATTCATTTATCAATAATATAATTTTCACTTTTGGAAAGGATTGATGAGGTTGCTAATGTGGGGAAAGAATTGTAGAGCGAAATGGGGCGACGCAAGGTGCCGACAAGGGGAAGATCATGTCAACGACCATTTTCTTTAAGGCATCCCCCCCCCCCCCCCTATCGTTCCTAATGGTGGAGCTTGTTAGTTCAGAGCCCCATTGGTACACTTCGTAATTAGACTAACTAATAACTAGTCTCTAAAAAATATATCCCCGAGAGCATTGCTACTGCGTCAATCGTAATTCGTAACCACATAATTTTAATTTGTTATTGCCGGGAATTCTTCTCACAACAGTTGGCATAATACACTTTCAGCGAACCTACGACTGGTTTTCATAGTAGAATATTATTAGTTTTTTTTTAAGTTTATTTAAATAATTCGCTAGATAGTTGAAAATGTCTGCCCACTTAGATTGGAAACACTTCAATGCGTTTTGGCCTAAATGTAAACTAATAATTACGAGAATTTGCTTAGATGGTAATGCTGCATTCCAGGAATTTTGATTTTTCTTCCTAAATGGTCAGTATGTGAGATTTAGTTAGGTGATGTGAGGAAGTTCTCTCGGGAATCTGACTCCTTCTTGTTGGTGGTCTTGTGGAGGTTGATTCGGTTGTTCATAATTAGGTTTCACTTTCCCACGTTGTCTACGATGCTGATAATGAAGACTTACATTGGGGGAGAACTAAGAGGGGAACTCTTAGGAGAACGATCGGAAAAGAAATCCGGACAATTTCTATTGTTAGATATTCGTCTGTTCCGTGTGAAATTCGATCTTCTCGTTTTAAATCGAGATTGAATGACGGTCAAAATAACCAATTGATTAGATAGTAAACCTATTTCGCAAACTCTTGATTCGCGATTCTTGATCCAATCTCAATGGACTACTTGGTGTCTTAAAAGCAACGATTACTAATGCAATCGAAAATAGACAAATTGATATCAATAAAACTGAAACAAGTATTTTTATATTACGCGTTGTAGCTATAATTATTCATCGTGTTGATAGAGCTCACCTACCACACATTCCTGGCGTTAAGTATATTGTATAAGTATTAATTGGGTTTGTTATTCGCAATAATGAACCTTCGTAATCAATTAAGAAGATACAATTGTTATACCCCCCCCCCTTCCAACCATATTTGCAGGTTTACCTATTAAAATCTAGGATACATGCGAGAAATTGAATTTAAAATGACAATGATTCATTATTGAAAATATTAAAACAAAAAGCAACGCTATATCCGCGAATTTCCCTAGTTTCCCTCATTATTCGTAATGTTGAATTATTTTAAATGCAAGTACTTATTATGTGTCGTGAAATTATCAGGATTGGGGCCAAACAAATGATTCCTCCTCTTTCGCCGAGCTTTCGATAAATTTATTATCTTCTTCAGGGCCTAAAAATACAATAAAATAGCTACCCTTACACAAACGGCGAACTCATAAAAGGTAATAAATTAAAGGCATAAACGCAAAAATAATCCAACAAGAATACTATAGGCAAATCAACTAACTTACTCAGAGGTGAACTACAGTGCGAAAATCACACCACTCAGCGACCAACTCAGTAAATTATGCATCAAAGGTTGCAAACAGGTACTAAAATAGAAACAGGTACATAAATCAACAACCTCATATCAGGGGATGCTAATACAAATAAGGGAACAAACATAACAACAACCAACCAACACTCACCAACTCAATGAAGAAACTAAAAACCAGTCTATTGCAAATTAAAAAAGGTACCTGATATGAGGTTGTTGATTTATGTACCTGTTTCTATTTTAGTACCTGTTTGCAACCTTTGATGCATAATTTACTGAGTTGGTCGCTGAGTGGTGTGATTTTCGCACTGTAGTTCACCTCTGAGTAAGTTAGTTGATTTGCCTATAGTATTCTTGTTGGATTATTTTTGCGTTTATGCCTTTAATTTATTACCTTTTATGAGTTCGCCGTTTGTGTAAGGGTAGCTGTTTTATTGTATTTTTAGGCCCTGAAGAAGATAATAAATTTATCGAAAGCTCGGCGAAAGAGGAGGAATCATTTGTTTGGCCCCAATCCTGATAATTTCACGACAGATTGCTGCGTTTGGGTCGATTATCATTTATTCTGTACTTATTATGTGTGCACAGAAATTGTTGACTATTAGATATGATGGCAAGAAAAGAAAAAATCATATTCAGCTGTACATACATAGGTAGTATTTCTGAAATTTCACTCTTTTTTTGCAGAGTGTAATAACGATTTTATTGCACATTTTTGGAATGTAATATTTCACGGTGGTCAACAAGTCTTGTCTAACGAACTCATACTTTCTTTTAGAATGCTTCATTTTCTAGAGGAGGACGGTTTCGTATCTTGATCCTAAAGAGAGTTGTCGTCTCGCATTATATATATATATATATATTTATTTATTTATTTATTTATTTATTTATTTATTTATTTATTTATTTATTTATTTTAAGTCTTAATATCCAGGAATCTTTCAGAGTGCCTCATATCGGAATGCCATGATGCAAATTTTGGAATATTTTTGAAGCATTTGTGATATAGCTTCATATTCTACAGATATTCGCTTGAAAAATAATAGCATTTATAGAAAATGAATGAAAAAAGAAAAATAGACGAAAGTGCTCATTATTGGTCTAGTTTGTGGCCCGCCCTGCTTCCAGCTACACAATGAGGACTCTCAGTCGAGTTGATGATTAAAAAGTGTCGTAATTGACCCCGCTCGGGTTGAAAGTGGGAATGATTCACAATGGTACAAGCAGCTGCACAAAGCGAGGAATTGTGATTGAGCACTCCATCAGCCCGATTAATTCCCACTGACCCCCAACTGACCGCCACGACCCCATTCACAAGGTAATCACTGAACTACCCCTTCCGTCGCCTCTCACACCGCCTTTGGTGCGGCTATGGCAAAACTTCTTTGGCTAATATTTGTGTTAATCTCTGTTCTTGTGTTCAACGGCTTCATCCTTTCGCGGGAATTAACTACTCATACGCGTAACTGGTGTACTGGCATGCCCATGTTTTCGGAGTTGGAATTTGGCTTTGTATTAATGTCATCTATATGTACAAAACTGTGCAACACAGATGTCAACAATAGATGCAACCCTTTGAGATATCCACACCTGTTGAGTGACAAGGGAAGCAAACTGCGTTAATTTTCATGTCTGACGTTGGATGGCTAAAACATATTTTTCTACTTACTTAATATTGACGAAGTGAGTATCAACTTTGACTCTGCGTCCGTGTGTGTGTGTGTGACATTTTGGTGCTATTCATTTAAAATTTGATAGGTACACTTTTTAGGCATCCGGAATGAGTTGTATTGGTTTCGGTGACGATCTGACGATAAGAACTTGTCGTCGGCGACGATGATCGTCATAAAATCAAAACCAAAAATAGAGTTTAGAACAGTATTCAATAGTTTTCGCCACACAAAGTCGACTGAAACCCCTATAAAAGCTTCAAGAGTGGTCCTTTGACAACTATAAGGTGTTGTTATCATCTTCACTGACGTCATTCATTGTCAAATCATAAACAATCGAGTTTGGTAGCGAAAATTAGTGCATTACCTCAAATTTCACTAGGCACCTAGTCAGCAACCCGCTAATAGTGCTTAATTAGTCAGCCTTCCGTCCCTCAGTATGTCTTTTTCATTCGCGCTCTCTTGCCATAATCTATTCAAACATGAAAAAACCGAGTACCCTGGTCTGTCTAATGGCCACTGAGAGATTACAGGTTTGGCGTAATTTATTGCAGCTCATAAAAGTTCTCTATAACTTTTAGTGGATAGTAAATGGGAGGTAAGTGGCTTGGTGCAGAATGAATGGACTGGAATGATGGAAACCAACGCACGAACAGAAAAAGAGGTAGAGCATTAAGAGATATTTTTAATTTATTGTGTAGATGAATCTTTCTCATGAATCAGTGTTTTTCTCTATATTCAAAAAGTTCGTGAAAACAAATCGATTTTCAGTAAACTTGTAATGTCATTCAGAATCACGTTTCTTCTTCAGCTGGCGAAATCAGCATTTTCAATCAGCATAAGGGACAGCTTAAGCAAGAACAATGAAATGGGATCGACCTGAATCGACCGATGTTCAGCGTATTTACTATGTACTGCGTATGTACTCCCAGCACTTACAGACGTGTTTGGAGCACTCAAACAATTGAATTCAGAATCCGATACACCCACGTTACGGACATTTCTTAGGTTTGCAATAAAAATCTACCATAAAATCGTAGTTCTGTCGCAAAATAAAGTGTGTGCAAAACAGCAGGGCCTTATTAGAATGAGATGGAAAAAAGTTTTGCAGTTCACGCTCATATATGAGGGGTAGGGTTCATCTGAATCATCAAAATTGCCCTGTTTCTGTGAATCACCCTTATGCGTCTAAAAATTGTTTTGAATTCACAGACGCGTTAGCTAATATATTTGCTGAAACACTTGAACTATAACGGGGCACGAAACACATTCAAATCAAACTGAATGGTTTTTTTAGCGTGTATTATTTTACATTTGGAAAGCTTTGGGATGCCGGGTCTTGTAAATTTCACCATTTAAGGTACATTGAAGTAAGCTCGGGATTCTGTTGGACTGCTTCTTATAATGGTACATAATGATTATCTCATCTCGTATTACCAATTATTTAGGGTAAAGAGGGGGGGGGGGTTATGAAATACGAACGCACATTTTCACACTGCACTCTTCTTATACTCAATAATTCACAAAGAATTACAATAATAATACAATTGCGAACACAAAGATTCGAGTGATGAGGCATTTTTCCATGAAATTTTATCTAGATTCCGAATCTATAATTAAAAATGGGGGTTATCATTTAAAAAACACAAGTAAGGGCTCGTAGCGCCACAGTGGCGCCTGATAATCCAAATCCAATAGTACCATTAGCCAGTATTTGAAATATAAAGGAGAGTTACAAATTGAAGTTTTATGATACCTTCAAATGGTAAAAAAAGGCTGGCCAATTAAATTTTAGACACCCTGTGTATATAGAAAATTTGGGGAAATTTTTATTTAAACGCTTTGGAGCGATTGTAAAAGCTACATTTTCTACGAAAATTCGCTATAATCTTCTAGAATAACTGAGGACTACTTACTAGGAACAAACTATTGAGATTGACCGCCACTCCGTCTCCACAAACACCCCCCCTATTTCAGATTATAAATATTCTTGATAGGCAACCCAAAAGAACGTTCAAACAAATCCAATTTCCAGAAAGGAACAATTTCAATCGTCCGAACATCAAATTACCAGTTCGTTCGGTGATGACCAAATTATTCCATTTAACCTCCCTCCCCTCCACCCTTTTTTTTCCTTGCCACAATCACCCCCTATGGTTGAGGCTAGAACAAATAATAGTAACAGCCTGTGATTGAGGTTGACGTAATCCAAATATATTAACCCAATCAGATCCCCAGTTTGTTCAGTGATGTCAAAGATCCCCTCTCCAAACCCTTGTCCATCAAAAACACCCCTATGGGTCAGAATTGAAAATTTCGGAATAGGCTGTGGTTATTTAGTGCTATCCAAACATATTTTATCAATGAGGTCCTCAGTTCATTCAGTGATGTTCAAGATTCCCCAATTCCACCCCACCCCTCCATCAAAATAGCCGGAATGGTTCTGATTTGAATATTTCAAGTAGCCCGTGATTTGAGTTAGTGTAATTCATAAACATGTTTTAGCAATCAGGTCGCAATCAGATTTGAATATTTCAAGTAGTTTGTGATTCAAGTTAGAGTATTCCAAACATGTTTAATCAATCAGGTCCTCAGTTTATTCAGTGATGTCCATGAAACCCCATCTCCCCCCCTCCTCCCTCCCCCAACACCCCCTATGGGTTAGATTGGACAACTTGAAGAAGTCTTTGATTCAAGTAAAAGTATTTCAAACTTTTTACCAATCAGCTCCAGTTTATTTTGTGATGTCCTCATTTCACCCCCCCCCCCCCCCCCTCACCAAACCCTAACGGTCGGGTTTGAAATTTTCAAGTACCTAGTCTGCGATTCAAGTTGGAGTAACCCGAATATATTTCAACAATCACGTCTCCAGTTTATTTACTGATGTCCATGATACCCCATTTCACCCCCTCCTCTACCAAAACACACCCTATGGGTCAGATTTGGAAAATTTTAAGTAGCTTGCTGTTCAAGTTACAGTATTCCGAACATATTTTACCACTCAAATCCCCAGTTTGTTCAGTGATGAAAAATATACCCCATCCCCCCTCCACCCTAAAACACCCCCTAGGTATGGGGCAGATTTGAAAATTTTCAAGTAGCTTCTGATTTAACTTTGAATAATCAAAACATATTCGCCCAATCAGATCCCCAGTTCGTTCAATGGTGCCCAAGATACCACATTTCACCCCCTTCCCCACCCCTAAAAAACCCCCTCTGGCTCAAATAGCCACAAACTTCAAATAGCCTATCAAGTTGGACTGATACCTACATTTGCCTCCACTCATATCAGGTGTCCAATGACCCCTGTAGCCGTGAGAAGCGGGCAAACATACGGACAGGCAGACAGAGAAAAATTGACAGAATGGTACCAATCGTCTATAAGTAGCATGAAACGGAAAAGAAACGCGAAATTTCATGATTATATATATATATATATATATATATATATATATATATACATATATATATATATACATATATATATATATATATTCAGAGAGAGAGGGAAAGAGAGAGAGAGTGAGAGAGAGAGAGAGAGTGCTTATGCAATTTGATTCTAAGGAATAAATCTTGGACTGAATATTTTGTTATTCCATATACGACAACACCAATAACATAAGAGCTCTCACAATGAGGAAAATATTTCTGACTGAGCCTTTATTTTATGTTTGCATTGACATCACACATCTCATACCTTCTTTTCGCAATTTGCGCACCTCAAATATCGATATAAGTACATGCCTATCTTTCGGTTACACTCATATTGTCAAGCGATGAAACGGGTAACCTTGATGTGAGTTCAAGGATCTTCGAGACCTTGGTAATGAGTACCCTGACATCGTCTACTCAACCTACTTCAATTACCTCAAAATGCAACTACCACACGCGGCTAGAGGAATTCCCAAATATCATCGGAACCAACTCTTGGGAGATCATTAAAGGCCTAACGAAAGGAAACACTTTTCTCCACTACTCTCATCTTGGGTGAAGTGGTCAATACACAATATCGATGTGAAGTGATCAACAAATATCATCGACAAGAAAATGATCTTAGTTTTGAGTAGAGCAATTTGAGACAAAAGATAAGGTTCCAATTTATTCCTCTTTCAAGAGGTTCCAATTTCTATTCCATCAGTCTCACACCCCAGATCACTGCGACCATGAAGTTCGGTCTGCTATGTATATTTGGCTTTGCATTCCACCTTGTACCCCTAATGCCTATAAGGGTGGACCAGTAGCTTTGCAGCTTGGTTTATTGAAACACTGCATGAATCGGTGGTTGGAATCCAAGAGGTCTCATTAGGGCAGTAAACGCCCTTTTCCGGGACTATGAGGATAAAAATGAAACCTGTATCATGCGCTGAAACAATGTCCACGGGTGCATGATAGCCAAATTACACGCTGTGTTGCGGCTGCCGAGGAGCGCCCACTCAAATACGGCAGGTTGCCGAGAAGTTAACAGTCGCCTGGGATCGAGCGTCAGAGATGTGGACTGTGAGACATGTCAAGTGACCAGGGCGAGGAGACAGGATACCGTTGCCATTAAAATCGATGGGTCTCCCATTTTCATGTATTTTCAGGTTGTCTGTGGCCATTTCTCAGCCACAATTCCAGTTGTGGGGTATTTCTTCTCAAGTTCTCCGTGGTATCATCATCCATCCACATCTCTTACCTAAACTGATGGTCATCACTTCTCCCCCCCCCCTCTCTCTCTCGTTCATATATTTAGCGGATAAAAAAATTATTAACTATGATGTAGAACAATAAAAAATTAGCTCACAAAATTTTGCTGAGAAATGCAGTTGAGTTTTGTAGACATGTGCTCAAAAATCGATTAATACTCCAAATAATTGTAAAACCAAAAAATTAATTAGAATTGCAATATATTTTCTGGGTACCATTTTTTTTTTTTTTTTTTCATAAAATTGGTAGCTAACAATTCCTGTGCACATAACGTGCACATGTATAAAAACGAATAATCATAAATACAATACGATATCATTCGGAAATTCGCTAATACGATCATTCTACATGTTCTGACTTTATTTTCTAATAGCCGTCGATCGGATCGATAGGAGCGCTCACGTTTACACCGGCATAGTATCTATCTACCGTAGAGGATAGCTCCAGAAGCGTCTAATACATTAACTCCACTAATCTCAGAAGGTTTTATCAATCAGCTGTATTCGTAAATGTTTTGAGAATTAACACTGTAAGAACTGTAAGATACAGAACGCTGCCCATTCGTTCAGAAACCTTAGAAACATAAATAGTGGGGATAAATTATGATCTTCAAACGTCAACTATTTTCCTTTACACCAGGTCATCAAGGATCATTACATTGGTGAATATGGTCGTGAAATCATGACAAAGTTTATTTGAAAGGAAGATCGGTTGAGGCATTTGAATTTTTCAATCAAAAGCATCTTTAAATGCTACTAATATATTACCAATGACCAAATCGTATGTATTTTTCGTTGTTCCAGGAGACACTCATGCCGACACACGGCGGTAAATGAAGGGCCTCTTCTTCCAAAAGATGCTGACACTCCCACCGTCTCGCATACCAAAGACGTTTTCCATCCTTACAAACCCGATGAGGTGGAAAGGCCCAAGATTCGCAGGCTCCACACCCAGCTGGAGCTTCCTGATGCACCTCTTGACGCCAGAACTTCCTACGATGAAGAATTTGATAGGAAACAACCTGTTCCAAAACCAGAAAGGTGAGAGGAATTAACAATTATTAGGATCACATTCCTCGTTACAATTGATATTACATTGAACAACTTATTCATCATGAAAAGTATACACAATATCGTACAGGTGGTATTAGTTGTATCGTAAAGCAATCATATATTTAAATAGGTACCTACACTCTATAACGCTTTAACTTGAATTATTCGACTGGGTGAGCAAAACCGTAGTCAAGCTTATCGTTTCTTATAAATTACTAAGATGGACATGGAACCTTGACATTAACGATATCTACATTGATATGATTAGCTTGATTTAGAATTGATCGTTTTCAATATTGCATATTGTTCATGTCTTTTGAACGTTGGATTTCAGTATAATTCAGCACTGTAAAAAATTAACAAAATTGGACCGAAATGAGTTATTCAACGTCGAGGGTACATTTACTTTACGAATTTATTAGATATAAACAGTTCATAAGTATAATTAGATCTATATTCCATCAATAGGTGAGTTGGAGTACTGTAAAAAATATAGTCCGCTGGACTGTCCACTGGACAGTTTCATCGAAAAATTTGTAAATTCGGCCTTCAAGGGAGACAGTCAAGCTATAGGTTCCCCTTCATTATATTACTAGAATTGCGTCCGTTACCCCCCCCCCCCCCCAAAGTCAAAGTTGCAATTTATTAATTGATTTTCTTATAAAACTCAGATGCAGATTGATGATGGATTTCCAAGAAATAATGACAGAGGGTACATTCCTTTTCACTGTTAGCTCTATCACTAAAGTTCATGTCTTAAACTTCAGCCTACCCGAATCCTATTCGGTTAAGCCATTTTATTGTTAGTCCGATTCTAACCATGCAATTTTCCTTCACAAACATACAATTAATCTGAGGATCCTAATGTATTTTAAACGATGCCATTATGGTTTTTATATCAATGTTCTATTTCATTGGACACAGATTTGTGCTGTTTTAGGAGATAATTAAATCATCACTGATATATTTCATCGTTCAATATATTCAATTCGAGATAAAGAGATTGAATGGTTATTCAGTAGTATATGTTCAATAATTTTAATAAAATGATGAGTTAATATTTGGAAATGCTAAATAATTATTCAATAAAACCTATTTTGTTTCTCATAGGCACAAGGTTGAAGATAACCTTCACTTGGAGGGAGATTATAAACCTGAGCGGAAAAATGAGTACCCCGCAACTAAGGGTGACAGAGCACCTGTTAATAAACCAAAAGACAATCTTGCTCCTGAAGGAGAATTCGACAGGCCTAAGCCAAAAGACTTCCAACCTGCAGAACGGACTCAAATCGTCAAGCACCCAGATAACCTCAAGCCTGAGGGCGATTTCGAAAGGCCTCAACCCGAGGGATATAAGCCAGGAGAGAGGGCTCCTGTAATAAAACACCCAGATAACTTAAAACCAGAAGGAGATTTTGAGAGGCCTAAACCAGATCAATATCGTCCAGGAGATAGAGCTCCAATAGTGAAATACCCAGATAACATCAAATTGGAGGGAGATTTTGAAACCCCGGAAAAACCTTGGTGGGCACCAGCTGAATTACGTAAGCCAATAAAGCCCTCAGATAACTTGAGACCGGAAGGTGATTTTGAGAGAACGAAACCAGAAGGGTATAAACCTGGAGAGCGAGCTCCAATTGTAAAGCATCCTGATAATTTGAAACCTGAAGGGGATTTCGAGAGGCCAGAAAGAACAAAGGTCGGGCCAGCCGAACGTCAAAAACCCTTCAAACCTTCAGATAATTTAAAACCTGAGGGTGACTTTGAAAGAAGGAAGCCTGAAGAATTTATGCCTGCAGAGAGACCAAAACAGAAACGACCTGTTGATAACCTGAAACCTGAAGGAGACTTCGAAAAAAGGAAGCCTGAAGAATTTATGCCTGCAGACAGACCAAAACAGAAAAGACCTGTTGATAATCTTAAACCTGAAGGTGATTTCGATAGACCCAAGAATGAAGGTTACAAGCCAGGAGAAAGAGCACCTATAGTCAAACACCCTGATAATCTGAAGCCTGAAGGCGATTTTGAGAAGCGGAAACCGTCTGAATTCACACCGGCTGAGAGACCAAAGCAGAAAAAACCTGCTGACAACCTACGGCCTGAAGGAGATTTTGAACGTCCCAGCCATGAGCAGTATAAACCCGGAGAAAGAGCGCCTATCGTAAAACATCCTGACAACCTGAAGCCTGAAGGTGATTTCGAGAAACGGAAACCTGACGAGTTCAAGCCTGTGGAGCGACCAAAACAAATCAAACCTACTGATAATTTAAAACCGGAGGGTGATTTTGAAAGACCCGAACCGACTAAAGTAGGTAAAGCAGAACGACCAAAAGCAGTCAAGCCAAAAGACAATTTGAAACCCGAAGGAGACTTTGAGCGACCAGAAAAACCAGAAGCACCCAAGAAAGGAGAAAGGGCCCCAACCAAGAAGCCTACGGACAATCTTACAACTGATGGTGAATTCATAGGTATGTACAGTTGAATAAGTTTTTTTTTCTTTTGTAAGAAAGGTTATTTTCTACTCGTGTTTGGTTTTCCATTAATGCATACCACAAACCTAGTAATCATCTTCGATTTTTTTTGTATACCTCATACGGATTGAACCATTTAAGAGCCGAAGCAATGATCTGATTTTTTTAAAGCGTTTATTTGTTAATATATCAACTAGTTACATCTGAAAAACTATTCAGGTAACTATCTAGATACCTTGTTCACATAAATTACACCACCCTACTGCAGCACATCAGCATCCAAGGTCGAAATGCGTTACATTTGTTTATGATATCGGTTCAAATGTTTTGTTAACATTCGAGCAGTGCTATTTACACCCTGATATTGAATCTCCACTTCATGGAATGCAATATCATTTCAATTATCATAACAATTCAACAAGAACTATGAATTGTAATGGGTATTTTCTTTTCCATTTATTCATTAAAATGTCCGCTATTTCAAGCATTTATTAGACAATAACGTTTACTAACAAAACCAATAGAGTCAAAGCAAATTTATTAGGATCAAAATAAAAAGTATAACCTCTGAAAAAAAAAAAATAAATAGAATATATATATATATATATATATATATATATATATATATATATATATAAATAAAATACAATAAAAATAAATAAATAAGCAAAAAAGGAAAACTAAAACTGGTTTTCATTGCAAAATTGTTAATTGTTTTATCATTCTTTCGTCTTGAGGAACTTGTTTTCCGTGAAATTGATTAAATGTTTTCTTCAATTGCCGTCACTGTCGTTTCAGTTATCCAAAAGTGTTTTAAACCAAAACCTGGGAAGAAATTCTCCTTGATTTTCCGTTCAACTTGGGGATTTTGACACGATTTCATCAATATTGTGTGTGTGTATTTATTTGTAAATATTTGCCATTCCAGGCAATATGTCTTCTTGGAAGGGAATTGAAAATCCGTTCTTCAGCTGAATAAGAAAGGATGAGTTCCGGGGAAAGAACTTTTTGAGCATGTTAAACTGCCCAAATTATGTGGACTGTGTTTAACGTCCCAGTGATGATCGTATGGGCGGATATATGATGATATATGATATCATGTCACATTATTTTTATATTTGAGCACATCGAGTGCAAAAAAAAAAAAGTTAATAAGTATCAATTTTCTGGTAGTAAAACTCGTTCTGTATAACATTTAGCGTTTCGAAATAACTGTTTAGATTTGTTGCAGTTTTAATCAAATTTTCAGCAAATATTAATGAATTTTACGTACATTTTTTAGCCTGAATTTCTGCGTAGATCTCTTAAAGCACTAGTTCAATGTTGGTAACCATCTTTGGACTAAAATTTGGCTAAAAATATAAATGTAATGACTTTTAGTGGTTTTTTAAAGCTATTTTTAGCGATTTTTAAAGCAAAATGATTGAAATTTGTGAGTTAAAGAGTTAAACTTGGTTATAACGGGGTTGGGGAGATGTGCAAGTGATACCATTCGATTCAGCTTACAAAAATACGTAGAAACTGATCCTAAACTCGTATTTCCATAGAAGGTAATTTTTCGAAAAATCCCTCCATTTCATTGAAAAAGCAATGTTTTTCAACATTCAAACATAGTTGTTCCCGTAATTAGCAAAGTGAACGTAATATTGACAACACCGTTGAAAAGTTGAGATTTTGGCGCAGTTTTTACCGTTCTTTCATTTTGAAAAAATATTGGATCTCATACCGTGTTCAATTTCCAATCGATGAAACTCGACGTTTCCCAAATTTGGAAGAATTTACTTTTCGGAGAGCATTTTCACGTGTTGAACCTTAATTCCCAAAAAAAGGTCAATCATTCATCCAATAGAAAATTTAATGCTGTTTTCAATAGTATCCTCAAATTTGAATGTACACAGCACATTAAGGGAGTTATGCACAAAAGGTCGGAAACGAGAAAAAAATTATTAATAGATAGATACTGCAAAGAAAGCTTGAAATCCAAAATCTTATTTGAATCTCAGAATATTAATTAGAACGATTTTTTTATCATGGAACTGGTAGTAGCAATTTCTTTGCTCTCAAAGTCCTTAAATGTCAAAACAAAGTAACATAGTATAATACGATAATTTGCCTATACGATCGTTGTACATGATTGGAACTTTTGGTTGAATCACTTCGCATTTATTTATTCGTTAATTTATTCAGCTGTTCTCGTAACTGGATTTGTTTCTCAATTTGTCAGCGAAAGCCAATTTATAGACGGTCTACGATCAAGCTATTTCGTTACCGATGGTCGAAAGTTAGTAAAAACTACATTCTAATGCGTTTCACAACCTATGGTAATGAAATGTATTTAGACGTGGGAAAACTACCCCCACTTCACGTTCTGTTGATTTTCCACCACGAAAAATCGACGTACATGACACATTAATTAAATTACTTTACATCACGTTACAATATTCATATTACAATCAATTACATTACATTGTCCTCGATGCCATGAATCAATACGTTATATCTTTCTTGTTTCTTATATTCGTTTGTAATTTGCAGGTATCACCACTTCCCAGCAAGAGTTCACTGGTGAACTTGTAGAGAGGCCTCGCATGATACGCAGGAACACCTGGACAAAGATAGAAGGGGAAATGGTCACAGAAACTACTTCTAAATCTGAATTTGTTCAACACATAACAGACCGTACTCAAATAATTAAACGCAGGGAAGACAACTTGACGACAGAGGGGGAGATGACATTTGACACCTCCTCAAATACTGAATACGTTGACAAGACTGTAGTGCGGGAAAAACCAATTAGGCGAAGGACATGGACAAAGCAAGATGGAGAAATATATTTTGAAACCACTAACAAAGAATCATTTACTGATGTTACATCCATGAATGTCAAGCAGACGCAGGTGAAACGAATTGATAATTTGAGATCTGAAGGAACGTTTGAAGGTACTCGAAAAGATGACTATCAGTATATAACCACAGAAAGACCAAAGCCCAGAAAACCTCATGATAACCTGAAACCAGAAGGTGAATTTGAGAGGAGGCCGCGTGAAAAATCACCAGTCAAAGGGGAAAGAGCTCCAATCGTTAAGCACAAGGATAATTTAAAACCTGAGGGGGAATTTGAAAAACGAAAACCCCAAGAATTCAAACCTGCTGACCGACCCATTCAAACGAAACCAAGAGACAATTTGAAACCTGAAGGAGAATTTGAAAGGCCTAAGTTAGAAGAGTATCGACCAGGAGAAAGAGCTCCGATTGTTCGTCATGTCGATAATTTGAAACCTGAAGGAGATTTTGAAAAACGACAACCACAAGAGTTTAGACCAGCTGAGCGTCCGAAGCAAAAGAAGCCAGAGGACAATTTAAGACCAGAAGGAGACTTTGAACGAACGAAGCCAGAAGAATTCAAGCCAGGCGAACGAGCACCTATAATAAAACATCAAGATAATTTGAGGCCTGAGGGTGATTTTGAACGAAGAACACCTCAAAAGTTCACTCCTGCTGAACGACCAAAGCAAAAGAGACCTGAAGACAATCTCAAACCTGAAGGCGAGTTTGAAAGACCTGAAAAAGATAAATATCACCCTGGTGAAAGAGCTCCCGTTATACGTCATGAAGATAACTTGAAACCAGAAGGTGACTTCGAAAAACGCCGACCCCAGGAATTCACACCCGCCGAAAGGCCAAAGCAAAAACGTCCAGAGGACAACCTGAAGCCTGAAGGAGACTTTGAAAGACCTGATCGTGAAAAATACAGACCCGGAGAAAGAGCACCGATTGTCAAACACAAAGATAATTTGAAACCAGAGGGTGAATTTGAAAGGAGACAACCAGAGCAATTTAAACCAGCAGAAAGACCTCAGCAAAGGAAACCGGAAGACAATCTCAAGCCAGAAGGAGATTTTGAGAAACGATCACCACAAAAATTCATCCCAGCAGAGCGACCTACACAAAGAAAACCAGAAGATAATCTAAAACCAGAAGGGGATTTCGAAAGGCCAGAGAAAGGGATATATAGACCCGGGGAGCGAGCTCCAGTGGTGAAACATAAGAATAACTTACGACCTGAGGGAGATTTTGAAAAACGTCAACCACAAGAGTATAAACCAGCTGAGCGGCCTAAACCGACTAAACCAGAGGATAATCTAAAACCTGAAGGTGATTTTGAGAGACCTGAAAAAGATAAGTATCGCCCAGCTGAAAGACCAAAAGTTGTAAAACACAGGGACAACTTGAAGCCGGAAGGTGAATTTGAGAAAAGACGACCAGAAGAATTCAAGCCTGCTGAGCGTGTAAAGCAGAAAAGACCAGATGATAACCTCAGACCTGAGGGTGATTTTGAAAGGCCTGAACGTGAAAAGTACAGACCTGGTGAGAGAGCACCCGTTGTCAAGCACCCTGATAACCTCAAACCTGAAGGTGAATTTGAAAAGAGGCGTCCTGATGAGTTCAGGCCTGCTGAGCGTGTAAAGCAGAAAAGACCAGATGATAACCTCAGACCTGAGGGTGATTTCGAAAGGCCTGAACGTGAACAGTACAGACCTGGTGAGAGAGCACCCGTTGTCAAGCACGCTGATAACCTCAAACCTGAAGGTGAATTTGAAAAGAGGCGCCCTGATGAGTTCAGGCCTGCTGAGCGTGTGAAACAGAAAAGACCAGATGATAATCTCAGACCAGAAGGTGATTTTGAAAGACCTGAACGTGAACAGTACAGACCTGGAGAGAGAGCACCTGTTGTCAAGCACCCTGATAACCTCAAACCTGAAGGTGAATTTGAAAAGAGGCGTCCTGATGAGTTCAGGCCTGCTGAGCGTGTAAAGCAGAAAAGACCAGATGATAACCTCAGACCTGAGGGTGATTTTGAAAGGCCTGAACGTGAACAGTACAGGCCTGGTGAGAGAGCTCCGGTTGTTAAGCATCCTGATAACCTCAAACCTGAAGGGGAATTTGAAAAGAGGCGTCCTGATGAGTTCAGGCCTGCTGAACGAGTGAAACAGAAGAGACCTGATGATAATCTCAGACCAGAGGGTGATTTTGAAAGGCCTGAACGTGAACAGTATAGACCTGGTGAGAGAGCACCAGTTGTCAAGCACCCTGATAACCTCAAACCTGAAGGAGAATTTGAAAAGAGGCGTCCTGATGAGTTTAGGCCTGCTGAACGTGTGAAACAGAAAAGACCAGATGATAACCTCAGACCTGAGGGTGATTTTGAAAGGCCTGAACGTGAACAGTACAGACCTGGTGAGAGAGCACCCGTTGTCAAGCACCCTGATAACCTCAAGCCTGAAGGTGAATTTGAAAAGAGGCGTCCTGATGAGTTCAGGCCTGCTGAACGTGTGAAACAGAAGAGACCTGATGATAATCTCAGACCAGAGGGTGATTTTGAAAGGCCAGAACGTGAACGATACCAACCTGGTGAAAGAGCTCCAGTTGTCAAGCACCCTGATAACCTCAAACCTGAAGGAGAATTTGAAAAGAGGCGTCCTGATGAGTTCAGGCCTGCTGAACGTGTGAAACAGAAGAGACCTGATGATAATCTCAGACCAGAGGGTGATTTTGAAAGGCCTGAACGTGAACAGTACAGACCTGGTGAGAGAGCACCCGTTGTCAAGCACCCTGATAACCTCAAACCTGAAGGAGAATTTGAAAAGAGGCGTCCTGATGAGTTCAGGCCTGCTGAACGTGTGAAACAGAAAAGACCAGATGATAACCTCAGGCCAGAGGGTGATTTTGAAAGGCCTGAACGTGAACAGTACAGACCTGGTGAGAGAGCACCCGTTGTCAAGCACCCTGATAACCTCAAGCCTGAAGGTGAATTTGAAAAGAGGCGTCCTGATGAGTTCAGGCCTGCTGAACGTGTGAAACAGAAGAGACCTGATGATAATCTCAGACCAGAGGGTGATTTTGAAAGGCCTGAACGTGAAAAGTACAGACCTGGTGAGAGAGCACCAGTTGTCAAGCACCCTGATAACCTCAAACCTGAAGGTGAATTTGAAAAGAGGCGCCCAGATGAGTTCAAACCTGCTGAACGGGTGAAGCCAAAGAGACCTGATGATAACCTCAGACCTGAAGGAGATTTTGAGAGGCCTGAACGTGAACGTTACCAACCTGGTGAGAGAGCTCCAGTTGTCAAGCATCCTGATAATTTGAAACCTGAAGGCGATTTTGAAAAGAGGCGCCCAGATGAGTTCAAGCCTGCTGAGCGTGTGAAGCAGATAAGACCAGATGATAACCTCAGACCTGAGGGTGATTTTGAAAGGCCTGAACGTGAACAATACAGACCTGGTGAGAGAGCACCCGTTGTCAAGCACCCTGATAACCTCAAACCTGAAGGTGATTTCGAAAAGAGGCGCCCAGATGAGTTCAAGCCTGCTGAACGGGTGAAACCAAAGAGACCTGATGATAACCTCAGACCTGAAGGAGATTTTGAGAGGCCTGAACGCGAACGATACCAACCTGGTGAAAGAGCGCCAGTTGTCAAACATCCTGATAATTTGAAACCTGAAGGCGATTTTGAAAAGAGGCGCCCTGATGAATTTAAGCCTGCTGAGCGTGTGAAGCAGATAAGACCAGATGATAACCTCAAACCTGAGGGTGATTTTGAAAGGCCTGAACGTGAACAATACAGACCTGGTGAGAGAGCTCCCGTTGTCAAGCACCCAGATAATCTGAAACCTGAAGGCGATTTTGAAAAGAGGCGCCCAGATGAGTTCAAGCCTGCTGAGCGGGTGAAGCCAAAGAGACCTGATGATAACCTCAGACCTGAAGGAGATTTCGAGAGGCCTGAACGCGAACGTTACCAACCTGGTGAGAGAGCTCCAGTTGTCAAGCATCCTGATAATTTGAAACCTGAAGGCGATTTTGAAAAGAGGCGCCCTGATGAGTTCAAGCCTGCTGAGCGTGTGAAGCAGATAAGACCAGATGATAACCTCAGACCTGAGGGTGATTTTGAAAGGCCTGAACGTGAAAAATACAGACCAGGTGAGAGAGCACCTGTTGTCAAGCATCCTGATAATTTGAAGCCTGAAGGCGATTTTGAAAAGAGGCGGCCTGACGAGTTCAAGCCCGCTGAACGTGTGAAGCAGAAACGACCTGATGATAACCTTAGACCGGAGGGTGATTTTGAAAGGCCTGAACGTGAACAGTATAGACCTGGTGAGAGAGCTCCCGTTGTCAAGCACCCTGATAATTTGAAGCCTGAAGGCGATTTTGAAAAGAGGCGGCCTGACGAGTTCAAGCCCGCTGAACGTGTGAAGCAGAAACGACCTGATGATAACCTTAGACCGGAGGGTGATTTTGAAAGGCCTGAACGTGAACAGTATAGACCTGGTGAGAGAGCTCCCGTTGTCAAGCACCCTGATAATCTGAAGCCTGAAGGCGATTTTGAAAAGAGGCGACCTGATGAGTTCAAGCCTGCTGAACGTGTAAAGCAGAAAAGACCTGATGATAACCTTAGACCTGAGGGTGACTTTGAACGACCTGAACGTGAACAGTACAGACCTGGTGAGAGAGCTCCAGTTGTCAAGCACCCTGACAATCTGAAACCTGAAGGTGATTTTGAAAAGAGACGTCCAGATCAGTTCAAGCCTGCTGAGCGTCCCAAACAGGTAAAGCCACAAGACAACTTGAAGCCTGAAGGTGATTTCGTAAGGAGGAGTCCTGAAAAATTCCAGCCAGGTGAACGTGCTCCAATAGTTAAACACCCTGACAATTTGAAGCCTGAAGGAGATTTTGAAGTTCCTGATAAACCCGAAGCTCCACTGATTGGTGAAAGAGCCTCCATAATCAGACACGAAGACAACTTGAAAATGGAAGGTGAATTTGAGAAAAGAATCATAAATGAATATAATACAGCTGAACGTACTGAAATCATTCGACATTCAGATAATCTTAGACAAGAAGGTATCATCGAAATGTATCGGAAAGATGATTACACTGCAACTAGAGGGGAAAGAGCACCGACAGTTAAACCTGTGGATAACCTCAAACCAGAAGGTGAATTTACCAAGAAAGAAGTAGTACCCGCCCCATTGAAAGGTGACAGAGCAACAAAAGTAATCCCTAAAGACAATCTCAAACCAGAAGGAGAATTTACTAAACGCACACATGAAGAAGTTGTTGTTTATGGTGAAAGAGCTGAAGTTATAGTGCGTGAAGACAATTTGAGAATGGTTGGTGAATATTACAATGAAAGGCGGGACGATTACTGCCAGACTCAAGGAGAGCGTTCTGAAATTGTCAAGCATGAAGATAACCTTCGGATGGAGGGTAACATAGAAACTTATCGATCTAGAGATGACTATCAACCGAAAACTGGAGAAAAGGTAAAAGTAGTTAAACGCGAAGACAACCTCTACATGGAAGGCGAATTCATCGACATGAGAAGTAGGGAAGAATACACCACAGTTCGTGGTGAACGGGCAGAAGTTATCATTCACGAAGACAACCTCAGAACAGAAGGTTCTTTTGATAGTAGTAGAACAAGTGATGACTATAAATATAGGATTACGAAAAGACCATCACAAGTGAAACCAGAAGATAACTTGAGGCCAGAAGGAGTATTTGAAAGACCCGAGAAGGAAGGATATAAACCAGGGGATAGGGCACCAATCGTGAAACATCCAGATAACTTGAGGCCAGAAGGAGATTTTGTGAAACGAGAGAAAGGTGAATATCAGCCAGGTGAGAGACCCAAACAAAAAAGACCTGAAGACAATTTGCGAGTAGAAGGGGAATTCGAAAGGCCAGAGCGAGAAGGCTACAGGCCAGGAGACAGAGCACCTGTTGTCAAACATCCTGATAATCTTAGACCTGAAGGAGACTTCGAAAGGAGGAAGCCTGATGAATATAGGCCAGCTGAACGTCCAAAACAACGTAAACCTGAGGATAATCTGAAACCCGAGGGTGACTTTGAGCGGCCAGAGCGTGAAGGCTACAGGCCAGGAGACAGAGCAGCTGTTGTCAAACACCCTGACAATCTTAGACCTGAAGGAGACTTCGAAAGGAGGAAGCCTGATGAATATAGGCCAGCTGAACGTCCAAAACAACGTAAACCTGAGGATAATTTGAAACCAGAGGGTGACTTTGAGCGGCCAGAGCGTGAAGGCTACAGGCCAGGAGACAGAGCACCTGTTGTCAAACACCCTGACAATCTTCGCCCAGAAGGTGAATTTGAAAAGAGGAAACCAGGTGAATATAGGCCAGGGGAGCGCCCTAAGCAAAAAAAGCCAGAAGACAATTTGTGGCCAGAAGGAGACTTTGAAAGGCCAGAACGACAAGGCTACAGGCCTGGGGAGAGAGCTCCTATTGTCAAGCATCCAGATAATCTACGACCAGAGGGTGACTTTGAAAAAAGGAAGCCAGGTGAATACAGACCAGCCGAACGTCCTCAGCAGAAGAGACCTGAAGATAATCTGAGGCCTGAAGGCGAGTTCGAAAGACCAGAAAAAGAGCATTACAGGCCTGGGGACAGGGCGCCAGTTGTTAAACACCCAGACAATCTACGACCAGAAGGCGAATTCGAAAAAAGAAAACCTGGGGAATATAAACCAGGAGAACGGCCCAAGCAAAATATACCCCAGGACAACTTGAGACCAGAAGGTGACTTTGAAAAACGACCCACTCAGAAATTTCAACCGGGTGAGAGATTGCCAGTTGTCAAGCACCCTGATAACTTAAAGCCTGAGGGTGACTTTGAGAAACGTGAATCACCCAAGATACCAACAAACGGAGAAAGAGCAGCCATTAAAAAGCCTAGGGACAATTTAACTGTAGGAGAAGGTGACTTTGAAAGGATAACAACTAAACAGTCGGAATTCACTATTGTGAAGGGTGAAAGAACAACTCCTGTGAAAAGACATGGTTCTTCATTGACAGTAGGGGAAGGCAAAATGGATTTGACAACTACTAACAACAAAACGTTTGTAACACAGTCACGTGATGATAGCAGCGTTTCTATCAATCGCAGAAGGCACATTGAATCAAGGATAGTACTTGGAGAGGACACAACGACCAGAACAGATCAACGCATAGTTAAACAAACACATAGGAAAGATAGTGGGCCAATTCACGAAAAGACAATATCGAATACATTCCAAAAGAATGATATTGACAGGCGAGAAAACGCAAATGTTGCAAAAGAAACTAAGACGCTTGATGATGGAACAGTAGTTCATATAACCAAACAAACTGTAACTCAAACCTCCAAGGGAACTCGTTCATCCGCTTCATCTACTGAATCGAAGCAATCAATGAGAACAGATGAAACTCGTACAACAGTTGAAGATGGTGATCGCAACGGTGGATTCGTACGCACAACGGTCAAGTACGTGCATGCGCCAGCACAAAACGTAATACATGAATCTAACAATATGGTTACTCACCAAGGGAGTGAGAGACAAACAAACATCCGTCAATCGCATGCAGAATCAAGTCAGCGAATCACCAAAACTGATCACAGCTCCAGTTCTTCAAACCAGCGAACCGTTGATTACAAATCTATGAACGATAGTTCTCGTCTTGAAAGAAATAGCGAGCAGAAGTTTAGTGGCGTGAGTCATCACACAGAAGAACATGGAATGCAAACTGAGAGTTCGCGTATGGCAAAGAGCAACACTCAACAAACTTCTACTAATAGAATCATCCAACGCAGTCACCAGAGTCGGCAGGAGCATATGTCTAGTCATTCAGATACTAGTAGGTCGAACCAAACGAGTGGCATGAAATCTCACCACCATACGAGTACCGAGCTTTTAAACACACTTGAAGGAAAGCCACCGTTGCCTGACAACATGTCTTCTAGAGGACATCACCGTCGAAGTGTAATTACTGGTTCATCCACCGATCTATCCAACACGGTGCTCCATCGAAAAACTGCTCAAAGCTCAGAAGTTTCACATAATGTGTCCAGTACATCTACAGCTTCAATTCAACGGAAGAGTATACAGAACTTGGATGGGCAATTCATTGGGCCTGTGTCACAGGAAAGAAAGAGTTTGAGCACTCTTCATAGGCAAGGGTTAACTCAACACGAACATGCCTCTCCAATAAGAAGAGCCGATAATTTGAGTGTAGGGGGTCAATTTTATGGTCAGAGTGAGGCTAAGTCGTACGGAAACTTCGCCCAAACAGAAAGAGTAACGCGAGTTCGATCGTCTAATGCTTCCAGCTTTACTTTGGGAAACGATCAAACTAAATACCAGACTGCTTCTTCTTATAAAAATGAGTTTGTTCCGAGAGTCCAGGGTCCATGTCCAGTCCACCTAATAGAAACAAAACAGGACAGAGGGAAATTCAAACATACTCGCGATACTACCAAGCATAGTTACTATATCAGTAAAGTTTAAATGCAGAGAGCTCTTGAAAATAACTACTTATACACCATGCACTTACGGATGTTTACAGACGATCATATGATGACCCCTATTGTAATTAATAACTGACCACTAAAATGTATCTTCATAGAATTAATAACGTGTATGTGAACCTATTTTTCACCTAATGCCAACAATGCTTCTATTCCAGTACTAATATGAACGTTGATATCGCATTGTAAATTAATTCATTAACCAAGCTTTTAATGTATCGAAAGACTGAAATCAGAGTTTCAATATTTATAATAATTGTTGCCTTTTTTGTTATACTATTGTACAACGCTTTAATTAAATAAGAAATTGTCAATCGTTCCCTTTTTTTAATATCCTACAAAACAGTATAAAAAGAGCTGCAAATTATTATAGAAAGGTTTGTTATTGCTGTATTATGAAGCACTTCTACGTGGATCAATGATCTATGGATTATTATCAAAGAGTCTAAGGTACATTTTTATCTAAGTATAACAACGTGAAGGCAGGCATCTACCGAGAAGAGAAAAAATAAAATAAAATGTAACAACCACTTTAGCTTTTGTAGTATGTGCATAAATAACAGAAGTTATAATAAACTCGATTTCTTGGCAAAATGATTCCATTGTTAACCGGTTAGATTGACATATGGGAGGACTTTTACAACATACATTAACCCACTTGTTACCATTCAAAGTAGCGTTGATACTGTTTTTCCTTTCTAAGGGTTAGGTCTTCTAGATGAAAGTAAGGCGACCCCAGTAATCTCATTTGATTCCACCAAAGGAAATCTATTGATTAGAAGAAAAAATGTCTGCCAATTATAGCTTCTTCACATATTGTAACATGGACGTATAGAATCAGTTGAAGAAAAAGTAAGAATCGAAATGTTTGATAGATCGGCGTTATAGGAAATTATGTCTAGGAGCTAAACCGCACCATTCTTAGTCTCGGAGTTTTGACTGTGTCAATTTTAGTTTTGCGCATGCACTATGGTTATTACTCCGCCAATCGATATATAATTCACAGGGGAATTTTCCGAAACATATCCCATCTACTCCCCTAGTTTGAACGAAATCTGGCCTATAGAAGATAAGAAATAGACCTTATAACAAATTAACGTTTGCGCAAGCACACAGACTACTGCTGATTCGACGGCATTAAAAATTATAGGGGACCGTCAAAATGCTAACCCGCACAATCCTTGAAAATTTCGTTGGAATCAGACTGAAACTTGGTATTAATGCTTTAATAATTCAATACAATTAAATTATTTATTAATATTGACAATTGTAAATTTATTCTTCTTCATTTATTTCTAATGTACTGGTACTTTTTCTTGTCAGAAGTTGGAGGCCTTTCATTTGACATGAAATTCCAAGTGACCGGTTCGTTGTTCTATTGCGATTTAGAATGATAATGATCAAATTTCACCTAGAGAGTACTTTTGGAAATAACTGTACTTGAATGAAGGGTAATCGAAAAATGGATATCACCACATCGTTAAAAAATTAGTGTTAAAGCGCATTCACATCCATAGCGCGCAAATTCACTCAGGCGCTGAACAGTTTCTGCGCGGTCCAAAAACTCAAGTGAGGGTAATTTTTTTCATAGAATTTGACGTAAAATCTGATTCTGCAATAAAAAAAAAACATGAATTCCTATTTTTTTTTAAAACAAGTTGGCGTGCGTTTCGAGCATTTGCGCGCGTGGTCGACGCGCAAAAATGTCATACTTGTATTTCTTTTGGGAAATGACTGGGTGTTACTATAGTTAACTTTTTTTAAAGCTAATTTGAAAGTGGAATACAAGCTTGGTTCATAATAGTTCACCCTTTATACATATGTCTCAGCTAATCACGCATACCCATATTAGCGCCCCTAAATTGCCTTCTTAAATTTTAACATGAAACTTATTGAGGAGGTTCATTATAACCGTAGTAACATAAAAGCGGATAGTTGCCAACACTAATTGATTAATGGTCACGTATGGGACCTTGATGGGACCCCCTGTATTTCTATGCAAACAAATGATAACAAAACTATTAAAACTTTTGATTTTTTTTCTGTCAAATACCAAAACTTTATTACTTTTTGACTTTTAAAATACTTTTTAATGTTACTTTTATTAAAACTCTTTGAACCTTTGGTGAAATCATTAATGGCACGTACCATTTTCCTATCATAAGTCAAACTTATTTAAAACTTACAGGAACTTTATGTACTTAAATCTGTCGGTATCAGTAAGGAAGCTTCCAGGACACTCAGTGCATTTTTTTGGATCTGCTTGTGAAACCTAAAAAAGAAAAGATATTTTGAGCTTTGCGAAATAAATCGTAATACACATTCCACACAAACTCAAACTCACTTCTCACACTGTTCACACATATATTGCGAGAGGGATGAACATTATTTTAAAGCACCTTCGATTGCACTTTATCTTTTGTATAACATAGTTAACAGTGTCGAATCTTCAGGCGTTGTAATAAACTGCTCCTCGCATGATCAGCAAAGTTATGTAACCTCGAGCGCACCAGTGAAGAGCTTCACATTCAAGTAGGTACCTAGTTTTCACGGTTCTATACGGCTAAATTGGGGCCATGCAGTGAATCAAACGAATAAAAATTATCAGAACGAGTTCGCACAATTTTTTGCTTCCAAGACCCAACTGATAACAATATATTCTACAGCCGTTAGCGGAAATCCGTTGAAAACAAGCCCCCACTCATCCCTAAGACGTCTCTCATAAATTTTTCCCAATGCCTGACGAGTTAACAAAAAAAAAAAAAAAAAAAAAAAAAAAAAAAAAAAAAACCATTGACCGCCCCCGAAACTGCAGGCCTAACCTACTAACCTACCCCAGTATGGGTGCTATAATCCCCCCCCCCCCCCCCCCACCACCAAATAAAAATCAGAATCATCTAGGATTTCATATTCCGTAGTATAATCTTTTCCACTACGCCACGCAGACTACGTCCATCACAATCCAACAGAGGCCGTTTTATATATCAGCTAGTCTATGATCTATCACCGATGACAACGGTGATAGATCATGGAGTAATTCAGTGAAAGTGAAGGAACTAAAGCTCGGACTATATCTATACAATAGTACAAACACGAGAGCGTACGGTTTTATTTATATCTTCAATGTTTTCCAATCCCGAAAGGGACCACCTGGCTAAATTGACTAAATAAATGGTCTAAATTTAATGAGTAGGCTCTTTGCTACTAGAAAAATCGAATGTGGTAGGAAAAAATAACTGAATAATTGATAAAGATGAATGTGATAAAGAATATTGAACACAAATAAACAGGAGTAGAAACAGTTTAATGTAGTTCTTCCTTACCGTTTCCCCCCAGGTATTATCTGAAGCAATTTATTCAGCTTCCAGGACGTAGCTTTTCTGGATGTTGCAGATGTCCAAATAAAGTCAGTAGGTAGGTGATATTTTTAATTTCCCCAATTTTCTGTTTTATAAACGTATTTAATATCGTGATATAACCATGAATTGATTAGTTTCATGAAAGTCAAAAGTTTCAGTGGTTTTATTCTTATTTCCCTTTTCAAAAACGCAGAGGGTCAGTACACTCGGTGATTCCATACGGGATCGCCAAATTTATCAAATAATTGTGCTTAGAGCAAATGCTAGATATTATGGAAAAAAAATAAATAAATAAAAAAAACATATGCATATTTGCTAGAACTATATAGCAATAGAGAAAACAATACATTATGGTCAGTAAACATGAATGTGTACTTATGCCAATAACTGTTGAAGTGATTGTACGTCGTAATAATCGTCGATAGTAGGCGACACCAAAGTAATGAATGCCGAGTTGCTTGGCGATACAGGAGTATGCCAGTGTAGACTAGAATCCACATGATCAGACTAACATAAGAGCGCCCAATCATGTTTATATCAGCGATATTTTCCATTGCCGAAAGAGAAGACCGGGCGTTAATGGGCTAAATTGACTAATTAAAAATTCTAAATGTAATAAATATACACTTATTCACTTTTAAAAGAAATATAAGTATTAATTAATTAAGTTTAACATATTACCCAATAAAGATGAATGAGATTGAAAAATAAAACGCTGCCAATTTTCAGGCAAATTTTATTATTTCTGTATCTGATAGGCATTTCTACACACATCACAGGTAAGTAACTATTAAGCCCCGTTTATAGGAAATTTTCTATCGATACTTTTTTTTGGTGCCCATTAGAGCACCAGGATACCCACAATTTCACGTTTTATAGTCATGTTAAGAAACGAAACGATTTATAACAAAGTCATCTTACCACAATGTAGAAGCGTTGCATATAGGTACTATATATATTGATTTGAAACTATTTTTTTTGCACATAAAATCCTTAATTTTAATTAATGTATGTCAGTAGGTTGATTAGAAAATAAATCAGTCTCATAAGGACCCTCAGCTTATATCTACCTTGTCTTCCGTTCCAAAGGCACTTTATTCCAAATTTCATCACCGTAGGTCGACCAGGACAGAAATTAGCCTCTGAGGTCCCTCAACTGATCAGCCTGATTAGCCTATATACCTTGTAAATGTATTCTACGAGTAAGCGATCCATTTCAAATGTCGATAATGAAAGAAATCAGCCTTTCAGCAGATCAGTGTTCATCCATGCCTCGTACCTAATCATTTATTGTTTTTGAGGTGTCTCAAAGGAGCTCCATCTTAAATTTCAGCACCACCAGTGGATAAGAAGAGGAAATGGCATCAGCGGTCCCACAGCTGATCAGAGCCTCTCCATATTTTGTAATTGTATTCTAGATGTAGGTTTTTGTACATGGGTTATGTTTCAAGATGCGTAGAATCCAAAACGCAAAACACTATCTTATTCAATAAAGAAATTCATTATACAACATCATAGTGTAACTGCTAATGCATAGACACCTACCGAAGAGGCATTAACTATCTACTACTACCTAAACTTTATTAGCAATTTTCAACAGGATTTTTACTAAGTTTTAGCAGTTGCGATTTACTGTCGTGTTGATGTCTTTTTTCTTGTGTTTTAGCCTTTAGGGAGAGCAAATGGATGAACTCACGGTGACCCGGATCGTTATAATCAATTCTTTATAAGGAAATCCATATATGAAAAAAAAAAAAAAAATATATATATATATATATATATATATAATCCATATATGAAAAAAAAATATATATATATATATAATCCATATATGAAAAAAAAAAAAATATATATATATACATATATATATATATTTTTTTTTTTCTTCGTATTTAGGTTCTTGAGGGTTGGTCTGTAGATTGAACAACTCAACTAGGCCGACGTTTCGATTTATTTGTTAATCCTCTTCAGGGCTGTAATATAGGAAAAACTACCTTAGTTGGTTACATTTGACAACTCATGTACCTACCACCTATCTATCAACTGCAAGTGGAGACTCATGGAGACTAATATCTGTACAATCTTCTATACATATGGCAGGTAATTGACACCCTTATTTGTTACATTATGAATAACTTAAGATATTTGGACAGTTTACCATAGATGATGATTGCATTATTATTGCATGTAGGTTACATAGCATCCATTCTTCATCAGGGTAACATTAGCTATTGAACTTACTACCTACTAACTACTTACTAAGTAATGAATTTATAATAGAGAGAAATTATGATTATTAGAGAAATTATGTAGAGAGAAAGTTGATAGATGGAATGATTGACTTGAAATGATATGACTATGAGATAGTGATAAGGTTGTTGTTGTCACTTTAGTATGTTGTGCATGGATGCTAAACAGGATGAATGAAACAGTATCGTCTTACAGTACCTAGTACAAACATTTTTCTAAATAAAAAACATCAAGTCAATATATTTTTATATTACCTCTATTGGTCTATGTACCGTGCTGGCTGATTATTAGAAGTTATTTTAATTAGGTTGGCATAGCAACGACTCAAGTTTGCAGTATCAGCTCTTTTGTTGCAGGTATTGGGTGTTCTGAGAATATGGATCATCTCTTTCACATTTCTTTTGTTAAAGTTCTGTTCCATGTCTAGAATCCTACTCTGATCAAAATCAAATGCATGGTTGTAAGTGATGGCATGGTTTGCTAGCATACATCTGTCCTCAAATAGTCTCTAAATAATCTTAAACATAGAGCCTTGAATTTGAGTGACCCCCAATTCCATGAAAAGAATATGAAAATAGTCAAAACCATATTAAACAGGAATGGTTTCCCGAAATCATTGATAAATAATATAATTCATAATTCTCCAAATTCAAGAAACGTCAATCCCCCCACCACCATTACTGATACCTCACAAAGAACCCCCTCTGACTTACAAAGAATAGTTGCTCCATCATCCACCTCTAGTGACACCTCTGACTACCCACCTGTTATGACCTTACTAACAACAGCTCCTCAACAACCAATATCACCACTCAGATACTGTAGTATGATTTATGTCAATGGTTTATCTGAACAGTTGGCAAAATCGATTCTTTCAATAATTAACTGCAAAATAGCATACAATAACAAAAATTCTTTAAATTCCCTGGTATTCTCCCGTTTAAAATCCAAAATTCCCAAGGATCATAAGAGCAATATAGTTTATTGTGTTCCTTGCAAAGATTGCAACATTAATTATGTTCTCCAAACAGTTCAGTATTTGACTAATCGCATTTCACAACATAAATCAGACATACGACTATTTGAGGACAGATGTATGCTAGCGAACCATGCCATCACTTACAACCATGCATGTAACCAACTAAGGTACTTTTTCCTATATTACAGTCCTGAAGAGGATTTACAAATAAATCGAAACGTCGGCCTAGTTGAGTTGTTCAATCTACAGACCAACCCTCAAGAACCTAAATACGAAAATTTAATACTGAGTGGTCAAGAACATTAGTCATTATATATATATATATATATATATATATATATATATATATATATATATATATATATATATATATATATATATATATATATATATATTGTTACCTTGAAAGGTTTCGAGTCCTCGATTTTGTAATAGTTCAGCCCTTAGATTCTGCCTTTTAGGTTTGATCGAACGTGATGCCGATGTTACTGGCACATCTTTGGCCAAAGTATGATTTTTGAGCAAAATTTCATAAAGTTTCGGAGAAAAGCTTCGGATGGTAAACGGCGGATGGACAGATTTTTTAAAATTCAATTTTTGGATTTTACGCATCTTGAAACTTAAACTAAACCATGTTTTATGGTGATGGGGGAGGGGTGAGCAATTTTTTTTTCTCGGTCGATTACTAAGATGTATAATTGAAAATAATAAACCAATAAACACAAATAATAGTAGAGGTTATGATGGACGGATGGGTTGGATGGAATCTTACCCGTGATATAGGCTAAACGCCTTAACCCTTGGAATGGGAAATTACTCTATTCCATCACCTCTTCGAATCATGTTAGCAGATCTAAGTTTTGAGAACTCCACCTCTCAGATATTGCCTATCCTGACGGGGCTCCCCTTCCCTCTACCCCCATAGGCTAAAAGGGCATTAAATTTGGACCATAATTGCATGGCTATTATACAAGTGGTAATTATTGGACTGACGAATCTAATTGCTCCTCTCACATCAATTGTAGGGCTTCATTATGTAAGAACAGTTTATTTATTTATGGTTTATTATTTCCAATAAATGAACCTTTGTAATCGACCAAAAAATAAAATGTCAACCCCCTCATCATTTGATGGTTTGCGTTTCAAGATGCGTAGAATCTAAAAAAGGGAAGAAAAAAATCCGTCCGTTTGCCGTACGATGTCCGAAGTATTTAACCGAAACTACTGGACCAAACTTTATGGAATTTCTCTTAAAAGTCATACATTAACAGGGGATGTGCCAGTAACACCGTCTACAACCTAGCCCGCACATTCCCTGAAAATTCCATCCAAATCGGATGAAAACTGTGGAAAATAAGCTTGTTACAAGGATTTGCAGACACACGACAGACAGACATACACCCAGACACGGAACCAAAGTTGTTCAGAATGGTCTAGAACGTAAAATGCTAGTGGGAATTTGATTTTGGAGACTAAAAATTTTTTTCTCCTACATTTGAAAACTATGCTTCCGCTACCAATAGGTAGAATCGGAAGCAATACAGAAGTAAGTGTGGAACACGTTCACAAAAGTGCGCGAGAATGATTTTTTTATTGCTTACAAAAAACAATAGGACACGATATTTTTGAGTTTTTGTAATAGGAATATATATTTTTTTGAGGAATATATATTTTTTTGAGGAATACACGAGTTTTTGATGAAAACACCTATGAAGTGTACCACTCCGTAATAGCGTTAACATTCGGGAATCATTTCCGAATGCCTCAAAACGGATTCCATCAAACAAAATTCTAGAAAATTTTCATTTCTGAAGTTTGTAAGCCATTGCAATAACTCCATTGTTCACGAAGATTCGCTAACATCAGCAGGCTTAACATAAACCTCAAGGCCGAAACCTTGTTCACTACGGATTTCCAGTGCTAGGTATATTTATTTTTCCCCACACAAAACGTTGATTTTTATGTAAAAATATTTGAAACAATACTCAAATCTCGAAAATTTGAAAGAGTTGGGGTTGTTTTTAATCCGGAAATCCATAAAAAATATGATCAATGTTCGCATATTGAGAGTCCATTCTATTCGCCAGTACAACCATAATTCTCAAGTCGTTCTTTTATATCTACGGGGTAATCTTGGGGCGTCATACCCTGCTAACTCTATTAAACTACACTTTTCATTTTTTCAGTTATTCATTTTACTTTGCAACATATCATTCCATTAAATATTGCTAAGTAAAAAATCAATGAGGTATTCGCCACGTTTTTGGATGGGCATCCGAGGGAATTTGTTTTTTTGAGATCCATTGTTGGTCACGTAGCCCTTGATGGGGGTTCAGCTCCAATAATTGGCGCTGAGGATAAACATCTAAGGTTTGATTTAGAGAGACGTCATGTGCACAAGAGGGACCACTATCAATGGGAGGGAGCCTTCAATCATTTGGCTAACAACCACAATTGATAATTAATGGACCACTCCACTCCACCACCCTCTATTCAACATCTTCTTCGTCCACGTTCTAACACTGGTTTCGGTATCCCTTCCTATCCTTCTCTTCAAAATCCATCTGTTGAATGATGCTTCGAGCAATCGCTAATTTAATATATTACTGTACGTGGTAAAATGTTAACTATAAGAAATGGTAAAAAGACTGCGACTTTTTGCGATAGTGATTTGATTACGAGAGTGTATCGGCCAATCATTCAAGAACCTCAATAAACATCTCCATCCTCAAATTGTTAACATTATGCCTACTAGTGCTGGTCTCTCTGAATCGAACCATAATCCCGACATTGGACTAGGATGAAGTGGAATCAGGGATGGGAGTGATTACTACCTACCTGGAAATATTATTAGATGATTTATAGAATGGCGCAGTCTCTCAAGTAACAAAGTAGAGGAACGCCTCGTCAACCAGATGATTGTCCGATTCCACGAGTACTTTCAATATTTGTGTATTGGCTTACTAATTAACTAACTAACTCTGCTTAGCCACAAGAACAACAGATATCATATTCCCACCCAACGATCACTCTGAAGTGCTAAAAGTTGTAAAATCAACATTTATTTGCAGAATATTATGCATAACTTTTTTTTTTTTTTTTTTTTAACTAAACACTAAAACATTCAGAAATGTGTATGCAAACTCGTGCTGAAAATGTTCTGAAGTTAGTAAAATGTGCTTCAATAAATTCAATCGTGGGAGCCCGATCAGGTCGGGAGGACCAATGACTTTCGTCTGCACGGAAAAACTTCTTGGAAATCTTGCTATAGTTAATTTGACTTTTACTGTGCTAATTTAGGAGAACATTATGCTTATGTTTTGTCAACGAAATTGATGGTTATTCTTTAAAATGACCGTCTTGATGAACCTTCGAGCTTTGGGTTGGTTACTACGTATTGGTTCACGCTGAATCGAATGGTAACACTTCAAATTACCCCAAATTCCGTAATAACCGAGTTTTACACTCACGAATTTCTAGTTTATTTGTTATGCTCATTGCATGTGGATTTTAAGGGTGAAACTAGTTAAAGTTTTAAACTCGGTTATAACGGAGTTGGAGAGATCTGTACGCGTTGCTATTCGGTTCAGGTGACCAATACGTAGAGACCGGCCCCAAACTCGTATTTTCATAGAGGGACATTATTGGAAAAAATTAATAAATGAAGAAAAAAAATATATACGGGGTGTTTTGCACAAGGTGTAACGAAGAATTGGGTGAAACTACACTGAAAATTGAGTTGAATGCCGCCAACCGCACTTTTGTATCTCAATTTGTTCCCGATATATGATTTGTTAAAGTCTCTTCTCGTTTAAAAAACTTTTTAAAAATTTTCAACATATTTTTGGATTCAGCGTTGAATTTGCTGTTCGCCTAGTGCACATGCATAATCAAAAACGAACTCCTAAGGACCGCAATTGCAGTTCAAACATTGAAAATTGGAAGAAAATAAATTGAGTTTCTGAAAATAAGTGTACGTTAACTGCATTTCTAAGAAACGTGCTGGAAGCTGTGATTTCAGGAAAACCTGAAAATTTTAATCAGCTTTCTAATGGTAATGTCTACTTTGCGATTCCTTATCGAATTCATGGAGAAATTCAAGTTTGAATTCAAAAAAGCAGTAGACACCTGCTGACAACAAAAAATTGTAGGTGTGGTGGTGGTTTTGCTTCCTTGTGCTTGTTGTAGGTGTCTACTATTTTTTCGCATTCAAAGTTGAATTTCTCCATGAAATCGTTAAGTAATTGCAAAGTTGACCAAACCATCGGAATGCTCATCAAATTTGCAGGTTTTCCTGAAATTTGACAGCTCCCAGTACGTTTTTACTTTCCTAACTTAATCCGAAGGGTGAAGGGAAAGTCTTGCAATCACCCTGAAAATCAATTTCTGAAACTCATGCTAGGCTGGGTATTTTGTTCAAGCTGAATCCATATCTATACGTTTCATGGAAATGTAATGTATGTGTGTGTGTGTGTGTGTGTGTGTGTGTGTGTGTGTGTGTGTGTGTGTGTGTGTGTGTGTGTGTGTGTGTGTGTGTGTGTGTGTGTGTATGAATGCAACTCGTGTTCAAGATTGCGACCTTACGGTACAACATAAAAAATTCCGATTCCGGGGTTGCTTTTCTATACCTAAAAGCTAGCTTCTGTAGAAAATTCAGCTCAAAATGATTATTTTTATGGGCTTAAAAAAATCAGAATAGGTACAATAGGTGAAAAAACGTCGTTTTAGTACTTTTTTTGCCTTTTCTCCAAAATGGCTCGGGGGATTTGGATGAAATTCACAGGGGTTATTCTTCTTGTAGGTAGCAATTATATTAGATACCCCTTATTCTTGGAAAAATACTCTAAGGGAGGTAAATACTTCAAAAAATAGGTTATAAAACGTAGTTTTTAGCACCTTTTTGGTCTTCCCTTCAATATGGCTTGAAGGATATTGATGAAATTCACAGGAGTTAATTTTCTTATGGACGCAAATGATATTCGATACCCATCATGGCGAGGAAGATGCCCTAAGGACAGTAATATGCTACATAATAAATGTAAAAACATAATTTTTAGCACTTTCTCAGGAAAAAAAACAAGAATTAGCAAAAAACTTTCCAAAATAGGTGAAAACTGTAGTTTCCGTTGAAATGGTTTAAGAGATTCTTCTATAGATGAAAATTATACCTGTTTCACATATGTGGTCCATCATGATAGCATCCATCATGATAGCATCCATGTAAAATGAATACAAGTAAGGATATTAGTGTGAAGCCTCGTACCAGATGTTTTAGAAATGCAGGTAACTTAGTACATGAATTTTCGGAAACTTATTTATCTTATTTCATTTTATTTGTTTTATTTATTTAATTTATTTCATTTATTTTATTCATTTATTTTTTCAATTTTCAATGTTTGAACTGCAATTGCGGTCCTTAGGAGTAAGTTTTTGATTATGAATGCACACAAGCGTATATGTACACTTTGCTTGCAGCTTTAGTGACCAAACCCTTGAAATCGACGCCAAGGTACCCCCAGACACGGATCGGGGGAGGGGGATGGGACACTAACTTATGATAAACAGCTCCTCATCATCCACCTACACCTCATGCTGGCAGCATGGCGTACCTCGGAGAGCGACCCACATTTAGCATGGTTGTCTACTAAACCACATCAGGCTAGCTGCTCAACAAAGGCGATGAGGGCAATCTGCAAGCCCTCGCGGGTTTTCGTTGTATGACATCATTTCAAAAGCCAATGCACCTACTCTCACCCGTAGGGTGACAGCAAACCCAAATGCTTAATGCAACAATGATTCCCGAAATGGAATCGGAAGTTGAAATGTGGTGGGATGTAGTGAGGTTTTAAGGATAAAATCATGGTTTTCTTGAAAGCTAGAAACATCAGCTCTCAACAATGGATTGAGATAAAACAATATTCGATTGTGGTCACTCTTCTCCATTGACAGGTCTAGTTTTACTCAACTTTTTTATAAACACATTGAAGTCGTCATTTCGAAACAGCGTGCATCTTGTTCGTATTTCGGGTACGGATTCGTAAGGGAAATAAACGATTCCACTCACATTACAAGATTCAAGACTCAAAGCTTTACTGGCTAATTACAAAAGAAAATTCGAGAAAAAGTTATGTACATGAAAAACAAATCACAAAAACAGTTAAATAATAAATAATTAAATCAACTTTTTCCCACCAAAGATTTATTTCATAAAACTTGCATTCTTCGGAGGATTTCTACCAATACTATAAATAATAATGAAATGGAACTGTGGCCTATTAATAACAACCAATAAAATAAAAATTGTTTTAAGAAAATTATAATTCACCAATCAGAGAATTCACGAAATTAGATAATAAGCTACATGAAAACATATTGATGCCTTTCTGAAATAATAATCTGAGGGCTGTGACACATGCGTTTCTTCTAATAAAAAAAAATAAATAAGTAAAAACTTGGTTTTTACTTTTGGGAGAATAATTCAAGAACTAGGTAGGTACCTACTGTAATTACGCGTACTTGTCGACGGCGAAAAATGTTAAGCATCAATGCTGTAAATGCGACTAAACTGAAAATTTGGATAACATTTTTACAATAAAATTTCCTATGTAATGGGAATTCCCTATGGCAATATATTATCCTTAGCAATATATTCTGAATAAAATGAATATAATCTACTGCACTTGTTAATATATTATCCATAGCAAATCATACTGAATCATTAAAATTTTCATGACATTGGGAGTAGGTATTCATTATTATATTTATGGCATCTAAAGATTAGTTGCGATGAAAACAAATAGACCAACGTCGTCAGCTCACTGTGGAAGAAGAATCCATGAACGGCGGAAATGAGTACCTACTTTTTCCGATGAGCTGTGGCTCACTAGCAGCATGTAATTCTGTGTAGGAGGTATTTACACATGACACTTGAATAAAGTATTCTGTTTGCCCGAGGGACATCCACTAGACAGAGTTGCGCCCAATGAAATCGGGTGAGACTGGTTTGAAATACAGTAATGTATCTCTTGTTGCCTACTCTCTTAACGAAGGCGAAACCCGGATTCGGACTCTCAATCGTAATCCATCCCGAGGTGAGAATGATTTTTTATAACAGCACTCTTACCTTCCTTATTATCAGCCTCTATCCTTATGTGAATCTCAGTTCTAGGAATCGGATATAGGTTCATTAAATTCCTCGGACTGTGATCGGTAGGTATGTCAATTGAGTTACATATTATCGCCGAAAAATTGGATAAAACATATATTGGCAATACGATTGACTGTGTACTATTTTCCACACTAAAGCCAGATTAATTTTTATCCATAGAAATCTTATTACCTAAATATGCATCATTGTTCGTGCCTAGTGTGGGTAAGATTCTAAAATATTTGGCAACGCTCCCAATTTGTAGATTGCTAGAACTCAGCAGTCAACGGATTTTCGGCATTATTTAACAGGATTTAAAGTGAGTTCCGGTCGACAGTTGAACAAATATATTGCTACAAATTTACTTATTCCGTTTACTATTTACCTACTTGCATTGAAATCAATTGGTCACTCTATTAAGTCCCACATTTCACCTGGAGTAATTATTTTCATTGCTTTTAAAATTTCCTCAGAAGTATTATTTTTGTACAGAAATGCTGAACGATTACATTTTTTATGCCATTATAGTAAATAATCATTCCATTAGAGACCATTAATTTAGCTGGCCTACAGGTATGGTGGTTAACGATGGACGTCAACACCAATAATTTAGGACTAATGATAATACCCTCATGTTAAATCAATTGCACTACATAATCACTTTGAGATATCTATAAAATAATATGTTCCTACCGTTTCTTGACATTTAGTTTGACACATTAAATAGTTTCCTGATCAATAATACTGTCAGTAATTTTACACCTATAGTTCTGATGTAGGTTCGCCTCTTTATATCATTTCTCAAATAATTTCCTGGTTTCATTGTTAATCCGTGGCTGCAGCAGCAGTTTATCTTGCATTTTTACATCACTTTGTTTAGAGATTATGTAACCACTTCTGAAACAAACCATCTATTTCCGTCTTGTTCCTCAATCTTTTCAATAAATTAGCTTCTTCCATAGATTTCCCTTTACACGGTTTCTCTACCGCTGGCAATAATTTGTCTACTGGAACTCTTGAAAATCGTAATACGTGAATACTGAATAATGAACCAATCCTTTCCTGGTATATTCTGGACTAATTTCCTGATCAATAATACTGTCAGTAATTTTACACCTATAGTTATGATGTAGGTTCGCTTCTTTATATCATTTCTCAAATAATTTCCTGGTTTCATTGTTAATCCGTGACTGCAGCAGCAGTTTGTTTATCTTGCATTTTTACATCACTTTGTTTAGAGATTATGTAACCACTTCTGAAACAAACCATCTATTTCCGTCTTGTTCCTCAATCTTTCCAATAAATTAGCTTCTTACGTAGATTTCCCTTTACACGGATTCTCTACCGCTAGTAATAATTTGTCTACTAGAACTCTTGAAAATCGTAATACGTGAATACAGAATAATGAACCAATCCTTTCCAGGATATACCAGACACGAGCATATCATTTAAACTATTTACTAATTAGCAAGTGTAAATAAACTTCTCTACCTATTTCAAAAAAAAAAAAAAAAAAAAAAAAAAAAAAAAAAAAAAAACAGTGGTTATCGTTAGATCTATTACGACGCTTATGCCGTTATCAGTAACAATCAATAACTGAACATCCATCGAAAGAAACAAATTTCTGAAGAAAAAAAACAAAAAAATCTCATCGGAATTTTTTGAATTTCATTACCGATGTTACTTCAAATCGGGTAAGAACAAAGTCAAAGAGGGAACCACCACCACCAAACGGCTTTGCTTACAACGGAAGCATCCCACTACTGAGTGGTCCCAGCCATATGACTGGATTGCTTCCAGGTATCATGAGTGGCTTTGAAACATCGTTTCGGTCAGCAGATGGCACAACAAAAAACTCTTGGTCTTTCAAGTTTTTTACATACTTAGTGTTCTTTTTCCCCAACATTTGTATTTAGATTGGAAAAAAAAAAGTTTGAATGATAGGGGTTGTGTATTAGTTTCAATCCGACCGTTGTAGAATTATTAAGCAAAACTCTGGTGACCATCCATCATGCCCTTCTTTGGGATATTTTCGATTCAGGTGACGTTTCCTGAGACTTGACTAAAAGTCTTTTTCTAAGACTGTGGTCCGGAAATCCGACGTAAAGCCTGGACGGCTTGTTATTGCGGTGAACCTATTTAGAAGAGCGGTGAGTTGGGGAGAACACTCGTTCTGTTTATCTGTAATTAGTGACGTGGTGGCAAGAATAGGGAGGGAGGGGGGATCTGCTAATCCCTTGCTCTAGATATAAATCCGAACCTCCGCCAGCCCTTTTCTAAAGGTCTATATTTCACTCGAACGAGGACGTCTCTAATCACTTGATACTCTTTGGGCTTAGCATTTTATTTCTCGGACCTTTCTCTCCAAGGAGGGATTAGCCTGAGTTGAATAATGTCGCCAATCCTCCCTTCTCTCCTCACTCATTCCATCCTTTCAACCTCCAGTCGGACGATTGAAAGTTATAGAGGGAATGGTCGAATACCCATGGGTGGCCGTTTTCCCGCCCCTCTGAATCGCTGTGACCACCACAACGTTGTCGTCTTATATCCTTCGTTAACTCACCGTCCACCATAGTTTTCGAGATTTAGGCTGCTGGATTGATTGGCAACAGAAACATTTTGAAAGGAGGAGATGCATAGCCATATTGTTTCTGTTGAGTGAAGTTCTACCACGTGCATATGTTGAGACCCATTAACTAGCGCCTTACCAAGTTGCCGACAACACGGATTTCCATATTATTTATTTATTGTAGTTATGAATGCTCAGCCCATAGTGATAATTTATTGTATGTTTATGGTAAGGTAATTAGTAATTAGTAAGAAATGTACAATAATAGATAATTTCCTTTTTATCGGTTTCCGCTAAATTTAAATAAATTAAAATACAGATAATACGTAGCGCTCCACTTTTTCTGATCAAATATGTTTTGTGTTATTACGCTATATTTCATATCGACGTTGTTAAAGGGGGAATAGCCACAAAAAAAAGGAATATTCAATTGTTGTCAAGAGGGTTAGGGATGGATGGTGTGGAGCAGTGTACAAGAAGGTGACAGGGGACACGGAGGAGGCGAGACTCCTTCTGCCCCCCCCCCCCCCCCCCCCACCACAATAAAGGGCACCGCGTCATGTCATTTCCAAATACTCGTCTTTGTGCAGTTCCTTTCTAGATTTTTAGGTTTCTTCTTCTCTGCTCAAGGGTGGAGATGAAATTTCGCCTCCAAGTGTGTGTGTGTGTGTCCGGAAATCCTTGTAACACACAAGATTTCATTCGATTGTTTTCTTGAAGGTTATTTCATCCATGCTATTTAATGTTGTTTAATTTAATGCAGTTTTCATTAATTTGATTTTGATATCATCTTCAGGAAATGTGCGGGTTAGCCTGTGGATAGTCCCCCCCCATCAGTTCTATTGTTGCCAAATCAATAGGTACTTGACTCGGTGCATGCGCAAAAGTAAATTTTCTTATGCCTATCTAGAGCTTATCTCACGCGACCCCTGAACCTTTTACCGAAATCGGAGAAAAGGCGTTATGCATGAGGATCAGATTTGCGTATATTTATACAGATTGATGCAGACAGACCCACGATTTCAAATTTGTTCAGTAAGCTCTGAAACCCAAAATGCTAGTGGAAATTTTGGTGGAATAACATCGATTTTCAATATTGTATAATATAACGATTGCTACAATTTGCAATGTTGAATGAAAAGGGATGTGGTGTAGGTTTTAAAGTTCGTCCATCACGTACATTGGCTTGAAAATTAGTTATGGGTACGAGAAGATTAAAAATCAATCAATTATTGATGAAATAAGAAAGAAGATCAATTTACCCTTGACAGTGCTGCCATCTACCAAATATTCCTTCAAATTTGTTTTGCTATTTCCCCTTAAATCTCTCTGACACAGCATTACAACCCCTGACCCTTCAGCCTCAGTTCGTCGTTGTCACCCGTTTCAAGCTGACCGTTTGCATTGTAATTATTTTCAGTGTTAAAAAAAGTTTTCCTTTTTAGAAAACTCAATTTGGAAGAAACACTCATAACTGGTCTCCACCTGCAGGACACTTTCGGGTCCGAGCAATGGATTTTTTCGTGGTAGGTACATACTTCTTATTAATACAGGTGATTTAACGGATCTCCGTTATCGGAAAGAAACTCCCATTACAGGACAAGAATTTTTGAACTGGAAAAAGCTTTAATAACTTCATAGAATACCTACCCACAAGTAACCCCATAGTAGAAACGCCCTACTTGGTAGAAGCTCTGCTCTACGAAGTCGTATACAAAATGCGCATCAACTTATGCCTGGAGGAGCAGACCCAAACCACAATTCTGGAATAGCGGATGGAGAGACCAATCCCGTCCCACAACTCCCAATATCTCCAGCCCCGGCCCCGCAAATTCAATTGAATGGCATGCGATAACATAGAATAGAATATAGGGCATGGACCTTATCTGGCTATAAGCATCGGTCATTGATCGTCTCCACCGGATCGGACTACTCAAAGTTGAATAGAATATGATATATCAATACCCATTTTCAATGTTGACCCGTTACTTTTAGCTACTTGCTTAAAAGCATGCGATAACTCGAATTTCCTATTTTAAAATGAGGATGATACTGAGTATTTTCAAAATTATCCCTTGTTAAGCTATTTTAAATGAAAATTAGGTCGTCAGGTGGCCAATAAGATATAAGTTAATTAAGAAGATGTATTAATATCTGCCCAGAACAGATTCAGACTTTGATACAATCACACGACGACAAACGTGACAGGTTTGCCTTAGAAATGTCCAAAATGAGTAAAAATTAATAAAATAAATAAGTAAATAAATAAAACACAAGAATACTGTTTTGAGCTCCAGAATAGGATAAACTGAATTTTTAATTCTCGAATCGCATACTTCAATTGCATCAAGACAAAGAAGCACCTGTATTAATATTATTCATATTAATACAGGTAAAGTATTACCTCATATTTAAATTACATTGCTTTGATTACGTATCTCCATTGTCTTGGTGAACCCAAAGGATCCTTTATTCGAACGAAAACACTGTGAAGCTAAGGTGATTCATAGTCAACGTAAACGAACGGCTTTAATTTATTATGAAGCTCCGAAGGTCTCTGTGTCAGACAGGATGCAGATAAGCAAGGGCTTATCTCTAGGTCACGGCTCTCTCTTGCAAAGTGCACCGCCCCAGCGGCCTAATCCAGCTGCGAATCCTAGCGGTGCAATTACTATACCAGTGACTACGTAACTTGTTGTATACGTTGGGTTATGTTGTGAATCTATATCTTGGAAATTTTGAACAAATGATTGCCTTTTTGGTAAATACCTTTGCAGTATCGAATACATTTGAAAATAGTGACCAACGTAGTGACAAATTATTTACGATGGTTTGTTGGCGTACATGTAGTTTATTTAAATGAGAGTAGTATTTACTCCCTTCCCCGTAGCTTTATACATTACTAGCTGGTTCACCCGTGCGCTGCACGGGTTGACATGAATATACGCAAGCGTCATGTCATGTATTGTGGTTGACGTAATTTTAAAATATTCGTCCAACCAGATCCCCAGTTTGTTCAGTGATGTCAAAGATACCTCATTTCACCCCCCCCCCCCCCCCCCACTTCCCTTCTCTAAAAAATACCCCAGATATTCAGATTTGAAATTTGCAAATAGCCTGTGATTTGAGTTAGATTAGTTAAAACATATTTTAGCAATCAGGTCTCCAGTTTAATCAGTGATGCCCATGATACCCCCCCCCCCCCCCCCCCCGCAACAAAACACCCTATATGGGTTAGACTGGAAAACTTGAAGAAGTCTGCGATTCAGGTAAAAGTATTTCAAACATTTCTTACTAATCAGCTCCAGTTTATTTAGTGATGTCCAAAATTACCTCATTTTCCAATTCCTCGGTTTCCAATTTAGCCTTTTGTCCAAAACTTGCCACCTTTGACTAGGGCATTCTTCGTGCAAGAGCGGCCAACTTCCTCATCAATGAAAACAAGAGAGATCCACAGAATCAAAAAACATGCTTGGCAACTGCTGGGAAGTGAACTACATTCATTAAATTTCATCAGGTAATCAGCTCTCATGATATATGCTGGTGTACAGAGAATGAACTATAATTGGTCCGGGCAGAAGACGCTTGCTATGTGGCAATCCTTAAACATACTGCTCGCCTATTTCTCACTATCACCTTAACAAACTTTGAAGGTGGTCCAAACATATCTGTGCCTGCAGGTGAATCAGTTAAAATATACCTTATTTTCATATTTGAGTGTTTAAAATAACTTTCGCTGTTAACCAGCCTTTCTGCAGAATGCTCTCTCAACTTTATCCTTTGAGCCCTACTTGGAGAATGAAGTGGGAGCGGTCCTGCACCAACATCTTGACGTTCACGCCTTGAATACATGTGTCAACAATACAGTTCTAGCAGAATTTAACAATATCTGGTGTTGTGAGCAAACTTTCGCCAATTAAATACTTTTGAGTTTGATTGAAAGAGCGATATGGGAAACAGTATACGGTTGAAACGAAACCGAGCTTCTCAGTATTATCTTAGTACGCCTCATAAACAGCGGCCATTTTTCCGAGAGTAGGTACTTATTTGGGCACACAATTATTACAAAACTGACGATATTTTCATTGGATTCAGAAGAATCGCGGGATTATTGAAGATAAGGGAAAGGAATGCTGATAGTTGACTTTGAAACTATGCCTATTCTGTATTGTCTGATCGTCTCAAAGATAATATTACTTATAGTTTTTATACCGGTGGCAATCTGAGTAGTTTCGAATGTTTTGTGTTAGTTCTAAAACACCTATTCCATGATGCAAGACTTGTATCCTTAATCGGTTGTGTAGACTATACAACCATACATCTAATACTCATGTCTACAGAAGATTCTTTGCAGTTCGATTGGTAACAGATTAATGACATCTTCCAAATATGCCTGTACGAAGTTCCGCGACCCATTTCCCCGAATGAGTTTGTCTTAATTTCATATTAGTTTTTGTTAAAATAGTTATGTCTTTTATTAGTAACAAGCATCCTTGATGTCAAACTAGTATTCATGTCAATTATGTTTTCTGTATGTTCCATTCGTATAAAAATACAATAATACTAATACAAATGAACGTTTGATTTGAGAATAATTTATCTCTATTCTCAGTAACTTATCAATTCACAAAATATAATCCGTGGTCTAATATATTAATAATTACACTAAGTATCGTGATTCATAAGGCTGTGCCTGTTAGCCTTTCAGCTTTGCCGTCTCTTGACAGGGCCCCACTCTGTTCTCAGCTCTCCAACTAATACATACGTTCTGTTATCTTCTACTGTGAATCTTTGTTTTGTATCTTCTGCATCAATCATGTCCAGTTCATTTTTCATACTTTAGTGTTAACTTCATTGACTTGAACCTCGACCATATTGAATCAAGGTGAGATGTATACATTAAACGTATAAGTGTCTCAATGAGGTATAAATTATGGTTTGGTAACTCCGACTCAAATAATAAGTTACGACTTTTGAAACTATGGACCGACACGATATCGTGTATAAACCCGGTTTCTTTCAAAATTCGAATTTTCAATTTGGACCCTCGATTTAACCCGAGGAAAAATGCCCATTTCCCAAATACACGGTTTATGGACTTCCCTATGTATGGCGAGCGTTCTCTTCACCTGTGTTTTCAAGCTACCCTTGTACAGGTACAGTCCTGACGGGTGGGTTCGTCAACCGACAAGATGGCTGCTACTCCGCTTTGCTAATTTCCACTTCGCAACTTAGAAATTCATTATTTCCCTCATTTGTCCAGCCAGATTACGATTCTGAACCACAGTGCGTCGGTGCGTGAGAGAAAAAAATTGTGTCCTACGTGGATACGTATAAACGCTTCGTAGCTCAGCAAACAACACTTGTACCTAACTACCTAACTACCCAGGCTTTTCAAGCTTAGGTACGTACCTTACCTATTCAACTTGGTATTTGGTTGTAATTTGCTTTCATGCTGCCATTCAGCAAATTTGAGTTGCTGAACAGTCAGACCGCTCTCTAGTATGATTTAGTACAGTGCTGGAAATTTTTACATCAGTGTTGGAAATTATTGTCAAGTGCATCGAAGTTATCATCACTTGCAATCGAAGTTGAGGGATAGTGAATAACATGGAAAGTCACAGTCTAGAATGTCAGTGGACACTTTCGACGGCCTACATTGTGAAAAGTGGTCATTTGACCACCATAAATTATATATTTTTATATTATATTACACCTAAGTACTTGCCACATTCGTTCCCACGTCACCACTTTGTCTCAACTTGTCTTGACCAATCCACGATTTAAGTACCCTTCGTTGCGTTGAGTCCACAGAACTGGACGTTTATGCACTTCCACTTTCAATACTTCCGTGATAACCATAAACGAAAAACAATGAAATTGCCGAAAAACGATCGTCGCGTCGACGCGCGGTCAGGGTCACGTGACAATTTCAGCAGACTTCATTGGTCCGCCGCCTGAACGCGAAAACGCCCGAACGCGGTGACGCGTACGGCAAATCCACGTAGGACACGGCATATGTCATAGTTCAAGGAAAGCGCTATTGTTCGTAGGGTCGTAGAATGATACTATCGTAATAAAACAAATGTAGTAAACAAATCTTCAACTACCTGCATATCGAATATGAGCGAGGTAGGACAAATATGCAACAAGAAAATGAAGCTAGATGGATTTCACGTTTGCTACAATTATGGTTCGGGGTGCAAATCGTAATTTGTTGAAGCTGTACAATTATATCATGATTAGTTACCGCTAAAGTGTGGTTTTCCATTTAAATGTATTTTCCTGTTTATAGTACAAATGTATGACATATATGGGCTCGGAAATAAGATATCCCAGGGAAAAACATTCTCCTCGAGTAATTGGTGGAATAGTATATTCCCCTATTGTGAAGCTTGATATGGTCCAGTTCTCCCGTTCCACATCGCTTAGGTTCACGAAAACAAACTCAGCAGGCGATCTTTCAATAACTCTTACGGGCGCACCTTGGGGAATCCGTTTGCCCACAGAAATAAACCATAAGATGATATTTTCTCTATAACGCCTACAAAAATTTGTATTGTCGCTGTAGCAATGTCTGGGGAACCAAGAGTCTATATTATCGATAACGTGTAACTCTTAAACAGCCAGTTTAGGAAAAAATTTATGAATCCTGAATATGCATTGTATCTAGTTGATGTGATGAAAGATCAATAATGGGGTTGTTGAATATCCTCACTTTCGTAGCAAGTTTTTCATTGATTTTTTTTCCTTTTTCTTCACTATGTAAGTTTAGAAGAATCTTATAGATTACTTAAGATATTGACATAGATATTAGTTTAATGGCTGAAGATGGAATAAGGTCACTAGACTGGAAAATGTCTCAGTAGTACAAAATTAAACAAACATTGATCGCCGTGTAGGACAAGGAGGTGATGGAAATGTAGAAGTTCCCCCTTCAAAAGGGAGAGGCGATTAACCTGCTAGACCAAGAGGCTATCCTGGAACAAATCTTGCAAATGTGAACCCGTTATGTATTCCGTTTTATTACGATTCACCAATTCTACAATTTTTTCATGTTAATATTATTTTCTATGTTTGGCACATTAAATTGTCTGCAGAGTACCTAATATTCTTTTGAAATGTTTCCAAATCTCCTCTTTTCCTGTATGTCATACTTTGCGGTCATATACAATCTTATCGTGGCTCCAGTCGTCGTAAATGTGATATTACAGCCCATAAAGTTTAAATTTATTCGTATATGATATTATAAAATATGATATTTCTGTTCGACGCTGGAATAAAGCCCCAAACAGTATCAAGCTGCTAATCCTCAACCTGTTACTTATGTCAGGAAGAGCTCCAAAAGCGTTGACCCATGCCCCAACCATCTCCATCCCAAAGAAAGGAGCAAGTGGGCCTGGAGGCTACCGCCCGATTTCAATATAGTCGGTAGTTTTCCACCACTTTCAAAAGATTCTGGCGTCTAGCTTCCAAGAGGATGGTGTAATCGGTGACATCCAGAGAGCATTACAGCCAGCGGATGGCACAGTGGAAACCTAATAGTTCTCCAAACTCTCATTTTGCTGGCCCATCTTGCAACTCTGGATGTTGCTAAAGCCTTTGACACTGTAGGCCATTTTTCCCTTCGTGGTGTCGAGGTATCTGCTCGTTTAATTGAGTACGTTACCTGCCTGTACCATGAAGGCGTGACAGTCCTTGAGGCACGAGGTGAGATGTCAGGGGATGTAGTCATTGGGCACGGGGTACGCCAGGGGTATCATTTTCAATCTGGTCGTGGATACGGCATTGGGTAAGCTGGCAGCTGGAATAGGGTTTGATCTGGCCGCTGGGGTGTGAGTAGGTGCATTGGCTCTTGCCGATGATGTGGTCCGACTTGCCAAAACCCACGAGGGCTTGCAGATCGCCCTGGATGCCCTTGCTGAGCACCTAGCCAGGTGTGGTCTGGTGGTTAACCCAGATAAGTGTGGGTCTGTCTTCTTGGTTCCGTCGGTTTGCCAGCATAAGGTAAAGGTGGTGGATGAGGAGTGTTTTGTCATAGGACAGTCACCCATCCCCACCCAATCCGTACCTGATGGAGGTTTGGCGGTATCTTGGAGTTGACTTCATGGGTGTGGCCACCAGTGCCGCAAGCCGAATGGACCTTGGTGGAGCTCTAGCTTGTGTCACTAAGGCTCTATTAAAGCCACTGCAGAAGTTGCGCCTCCTTTACATGTACTTACTGCCAAAGCTAATCTATGTGTTAGGATTTGGTAGGCATACTGTGGGGAGGCTACTTAACTTAGATCATGAAGTTCGATCTGCTGTGCACTTTTGGCTATTCTTCCCACCTGGGGTCCTATGTGCCTATATTCACGCATCGGTCAAGGCCAATGGGCTCAGTATTGTCTCTCTCTTCGCGAGCATCCCATCATTACGCCACCAGCGTTGGGTAAACCTGGGCGTCCTCCCCATTTTTTTAAAATTATTTTTAAAATTTAATGATCCCGCCTTTGAGGAAAGTTTTATTAAAAAAAAAAAAAAAAAAGTGTGTGTGTATGATTATGTGATGTGTGTGTTGTGGTACACACACATTCCTACATATAAAATGAATGTGTGTGTGTGTTTTTATGTTATTCCGAAAGATTCTTTAATA